>JBBMOI010000013.1:14647500-14802500 GCA_038088405.1 Porites divaricata
ATAGTCCACTGTCTCTTCATGTTGCGAACACATTCTGCATTTGTTGTCCACTTACTTGCAGGATGTTCGGCCTGGTTTATAGTCCTTGGGAGCGAGTTACAACAAGTCACCACGGGTCCCTCGTCACTCTTTCCCTTCTTCTTACAGGGAGAGTACTTTTCTTAGTATCTTTGCTGTCCCCAACAATGCTGTTTTCTGGATAACTTCCAACCTCACGTTCCCGCTGATTCGCTCCATGTACTCCTTAAAGTTCACTGATACGGCTCCAAGGGCCCCAATAAAAACAGGCACTACTAACAAAGACTTTTGCAATTTCATCTTTCAATAGTTGGTACTTCTCTTACTTCTCAAGTTCCTTTTCTTTCACCCTGTTATTACCTGGGATGGCAACATCAATTATGACAACCTCTCTCTCCTTCTTATCAATAAGAACAATGCCTTGTCTTTAAGCCTGAGTAATTATTGTATGTGATGTTTGTTTTTATATCTAATTTTAGTTCATGCAGGTTTGTAAGATTTGAGACAATGATCTGACCGAGTATTATGTTTGATAAAAGTTTACTTAAAAAAAACCTTTAGACATTCCTCACTGCAAATAGAAAGAACAAGTTCCAAAGAATATTAAGTTATAATTCTCGCTGGAAAAAAAAAAAAAACTTTGAGTGATTTTCTTGCCTCGAGTTCATCTTTGACAAAAGCAAACACCGGGAAGCCGACTAAAACATCAATAAACTTAAGCTTTAAGCTTGAAGACTCAGGATTTTTTAGAGACACTTTGATAATTGTCTTCGTGAATGAAAATTGTTGTCTCTGTATATTATATATATTTTTTGTTGATTGTTAGTGGTCTCTCGATCTTGTAATTTGCCGTTTGTTTTCAGTCGTTCAGTGAACATCGCTTGCAGGAGTACTCAAGTGCCGCGCATATCAAACGCTTTTCAAGATTACACATCGACAAAACCATCGAAAAAAAATATAAATATAATAAATTCTTTATTATGTTGGAGCGTAACTGTATTAATGTGTGATGTATAAATGGTATGAATGGTTGGTTTACACGCACCCAGATTTGTTGGCTAGATTTTGTAAAGTAAACTTGTCGAACCCAAAAACTTCACCCCAATTTTTTTGGCAGACCTAATTAATCTACAGTGATCAAGAGCCATCATGGTTTTTAAGTGTGAGCGAAAATGATTGCCAGTTTTTAGATGTGAATACAAGTTTATTGCTTGATTAAAATTATAAATTTGTTAATGGGAGCCTCGCTTTTAGCCCTAGCTAAATCTATATATTAAACTATCGATCGCGCGGCTACCGACTGAACCGCCGTATGATTCTCTCCCTTCTCGTAAGGTGTCTTTTCATCGGTCGGAAAAAAGTTAAGACAACATCGTTCATCATTTTTTGAATTGTTTTAGGTTAGGGTCGCAAACTATTTGGCTTTTAGGGTTAGAAGAGCTAATACATGACATCTCTCTCCGGAATGTAGGAAAACAATATGGTCACCAAATACTAACCATAACTTATTGGAGATAAGCAGTATTGATTCTAGGTAAGAAATGGAATTGAAAAAAAAAAACAAGAGTTGTAAGCGTTGTACGAGTTCAACGCAGAATTGCTTATTTCTTTACAATTTGAATACAAAAGGGCAGGAATAAATCTTTAATTTCGGAACCACAAAGATGGGTAAACGGAAAGTGACATTCCGTCTAGGTTTTCCCAACCGTACTGAAAGGACCACCCAGAATTTGAAACTTTGCATCATTCCTTATCTTTTTTTGTCTGAGTCTTGCCAGGGATATGCAAATTTGACAACGATGTCAATAGTGCACCTCGCTGTTCAACATACTGGTACCATACATCAAACAATATTCATGCATGATTATCAACACAAATTTCCATTATTTTTGTTTGCGACTAAGAAAATACAACAAAAAATACAACAAAATGTTCCATAGTTTATGGTGGCATACATTTAACAGTTGACACCGCTGAGAGATCTTTTTCTCGCGCTGGGTGCCTAAATACTAAACATCTTTTTGTCGAAGACTGCCCTTTTTCGACTGAAAACACACATTTTTAGCTTATAGAAATTGTCTTTATAGTTTCAGCTCGAGATTGTTTAACATTATTAAAGTCAGGCCATGTTCAGAGTGGAGTGTACTCTGTGAACCCGGACGGTAGGGGATCCTTCAATGTATATTGTGACATGCGGACTGATGGTGGAGGATGGGCCGTGTTCCAGAGAAGACAAGATGGCTCAGTGGACTTCTATCGCGACTGGAATGATTACAAATCAGGCTTTGGTCAGCTGACGGCTGAGTTCTGGTTAGGAAACGACAAGATTCACAGGCTGACGGCTGCCAGGCCCTGTTCTTTGCGAGTAGAGCTCGAGGACTGGAACGGAGTAAAAGCGTATGCCAAATATGGCAACTTTAAAGTTGGTGATCAGCATGCACGGTATCGACTTGAAGTGGGATCATATTCAGGGACGGCGGGAGATTCGTTAACATATCATAATAACATGGCGTTTAGCACCAAAGACAGAGATAATGACAGATTGAGTAGTACTAACTGTGCAGCTTATTACAGTGGCGCCTGGTGGTACAACAGTTGCCAATACTCCAATCTAAACGGAAAATACCTGGGAAACTCTCCGGGGAGTGGAGATGGTGTCATGTGGTATGACTTCAGAGTAACCTTATCGCTAAAATTCACTGAGATGAAACTAAGGCCGGCATCATAATGTTCCGGTTTTAACGGAAATCTTTTTGTCCTTGACACTGTACAATTTAGTGATGTTAATCGTTATAAAGAACTTTGAATTTCATTTAACTTAGAAAAGTATCTATGTTTGAGCTGCACTCTGTTAGAATCAAATGAAAAATATTCAAATTAGCAAAAGTATAAGATTTGCTATCTTTTATTAAGCATCATCATCATAATCTGAAATTCGTTGCCCGTTTCACTAATTACGTCTCCTTCTATATCTGTTTTAAAAAAAATCTAAAGAATTATCTCACTGACAGCCAATCTGTTGTTTAATTTTCCGACCTTGCTCACTCTGCACTCAGCCATGAATTTAGTTCACTAGTAGTTGAAGGAAGCCTATTGATATAAGCTTCAAGCTTCGTTAGGGTTCCTTGTCACATTTAATTAACACCTTTTGTTCTTGTTGTGTAAGTTTTGTGAGTGACTAAATAAAATAAAATAAAATAAAAATCAATTTTAAATAATAGGAACCCAACATTTTGTTACAGGGGTAAGTGATAAAAAGAAATATTGTGACTAATTTTCAAGGGACTACTGCAGATTTTCCCCAGCAAAACGTAAACGGTTTTACGATAATGACTTGGTAGTAAGCTGTGAAAGAAAAAGCAATTAAAACAGTCAATCTACCCCTTTATTGTTGTTATCTACTTTAATTTAAAGCGTGGATAACCTGTAGCCACACTTGCAACGAATGAGGAGGAAAAATGTATGCTATAGTAATCCTATGAGCCACGGGTTTTAAACCAGACATCATTTCCAGACATCATATCCGAGAGAAATGGTTGGACATTTACGCATATCAATGAGCCATTGAGGCGGACTAATCAGGCATGAATCAGTGCGTCAAGAAAGCGGCATATTAATAGAGAAAGCGGGTGTATTTGGCGCAGTAGAGTGACTAAAATCGTTATTTCGGTACGTAGTTAAAAAGATGAGTTCTTTAACATTATAGAGCGGATTCTTTAAGTTAAAGGACTAATCTAGAGTGCGGACCACAATCAGAACTGGATGTATGATGACGTCACCCGAATTTTCAATATGGCGCCCAAACCAAGGGACGCGATCCAGGGTCGCTTTTCAGCTCAAAGATCTACCTGACAAGGCGAGAAACATCTGAAGATAGAAAGGTGTGTGACATGTTTTGAATCTTTGAATTTTTTTTTTTTTAAATCTACATAAAATTTGCTGTTAATGGTGGTTTTGTTGTCGTAGTGAAAAGCATTTTCACATAGTGCTGTGAGTTTGAATTTGCAATAGTGAGTTTGCGCCATGTGCGAAGTTTTGTAACGCCATGTTCATTTTATGTTCTATTGCAGTGTGGTGGAAAAGCACGTTGTGTTTTTGGCATAAAGATGCCGGTTGGGTGACAAAAATGTATCAAAAGTTTTTGTAATAAGGGTTTAGAAGAATACTTGGTCAAAAACTTTATATTATTTGTTGCTTATTTTAAACAAAAACCTCAATGCATTTAAATCCGGAAGCTTTTGTTTTGGTCTGTTGTATCTGTCTAAATCTATTTGACCAGCCAGCCTCTTTCTAGTATGTTGGTAGTATCTACTTGACTTCTTATGACCAATTTTTTTGGATAAGTTGTTGAGGGGGAAATAGCAGGAGGAAATGGGGAGAATTTGGCATGAGTGGCTCTTTTGAAAAAATGGTGACATCTTCCGTATGATATGAAAAAATATATGTAGCTGTCCAAAAAATATAGCTATCATTAAAATCAATATAAGTGTCCATCCTGACTGTTGGTTTGTGTCGAGTGACACAATAATATAATATATAGTATATTATAATTATTATTAACTTCATAATTATTTTTTCTTGCAGCTTATGACAATGAAGCTTTTTAAGAGGAAAATGCAGTTGTGATACGATAGGGGAGCCATAATAAAGTGGCTGTTTTATACTGAGTGGTGTTATTTGCTAACCTTTAGTGGAATCATTGTAACCTATGCTTGTTTACAAAATACAAATCTTGAAACAATTGTATTGTAAACAGAAGAGCAGAAGTATCTGGTGATGTTAAAATGATATATGGTTTCTTTTAGAAATCAAAACTGTAGTGACATACAATTTTTAAAACTGAACAATTATTAAACATTCGCATGTTTATTTCTTACTTTCTTATTATAAGCAAGGAATTCATACAATCTGGTTCACCCTGAATATGTTATAAGAACTTGCTTAAAGTACCTGAAACATCATCTGCTGATAAAAACTGAAGCACTTCAAACAAAAAGTACTAAACGAAATAAGCTGCCCTTATTCAAACGATGTAAACCTGTTTGTCGATATAATATTCACTATCTCAGTGCACATTGAAATAAGAATGTCGGGAAAATTTACATTTCCTCAACAGCCCTTGTGAAATCAGGCAAATCAAGGCCAAAATTACGCTTCTCTAGGGTATATATGCACGCTATAAGGAAGCGTTCACTTTCCTAGGCTCTCCCGAATTGAGAAGATCAGGCGGCCTACTTCTTTCGAAGAAGTCGTAAACAAGGTTGCTGATCAAAGCTTACAGTTCGCGAGCTTCTGTAAGTCACGTAATTCCAGTAAAGAAAAATAAAGAAAACGACTTTTCGATGGAATTTTCCGCAAGTTCTAAAAGTCGAGAGATCGATAGATCAGAAAGATTCTATCGTATCATGAGTATCTTTGGAGCGGCTTTCGAACGCGACATCGCCGCCATTTTCTCTAGGCCTTAGTCCTTTTGCGGTCTAAGCAATGTTTTGGTTTTGCGTAAACCAATCAGACGACAGGGAATCATATATCCAGTTCTGGTTGTGGCCCGGACTGATCTATCACTCCTGCTAAATTTTAAGTAAAATAAATAAGAATTGGGTGCAGACTTTAAACATTGAAAATCAGGCTTTTTATAGTATTTTCAGTATGGAAAACCACCCTTGTCCAAGTTAAACATCGAACTCTTCAAAAATAACCAAAAATTTCAGATTATAGAGCGGATTATTTAAGACAAAAGCCTTACCTACACGTGGATAGCTTTTTCGCAAAAATTCGACTCGAATAAGTTGCAGACTTTTAAGTTTGAAAATATAAAGTTAGCGCGCAGTCAGAGTGAAGTCATTGTCTTTGTGAAAGGTTTGAACCCAGGAGTCATTTCAAAAGTAGGTTGAGTTTGATCGTCCGGGTGAACGTAGTCCTGAATAGGACTGTTGTTGTTGACAGTGACTGACGTTTCGACAACCTGTGCGGTAGTCATCTTCAGAGTCAAAGTGAGTTTTATCACGTCAGTAGATGGTATTATATACTCTGGTTATTGATCTGATTGGTCAATAAAGTCAAGATGTTATTGGTCGTCTGTCAGTTAAGCCGTGGTGTTATTGGCTATGAAGACTCGTAATCAGTAATTGGTGCGTTTCGATCCGTCTATTGTCACAGTTAAGCAGTCGTCTATTGTTAGTCAAATTGTCAGTTCTCCAGTCGATCTCTCGTAGTCTGTTAGTTTCTCTTCATCTCGTCAATAAGTCGTTTGTGCGGCGCTGGTAACTGTTGGCTACGATTCAGTGGCGTTTGTTCTAAGTTAGTGAACCAGCTTTCCAAAGTAAGGCGTTGATGGTAGTCTGTAGAATACGTTATACATGTCGCAGAGTCCCAGTCAATTTGATGTTTCGTCTGTAAATGATGCTCAGCAATGTGATTGTTGACGTCACCATTCCTCGTTGCTCGTTTGTGTTCGGTCAGTCGCGTGCTAAGGTTTCTGCCGGTTTCACCAATGTAAGAAGCCTGGCAGTCGCAGCATTTGATCTTGTATACTGCTCCCTGTCTGTCCTCCGGTTTGTCTTTGTCCTTGACATTAGTAAGCAGGCGTCGTAAAGTGGTTATGGGTTTGTGTGCAACACGTATATTGTAAGGTTGTAATATACGTGCAATAGTTTCAGAGGTACCTCTGATGTACGGTACAGTAGCTGTCGCAACAGGGCCAGAGTTGACGTTCGTCTGAGTGTCAGTGTTGCTGTGGGTGTTCCGTCTAACAAAGTCCGTGTTGTAATTGTTCTTACTAAAAACGTTGTAAAGATAATTAGTCTCGTCCTGTAGGCTGTCAGGTGAATCGCAAACTAGTTGCGCTCGCCTCGTCAAAGTCCGGATAGTAGTAGCCTTGTGAGAGGTCGGGTTGTACGAAGACTGGTCTAGTAATCGGTCGGTATGTGTCGGTTTTCTGTAAACAGTTGTTTGTAGTTTGTTGTTGTCGCGAGTGACCAAGCAGTCTAGGAAAGGTATCTTACCATTTTCTTCGATCTCCTTGGTGAACTGTATGTCCGCGTTCTGTCTGTTAAGGTGTTCGTGAAAATCGTCGATTCCATCTTTGTGTACGGCGGTGAATGTGTCGTCAACGTAACGTAACCAGATAGGTATAGTTCGCGTGTAGGTAGCTAGGGCTTGTTCCTCGATGTTTTGCATGACAATTTCTGCTACAACAACAGAAACTGGAGAGCCCATAGCTGTACCGTGTAACTGTTTGTAGTGTTTCCCGTTGTACTGAAAATACGTCGAGGTTAAACAGAGGTTTAGTAGGTCCATGATGTCGTCTGTAGGTAGTGGTAGTTCAGCAGTATAGAGTTTTTAATAGCGTTCTCAGTACAGTCTAGAGCCAATTGAAGTGGAATACTGGTGAACAGTGATTTCACGTCAAAGGACACTAGTTTGTGGTCGTCCGGTATCTGTATCGTCTTAATAGCGTCAATAAAGTTCTCAGTAGACTGTAGTTTATGTCTAGATTCGTCCGTCAGAGGTTTCAGTACGTTAGTTAAGTATTTAGACAGTTGGTAGGTCGGGGACCCACAGAAAGAAACTATGGGCCGCATAGGTATGTTCGGTTTATGTAGTTTTGGTAGTCCATACAGCTTGGGTGGCTGCGGAACACTACACCTCAGTCTGTTGTAGCGTCGAAAGTCGATCTTGTCGGTTTTCTTCAGTGTAAGCAGTTTGTTGTCGAAACAATTGTTGCCATGAAAAAACAATACGCGGTCGCTTTGCACAGCCGACAACATTGAGAAGCCAGTCGCGCGCGAAATTTAAAGACATCAGAGCACTTGCCACTTGCGTTTGCTACTCCGACAAAACTGTTTTAAAAATATCTGATTCACGCTTAGCTACATAGTTATACAGTTTCGGTTATGATATAAGCTTATCTAGGCTCAGATTGGTTATTGGCGGTTTCACCTGCGCGAATATCACTATTTTCGACTCTGCTTTCGACGGGAAATTTACATTCAGCCTCCAATTCTGTGGTGTTCATTGATTTTGCTAAGGCCACTGATTGTGGTGTTCATTGGTTTTGTTAAGGCCTTTGATCTTGTGGATCACACTATCCTTCTGCCAGGGGCTATAAGTAAAGATAGTTCAATTGCTTTATAAGCTGATGATAGCAAGTTATATAGGATTATTAATTCTCAAGATGATATGTCATCTTTTCAGGATGACCTGCATAAAATTTCTGATTGGTGTAAGGATAATAAAATGAGAATCAACACAAACAAGTGTAAGCTAATGAGAATCACTGGGAAAAGGTGTCCTCTGGTTAGGGATTATCATATAAATGATCAAAGTTTGGAAAACGTTCATATTTTTAAAGAATTAGGTCTGCTTACCACCTCTAATCTATCATGGAATTCACATATAGATACTATAACTGCTAGGGCCAATAGGGTCCTTGGCTTGGTGAAAAGAACATGTATGGATTTTAAAGATGCTACTACATTACGAACTTTATTTAAGCAATAGAAAACGTTTTCTGTGTTTGCATAGCCTGATGTAAACACGAGAGGGGTTGGGAGAATTCGAGACAGTTATGCAAACCCGAGACGAAGTAGGAATGGGTAAATAGAGTAAACTTGTCGAGTTTTGAACTCGAAAACTTTTTTCAAATTCGTGCTTGCGTGATTAGCCCGCGAAAAACAAAACATTTTGACGTCAGAACCATGTTTACATATTCTCTTGCAAAAACTCCTCTCGGCCAATCAGAGCGCGCGAACTATCTTAGTTATTTTCCGGGCACAAAGAATTGTAATAGGGTCAAAACCACATTTATTTAGCTTTCTACACCCAAAACTAGTTCCGATTGTACCCAGTTCAGCTACGCTGACGAAACACAGTTTTTTGGCTTAATGAAGCCCATTCCTGAAATTGAAAAGATTTCACGACAAGGACATCTACCTGTGTTCTCGCCTACCATTCTACTACTGCCCAGCGGTAGATTACGATTAGTCCCTCATTTTTCTCAAGGATAGTACAGCGAGCGCGCGTGAAAATCACCAGCTTCAAGGAAGAAGACAAAGGAAGAGAGGAACATCTTCCTCGCGTGTGGTGACAATTCAAGTGCGTTAACGTATTTCGCTTTCTCTCCTTTACCAAAGTAAAATGACACATCAGAAAACGTGAAGGGCCATGAAGTTCTTGAGGTGTTCAAGGAGTGACAACAACGTCTCAATAACGTACTTTTAACGGACTTTTCAAGTCTGATTTAGCCCTACCTTATCCCTAGCCGTAAGAAATCGTGGGTCATCACTAAAAGCTTCTTTCACAAGTTTACTAAATCTGTCGAACAGCATTAGTAACTGCTCCACATATTTCTCAGAGTCCTGTAAAGAACAGAGACACATGTACAAACCATCACTTAAAGACTCTTCAACGCCGACAAAAACAAGTCTCAAATCGAATTTCAAATCAAAATGAAAGGTAATAGGATTTTAGTCTCAAACTGGATTTTTACCGTAAATGTTCGATTCGATTGGCGCCCCCTTCGAAGAAAGCCCCCTCACAGGAGACGCGTACTGCATTTAGTTATGTAATTTGCTTCCCCCAATTGCAATCAGTTACCATCATGTAGCACTCATACATTTCCGTTTTAAGGTATTTTCTTAGAGAGGTGTCCGTTTTAAAGAGAGAATAGTTATAGTAAAATGACTGAAAAACGGCAGGGACCAACAACAGGTGCCCGTCTTAGAAAGGTTAGTAGACTGATTTAGCACCAGGACGTAACGACATGAGGACGTGGCTGTTTGGCCGTTATCAAGGACGGGAGTACTGGACCCGACGTCACCTGATACTTTCGATTTAGCGCCAAATACAAAGACGGACGCAGAAGCACATTTGTAAACATGGCTGAAGCCTGTGGCCTTCAAAGTGTTCGAAACGTTTTACTGGTTTCTTATTTCGAAGATACCCTTGATGATGTGGAATTTACGGTTCTTTATGAAGAAAACTATTCAAGAGAAATATTTTCGTATTGGAAGTACGACAAGTTTGACTTGGATGGTTGGGATGAAGCTGAATGTAAAGTCGAGTTGAGATTTGACAAGTCTGACCTTGCTGTACTGCTCCGTACATTGAGATTTCCCTATAGATTTGTTTGTCCTCAGAGGACGGTCTGCTCTGGTATGGAAGGTCTTTGCATTTTGTTAAAAAGGCTTTCTTTTCCTTGTAGATACAGTGATATGGCGCTGAGGTTTGGAAGAAATCCAACGGAGTTATATTTGATTTTTAATCACGTATTAGACTTTGTTTACCGGATACACCAACACCGTTTAAACTCTTGGAACCAACCTTTTCTTAATCGACGATCTCTAGAACACTATGCACAAAGTATACAATCCCGTGGAGCTCCACTTGAAAACTGCTTCGGCTTCGTGGACGGTACCTTGTGCAAGATAGCTCGACCAAAGAATAACCAGCGTGAAGTTTACAACGGCCACAAACGTGTCCATGCATTAAAATTTCAGAGTGTTGTTCTTCCTAATGGGCTCATAGCTAGCCAACCTAAATGGTCCCTATGAGAGGCGAAGGCACGATGCCACGATGCTTAACGAGTGAGGCTTACTAAGGGATCTACAAGCTATTGCGTGAGCAAATGATGGAACGCCTTTGTGTTTGTATGGGGATACAGCCTATCCCCTTAGCATCCAATTACAAGCTCCATTTAGAAATGTTCACATCACCCCAGATATGGCAAGATTCAATGCACGTATGAGTGAAGTAAGAGTTGCTGTGGAGTGGATGTTTGGCTGTGTTTCAAATTACTACAAGTTCACAGAGTTCCAAAAGCAACTCCAGATTGGCCTTTGTCCCGTTGGCAAATTATATCTAGTTTGTGGAATTCTACAAAATACCCACACATGCTTATATGGAAATATTGTTTCAGATTATTTTGGTGTTGACCCCCCAAACCTTGCAACCTACCTCTGGTAGATATATACAGGAGTTGCAGAAGATTGAAAATTATTCATAGTTTTGATGAATGTTGATAAAAGATTATCTCCGATATAGACATCTGTGTTAGCATGACTGTACAGGAGACACTGAGACTTTACCAACGGTTTTTTCAAGAGTTTGGAACAATGTTATTATTCTGGTCCACATTGGATTTCTTGGTTTTGCAACCACGTGACAAAGCGGCCATGTTGGGGTCAAAACAATAGAATTTTTTCTCAAAGAATTTACATGAAAATAGAGTTTAGTTCCCAGAGGAGAGAAATGCTTTTGTTCTTGACCACCATGAATGCTGCCGGTAAATCAGTTCCTTTAAACATGACTGAGTACTTACCAGTTTTACACAGCAACATTAAACGAAAGCCATGTGCCTCATCGTTCATTACAGTTAAACTTAACTCAAAATAAAATCTTACAGACGTGGAGTTTTAAATTCATGTAAATTCAAAATATATCACAAAAATTTATTCTTTGTAGACCTTCCGTGACTGATACGCGATCGGTCAAATTCCCTGGAGACATTCCAGATCTAATCTAATTGGTCCACACTTTACTAGAAGATACTCTTACTCATATTTTTCGCGACCGTTTTTCTGCTTGAATGAAATGTTCAATTGTTTTGTCGCTAGTTAAGCAAGTTATTTGCGTCCGGTTTGGATTCAAAAAGTTAAAAAAAAAGGTTTTTAGCTGTTGATAGAGCGAAGATGGAAAAAGCATTGGTTAAAAATCAACTGTGCCTCAAGCGACTCTTAATGAATGGGAAACAGACGAAGCTTGCGTAGGGTTGCAAGAGTCTTGATCAAAGATTATTTGCCCAAGTTATGTATGTTCGTTTAGTATCACCTGGAACATAGCAAAACCTGAACCACAAATGGATTGGTCCATTCATAAAGAAATGCAACTCATCGCGGATCATGGAGAAACGAAGAGGTGAGCGACTTGAAGTATAGCGGCGCGTGTTACAAACCAAACCGTCGCGTCCGAACCGCACAGTATGATCGAACAGTCGGTGTATGACATTTGCAGACTGCAGACTGCAGACTGCAGACTGCAGACCACAGATTGCAGATTGTAAATTAAAAGACACCAAAAATCTTCCTAATAAAGGTTACACCATCAAAAATATAACATCGTGTGAAAATGAGAAAGTAGCCTGGGAACAAGGTTGATGTTTTTGCGTAAAGTTACATTCGCCTCATTTCCAAGATGCTGTTGGCTATTCTTCACCGACGCGACTCTTTATTGACTCACCCGGCATATCACTAATTGCGTTGATTCTTTATTCTTTTTTGATTATTGTGAATTGATAATGACAAGTAGCAATGCCCATTAATGCCTGTCTAAATAGTAGTCTTCTGTAAAAAAAGTGTTTAGATTGCGAGCACTTCGTGCTGAGACTACAGTTACATGTACGTCTACAAAAACAACTAGGATAGATCACGGACATTTAACACCTTTTAAATAACGTATTTCACCTTAGTAGTATTTAAGGATATGCCAGACAATCTAAACCGAACAGATCCTACCTGGACTCAACGAATTACCGGAAGTGCATTTTGAATTTCTAAATAGCTTTTTTAACAGGCCAATCATTGCTCATGCTCAAATCCTAGTACACAGTTGGGGCCCCCGTAGAATAAGGATTCCGGCACTGTTTCACAGACAGACTTATGTAACCAGAGTTTAGTTTCGTCTGTGGTGCAGGTTAAATTGCTATCCTGTTGCTATGGATCCATGAGCGAGTTTGTGACATCGGCAGACATTTTTCTGTTCTAATTCAATACGAGACGAACAGCCAACAACTCCTTCAGGAATCAGGTCGGTGTAATTTGCGTGAAAAAACTTCGGTTCTTGGCCTTACATGTACTTCTCGAAACAAGGTAATGTTGATGATGACGCCACCTTGATTACGATATTTTTGGTTTCATTCAATTTACAGTCTTGCTGCCTCATACAGTCTGCAAATGTCATACACCGTCGAACAGTTGCGTTTCCTCGATCTCTTATAGCTGCCGACAAAAATCCTTCTTTGTTATTGAGCTCGGTTATTTCAATGTCAGCATTTTGATGTGTTATTCATTTAAGAAATTTAAGCGAGTGACTGTGAACCGTGTGTTTACAGGTCAGACTGTTGTGATTTAGTTTTGCTTTTGTTTCTCATGACCCGCGAGCTGGGACTTCTCAATGTTCTCTCGTTTTAATTTTGTGGTTTGCATTGTTTTATTACTAAAGTTATAGGTTTTCAGTTGTAGTTTAAACGGCTATCCTAAGCTTTTTCGGCGCAATTTGGGAGAATATTTTATGTATTTACGGTAAAAATAAAAGGTGTTTGATTGGTGCAGTACGTCTGTTATTATGCTTGCTATTTATACCTCCTTCGTCTGCAGAACGTCTGTACAAATTGCAGATGAGTTCTGCAGACATTCTGCAGACATTTTGCAGATATTCTGCAGACATTCTGCAGATCATCTGTAGAAGATCTGCAGACTATCTGCAGATCTGCTGCAGATGTTTCAACAGATCTGTTGCAGACTAAAAACAGATCTGCTCGTTTCCTACGGGTAGCTATGACATTATATCAGTGCAAACATACATGTATATTGCTGCATGATTTTCTTACAGCAAAATAGCAGGAATACACTCACCTGCACATGCTAAATTGTAGATATCTACATGCAAATTTACTCTTTAACATGACTCCTTGACTCAAACCATTTACTCAGTAATTCACCCATGTGTGTTGCATGTACACACATGTAGTTAATAAAAGTGTCTCTTTTTTCTTTTTGATAGGATGTAGATGCAGAGGTCAGCACCATTGTTGATTTGGCTGTACAAATCAATTTCAAAAGACTCGTTACTATATTTAATGTTACACAGTAATAATTGTATGCCCAGTTGGATCCATGAACCAAGTTCAGAAAAGAATTCTGTCTGGTGGAGTAGCCCAGATCCAAACAGGATTCATTGCAAAAAGAAAGGCTGTATTAAATTCAAGAGGTTAGATATTTTCTCTTTGCTCCCATTGAACAGACCTTTTCCCTCATGTTTTGTCTAGAATGAACATGAATTACTCAAGTGCACTTATAAACAATTATAGCAAGTAACCCTGGTTTAATATTATAGTCAAGTCCTTGCAATCACTGGTTGTCAGCTACTCATTTGATTCGCTCCTGGAACTTTTGACAAAAGCTCACGTTTTACAGCTGTTTGAGTAGTTTTCTGCTCAATGTTTGGAAAAAGGAATCAAAACTAGCTAGATTTAACTTTGGTCAAAAATGGCTCTGGTTCCTTGTTTTAAATTAAGGTATATATCCAAATTTTTTCATGTGCAGTTCTAGGGTTTTAAAAGTTTCACTACCCCCCTTAACGTTTACTTTTCGCTTAAATTTCTCCACCCTGCTTCTTTCGATTTTCTATCCCCATTTTTTCCTTTTGCTGGCATTTGATTAAAACACATAAGCTGTTACAATAAAAAGCGTTTAGGAAGCAGAATTGTACAGTTTCAAAGGGCTGGAAAGTGGTTTTGGATTATTAATGAACTACTGTGAATTTAGAGACTAAACCTTGCATTTGTTTTTCAGACTTGCTAATGACCGAGATTGTGGACTGCTTTGTTGTGGGTCATTGGGCAGTATCCCACAAAAAGCTAACTGAAAGGCATGTGTCTAGACAAATGACAAATCTAGTGGATGTTGAGGTGAAAGTTGATGGTTATCCCGAAGAACTATATGAATCTATCATCAAAACGTTTTCGAAAGAGGGTGATCTCGTCTTGGACGTTGGCAGTGAAAATGGTAAATTTGGTTTGTGTTGTTTTTTGCAACATGTTAGTAATAGACTCAAATATTTTGCAATGCCATCTTGTTGGATTTGTCAGCATTTATGTATACACACAAACACTACCCACATAGACAGGACATGCATGTGCTGTACATGTACTTTGGGGACCCCTAAGATACCATCACAATCAGTTGGCGGATGTTTAGAAATGAAATCTGTTTAATTTTTATTTGATTTAGAAAATATATTTTAAATGATATAGGGATATTTTTAGTTAACTGTAAGCAAATTTAACCCACAGTCCTCTTTTATCATTAATTTTTTAAATACATGAAAACTAATGACAGGTTAAAAATACCAGTGTCTGTATTTTACCAATACCTCAAAACTAACATACAAGTTCAGTGTAGGTGACTTAGTCTAACTTTCTTATTACTTTCTTACTTTATGTCTATTTGAATCGTTGGTTCTAGTGTTTTATTACTTTAACACTGTAAGTACGAAAAAAGATGGTTAGAAATAAGTATTTTTTACACATAATAAACACGTGTACGTTGGTTGGATTACTTTTAAAACTTCCCTCTTTATATCTGTTATTTGCTGCATCGATGCTGTAATAACAATTTTAATTATTTTGTTTTTATATAAATGTCAGTTTTTATTAAAATGAATTATTATCGTCTGTAGGAAATGGGATGTTGGCAAGCTTAAAGTTGAAGAGGACCAGCATCTTCATTGGACAAAGACCAGTGGGAAATGAACAGTGGGAACTGCTGGAACATTAAAGAGAGAGAGCCGGTTCTGGAGAAGGCGCCAGTAGCCAATGATATTTAACAAATAGTCACCGAGACGAAGTCGAGGTGACTATTCGCCAATGTTCACGTCGCCTGAGGCGACTAATTGTTTTAGTATAATTACATTGATGATTATTCGAGAAAATAAAATTATTGACCAATTTCCGACCCCGAAACATCAAAAAATCTGGCTGCCATTTTGAAAACTGCAGCCTTCAATGCTATAATCACCGCGTGGTGATTATAGCGGGATAGAGCGAAGCTCCTAGCCAATCACAGCACTCTATTTTCGAGATTCATCAATGTAATTATACTAAATATACTTATTAAGAGTGTAGGTCAAGCTGTGTTATGCACCTTCACTCCTTAACAAGTAATCACTTATTTGACTGATATGACTTGTCAAGTTTCCGAAAAGCCAGGAAAGAGAATGAGCAGAAGAAAAAAAGAGCGGTCGTTTTCTTTCAAATTTATCTTTATTCTCTATTCGCCGATATTCACGTCGCTTTCGGCGACTAATTGTTAAACAGTTGCAAGTAATAATGCTTTGGACAAAAATCTATACATGTGCTATGCCGTAATAATTAATTTTTTCAGTAAAAGGTGTTTCTTTCACCAATTTGTAGGTTAATTCGTGTAGGTAACGAGAATAGGCAAAGTCAGTGAAATCTCCCAGAGCTATAGATATTTTCTGATATTCACGGGTTTCTGTTTTTGTCCAATTATTTAACAGGTGGTGTAAAGAAGTGAGATTCAGCAGGCATCGTTGATTCTTTTATTGACTCTATGATAGGAAAATTTTTCGGATGTTAAATGAAAACGATTTTCCTCTCTTAAGTGACGGGGTATCCGAAATTCGGAAAACCTCTCAAATTTAGTTGTGAACAAACTTTTTTCCTCAGATAAGTGATAGGGGTATTTTCCGAAATTCGGAAAACATCTTGAACTACCAGTTGTTTCATTTTTCCTCGGATAAGTGTCGCGGGGCTCCGATACACGATGTTAATAATCAATTTTTTCACGGATAAGTGATGGGGTATCCGAAATTCGGAAGACCTCTTATGCTAGATGTTAATATATATTTTTCTACGGATAAGTGATTGGGTATCCGAAATTCGGAAAACCTCTTGTGCTAGATGTTAATATATATTTTTCTACGGATAAGTGACTGGGTATCCGAAATTCGGAAGACCACTTATGCTAGATGTTAATATATATTTTTCTACGGATAAGTGATTGGGTATCCGAAATTCGGAAACCTCTTATGCTAGATGTTATTCAGTTTTCTACGGTTGAGTTTGTTCATTTAATTCCTTAATTTAGACTGGCTTAAAATGATAATAAAAGAGTGAGATTTTTACGTAATTGTGGTATTTGAAATCATGCAGCTCGTGAACCTGACGGAAACCAAATTTTCGTCCGATAAAAAGCCTGACTTCACTCAGAGTGGAAAAATTCTTCAGTGCATTGTGGTAATCTTGCACTGAATTTCTCCAAATTGTAATGCCACAAATTAGTTTGGAACGCGTTACTGGCGCAACTGCTCGCCTCTCACTTCGCCATGCTTCCACTCGCGATGGCGAGGACAACAACTCGAAGACTCGAACGGCATTTTAGGTGGATCCAGAGGCCACCGCCGCCGATATTTACACTTATTTACAACTTATTCACACAACTTTTTTTTTCAAAAAATATAAATCTATTCTATAGTTATAGCGAAAACTCAAATCAGTGCAAAAAGAGAGAATGCAGAAACAGCGTTTTCAAAATGGCTAGCACGCGGTGAAATTCGAGACGCGAGGACAAAATCTCCGTAACTTTCTACGGGCACATACGAATTCGCTAAAGTTGGTCATAACAATAGATCGGAACCAATTCGTTTCATTTTCGGAGTCTTCGAAATTGAAATCGCCCATTTTCGTAGAAAAATAGGTACAAAGATGCACTCGATCAATCAGAAATTCGGATTTTAATTAAACAAGTCAATTAATGTTGGTCACCTAATCGCATTCCACGCATTCTTGAGCAGTTCGTGCTTTCCGCCGTAGGTGAAGCGTTACTTAATATGTTAGAGAGGGAACATTACTTGTTACAAAACGGCAAAAATCAGTTCTGTTGCAATTAGTGATAGGTTGGCTAATTTTAATTCCTAAAATGCCTGGACTAGTAGAACACGTAACAAATTTAAAAGTCAGCAGATTTACGGTGCATTCGTGCCCAGGGCGCGATCGGCGCGATCACGATGACCCGTCCTCTCGTCGTTCATAGACATTTGTCACATCAACGTAATATTAACTTTGATTCTTCCTGGACTGTTTTTTGTTAGTAAATAGTTAAAAGCCGAATTGAAACGTGCTTTGCCTTTTAAAAAGTTTAAAAAGTAGGGACAGACCTAGTCTGTGTACAGACGCCCCCCTCCCCTCAGTAAAAATGGGAGAAGGTATGGAGGGTGGCATCCGTACACGCGCTACGACAGACCCACGACGCATGAGAGTGAATAAAACCTATAAAAATCTGTCAACGCTGATATAAATCTCGTATTTTCGCCGGTCAAAGATCGATCAAGATTATTTTTAATTCTTCGTTTCATTAGTATTAAAGTTTTTGTCAAAAGGAACAATTTTTTTCATCTAATGAGATTCAAAACATGTAGATGTAAACATTCTATCTTGAAAAAAAAACTCTCAGAAAATGCCGGTTTAGTAAGAAGAATCCTCATTCTTATCACAAGGATTCTCGTTCTTCTTTATGTGATTTCTGACATGGTTAATCTTCTCAGAAGATTAAGACAACAGTAATTCCTTCCAGAAGAACTCTCACATGAATGACCTGGTAACAAGAATTCTCATTCTTGAGGTAAGAACTGTTTTCAGTCTTTTCTTAAGACTTCATAGAATACAATACAATACAATACAATACTTTATTGACAACTCCCCATACGGGCTTTTCAGTGACAATACAAAATAAATAATAAGTTAATTAATTAAGGTAAATCCTAGATACAAAATTACTAAGACAAAAACGAATTTAAGAGGCAGTGTCTGTAAAAGCGGTCCGGTGCATTCGGGGTCGAAAAATAGTTTGCCCTCAAACTTGAACCAGTTAATCATCTTAGTTTATAAGCAAATGAAACGACTTTCGTTTTGGGAAATATTTCGAAATACAGATTTTAGAACGCTCAACTGTCAAACTGCCAAATGCCCTAAATTTGCATCTGGCGAAAGCCAAAAATTGGACAAATTACTAAGCTCGCTTCTCCAAATCTACAAAAAGCGAGATAAAATGATTATTATTTCTAGGTTACGGTGTTTATCAACAGTGTGAATAGCATGTGAATTTTGAATTTTGTTGAACTGTGTCTACAGAAAAATTAGTTTACTAGCACCAGTACGAGAGAACATTTTCAAATCGCTGCAAAGTACCCTCTCTTTGCTGGCGATTATTTCGTAAGTCCAGACCTGCCTGCTCTGATTTTCTACTTAAATGAACTAACAAGATGCTAGGAAGTATAGAAATCTAAAAATACTTTGCGCTTTTGATCTTCCTTTATCGCAGAGACTTTGAACTTTTGGTGTTTTTGAAGACACGACAGCCAATTATGCAAATTAGCTTTATCAAGAAATTCCATTAGAAAATGTTGTACCCTTGTAATTTTTTGGCTAAATTGTCGGCAATATTTCTAGACTAAGCGGTTTAATAAAATAAAGTATATTTCAGTTTAGAATTACGCTATAACTATAATGAGGTTTCAGAAAAGTACATAATTATGTTTATTAGTACCCGCTTGAGGCCGTTTTGAAGCATGCCGAAAAACTTCGCTGGCAAATGTTTTGATATTTCAGACTTAAATGCTCTAATTGTCGGGTTAAAAGCAGCTAAGGAGACACTTGTAAGTATAGAAATATAGAAATATTCCGTTTTTTTATTCTTCCTCAAACACTTTTGTTCTTTTGCGAACGTGACCAGCGCGTCTTGTTACCAACAAACTAAACAGGCAAAAAAACTCTCTTTGCTCATGCGTTTCACACAAATGCTACACAGATAAAAAAAAAAACATACTTTTTAAATCTCAAAAAGTGCTAAAAAAAAAAAGCGATGCATATTTTTTAGTTTGGTTAGTCTTAAGATGCTATTTTAAAACAATAAGATATTTGGGAGAGTCTATGTCACGCAACTATCGTCTTCTCAGTGGTAAAAACTAATTGTCAGTCAGGTATTGTTGGTTTTCACATGACGTCACTAAAATTCAAACTACAAAACTATCGATCCTACTGAGATTTTACTTTCATGGTGTATTAGAGCAGCTGAAAACTAATTTTCATACAAATTTTCACTTCAAAACGGTTCTTGGTTTTGTGATAGAGTACGCTTGAATTTCTAAAGTTTTGCGTGACGCAGCATTTACATGACGGCTGAGAGAGCTGTCATTTAGGTTAAAAAAGTGACTTTTGTTCGGGGAATTTTGCTATCTAAACAGTTCAAGTATTAGAAAAAGTATTAATTTCATGTTTATGAGTTCCTCTAGGAGTAAATTCACGCTTTTGTTGCAAAACTCGGTAACAGATGTTTCTGTTGGTTTCCGTCCGCCATGCTGGAGCTCATGCGGATGAGCTCCAGCATGGCGTCTCCATACAAAGCTCTATAAATTTGGGTAAAACATTTCCTCGGATATCTCGTATACGAATTATTCCTTCGACCCAAATCTTGGCGAGGGTCTTTGTATATTTACCTCCTTTCATTTCCAAGATTCTGGACTTTATTGGTTTTTGATTTTTGTTTTGATCTATTTTGAATGGCGTGACACTGAAAACCAGCAATTTCCCATTTCTGTTTTCATTATTTAGCTTCAAGGAGTTTGCTTACATGCCTGTAATGGATAATGGAGTTTTGATTCTTAGTTTGTCAAGCATTGTAATATTAAAGATCAAGCAGATCACGCCAAGAAGGTTTTAATTTGTCATGTTGTTTTTGCAAACGGTTCTCAACTATCATGAGGATTTTATGTATCCAAATATTTCACCTTGCCCTTCTTTGTTACTTTTAAAGACTGCTGCGACGTTTGCATCGTTGAAATTGTCCCTACTCACTCGAAGTGGTAACAGGAGCAAAGATCCTGACCGGAGGGGTGTGGTCCGGACAGAATTTGCAAATATACTGAAACTGGATTTTACAGCACATAGCGGAGTACATTCTATCCTTTTATGTTTCTGTATCCGTCTCATTCTGTGTTCATGTCATGACTGTTCCCACATTTAATTGGTCAGAGGCCCAAGCTATATGCTTGGCGCTTATGACTTCACAGAATAACCCATGGTGGGGAGAACTGCTCCCATATGAAACGCGCGGGCTTGCTCTTTGTATCGTTTCGAGATAGGGGCTGTAGAGTTTGGTTTCAGTTGCATTTAGAGTGTTCCAGCTAATGCCAGATGTTGTTATACATGTACTTCGTTGAAGTATAATCTCCTTTTGAGGTCAAGTATAGTCATATCAGCGCTCAGAAGGTTTAATTCTCAGCCTCATTCCCAGGGTAATTCGCTTTATTCGAGTGTGTGGAGGATGTTGGACGTCATCCTAATTCGCCGAGGCTGCTCAATTTTAATTCTTTCGACAAGAAAACCCTTTTCTTTCATATGCATCCACCCCGTTCCCCCCCCCCCCCCCCCTCCCCATCTGCCAGGGTCAGAACTGGCGTCACCTGAGTTTATCACCAATTTTGAATTATCCCATGTTTTTTGATAGACTCAAGAAGGGCATCGTTTAGGGTATGGTGGTTCTTAATTCAATTGGCCCCTATGGATGTTCAGTTGTGGAATAAGTGTAATCACAGGACCTAAGTTACTGCTGTGATTACGTGTTGAGGGTTTGAACAATAAAGAAGGAAGATGTGAACGAACTGCTTAGACAATTTTGCACCACCAGTATGCTATTTTTCATGGAGGGGCGTTGATGTTGAATGAAATTTATCATCTTGGAATGGTAAGGTTATGCACCGTTTACTGGGAATAAAGAAAAAATGGAAGTAACTAAAAGACAATCAGTAATTCGACTGAGGTTAACCTGTTTATTAGGTTCTCTATTCTCGTATTCACTCAATTACAACGGGGTTGCAAAAGAGGTTACTTTGCCAACTTGTACCGAAAACCTTATTTTTGTACCAAAATTCTGGGCTATGATTGGTTCAATTAACAAAGCTCCGTCATCCAAGGTCTAGTCAGTCCCTTGTCCTTCATCACAGTATCAGGCATACCGTAAAATTACGAAAATAAGCCCCGGGGCTTATATTTTTCAAAGGCCCTTTTTGAGGGGCTTATCTACGGAGGGAAATATGCGTTTCAAAATCGATTGGGCTAGCCTTATAGTTGGAAGTAAATTTACCGTTTTTGCTTTGTTTTACTTTGTATTTGAGGGCAATTTTCCAAGTACAAGTACCCGGAGGGCTTATATTTGGAGGGGTGATTTAACGGAGGGTTTTTTGCGTTACGAGTTTGTGGGGGCTTATATTTGGAGGGGCTTATACATGGAGGGGCTTATTTTCGGAATTTTACGGTATCTAAAAATCAAATGGAATTTGTCTTCATCAGTAATTATGTTTACAGCAACGAAGCAATAACAAAGATTCCGACAATATAAGAACCCGAGGGGTGACTCCCATATAGAAGTGACTGGGACGCTTTTCGGAAAATTAAGATTAAATGTGGCTGGCGACGACCCAAACAAACAAACGAGAAACCAAACTTCGAGGGGTGTGTCGCAGCAGGTTAGGGACTATTTTACGGGTCGGCAAAAACAAGAAAACCACGGAAAACCAAAGGTGACGGTTAACGGTGATTTAATTACAAATTCCAAATCTATAGACCAAAGATTGACCGTAAACTGAAATAACAATACAAAAAAATCTCTATCAATTTGGCGAAAAAGCGATACTACGACAAATAACGCGTAATCAACAAACTAAAGCTTGAAAAACGGTAATAAAGCGATTCTATAACGAGTAGGTCGATAACAAGACGGTAAAATCTACTTTAAAGGCTACAAAACAGAAATTAGAGAATAATTCCATAAATCTGATCTTAATCCTTGTACTATAAAGCAAAAGTGTGGGCGGTGCTCTAACAGGAGTTCAAATCCGCTTTCGGCTCATGAGACAATTATAAATCAATTAAACTTAAATCTGTATACTTGTACAGTAACATTCGTGTACTTTTGCCCACTGGATAAATAACGAAACTAAGCAATATAACAAAGGAAATCACTTACATATCGGTCCCGCTTGTACCAATGCAAAGGTTAAAAACGAACCGAAAAAAAAATGATATCACGACGCGAATCCTACTTGACTTACTGCCTAAAAGGACGCTAACGCACGCTTTTATATCCGCGTGGGGACGCCGAAATATCTTGTCACGAAACCAATAGAAATCAGGAAAAAATTGTAACTACGCTGGTAACTAAGATCAAAGCCTGAAAATCACGAAATCAATGAATGGTATTGTTCTTTATGTCTTGTCCTTTAAATTAAACCTCTGAGGGAGACCAATGTGGGTGTGGCTCAAGCTTAAACTGATCCTTAAAGGAGACCATACTAAAACAGACATCACAGTATTTTCTTTTTGTAAATTTCTTTATTCACAGCCCTAAGCGACACCTGCATGGACAAATATGGTGTCTTTCCGTCCCAAACACCCTGAGTGACACCAAAATCTGCAATTTACACCCTAAGCGAGATGACGAGCATCCCTGTCACATTAATATGGCAGAGACACCCATCTTTACTACTGAAATTGATAGGAGTATCTTTGGGACTCACTTTCGCCAATAGCTCATTCTCTGTCTTACTTTCGCTCTTTTCCACATTTGGTGAAAGCGGCATTGGACGTCGCCTTCTTGTTCAAAATCTCATTTTATTGCAAGGAATGTATTTGTACACAACTCAGTGTACATCATGTCTTATGGGACAAAAACAACTGAACCCACTGGCCAAATCTAAAGCAGTTCTTCTTGTTCTTGTTGTTGTTTTGTTTACTTTTTACCATATAGGGTTTAGAGTAGCTTGTATGGACGTAAGCAATGAAACTTATTTCAAACTACAGGAACTTGTGCGAAAAAAATTAATATATGAAATTTATCATTTATTTCCAAAACCAAGGTTAACCTCATAACCTTGAAGAAGTCACGATGCTTCGATGGACATGACAACTTCCCATTTATGGTATCTCTCAGCATATATCCATGTTGGACGAATGCTTTACATCATGTAACTCATCATATCTTCATTAACTTAGCGACAAGCCAAAAGGTAAAGGTCTAAACAGACAACCCGTTTTCTTATTGCGTGACTGAGTGCGTCATGGTATACCCTAGAAATTACAAGCGATCGCGCTTCACAAACTGTAGATGTCACCATTAAACAATGCAACAACGAAATTTCTGTTTTACTTCGCAATATTATTAAACCGCTTAGTCTAGAAATATTGCCGACAATTGAGCCAAAAAATTACAAGGGTACAACATTTTCTAATGGAATTTCTTGATAAAGCTAATTTGCATAATTGGCTGTCGTGTCTTCAAAAACACCAAAAGTTCAAAGTCTCTGCGTTAAAGGAAGATCAAAAGCGCAAAGTATTTTTAGATTTCTATACTTCCTAGCATCTTGTTAGTTCATTTAAGTAGAAAATCAGAGCAGGCAGGTCTGGACTTACAAAATAATTGCCAGCAAAGATAGGGTACTTTGCAGCGATTTGAAAATGGCCTCTCGTAGGTGCTAGTAAACTAATTTTTCTGTAGACACAGTTCAACAAAATTCAAAATTCACATGCTATTCACACTGTTGATAAACACCGTAACCTAGAAATAATAATCATTTTATCTCGCTTTTTGTAGATTTGGAGAAGCGAGCTTAGTAATTTGTCCAATTTTTGGCATTCGCCAGATGCAAATTTAGGGCATTCGGCAGTTTGACAGTTGAGCGTTCTAAAATCTGTATTTTGAAATATTTCCCAAAACGAAAGTCGTTTCATTTGCTTATGAACTAAGATGATTTACTGGGCAAAGTTTGAGGGCAATCTATTTTTTGACCCCGAATGTACCGGACCGCTTTTACAGACGCTGCCTCTTAAAAGGTCTAGTTTAAGATTACGTTTAAAACTATTTACACGTTGGCTTAATTTCAGTTCGGGTCTAATAGCGTTCCAAATACGTACTATAGGATAATAGAAAGATCTCTGACCGGTTGCTGTTTTACAGAGTGGAATATTCAGTTGTTGTGAATTACGGGTCACTCGACCACTAACGCTACCCCTAGGAATAAATTTATTGGTCAAATATTCTGGTGCGAGACCATTCATACACTTAAAAGCCATAACGGCGTCTGTTAAGTACAGTTGTGATTTTGCAGGAATCAATTTTAAATTTTTCAAAGTTGGAGACACATGATCGTACTTTCTAATGTTACGAACTATTCTTGCTGCAAAATTTTGAATGCCTTGTAGTTTCTTAATGTTAGTTTGAGTTGTGTTAGCCCATACTGTCGAAAAGTAATATAATTTGCTAAAAACTAGAGAATTTATGATCGTAGTAAGTACCTCTTTTCTAAATGCATGTTTTACGCGGCTTATTTGTCCAAGTGCAGACATACACGAGGAGACAGTTTTAATTACATGTTCATTAAAGGTGAGGTTTTTGTCAAAGGTCACTCCAAGATCTTTAACAGTCTCTGAAGGTGGCTTTTCCCAAGAGTTAAGGGCGAAGTAGACCATTATCAAAGCACCAGTTACGTAGACTAACAAGGTCTTCGTTCATAGCAGCTACAGTGTTTCCAGAGAGGGGAGAGGTACATAATAGGGAGGAGGGAGAAATGGCCCGAAAAAGTAGGGAGGAGGGAGAAATCGGGGGGGAAATGAAGGGAGGAGGGAGAAAATGAAATGTTGGGAGTAGGGAGATTACAATGAGAAGGTAATTTTACGGCTTTTCTTTAACTTGCGTCATGACAAGGCCGGATGGGGTGGGGGGGGGGGGGGGGGCGGGCGGGGGGCAGAGAAAATGGCGGACACTACAATCCCCCTAGGTTTCCTGGGACTCCCTTGGTCGGACTTAACCAAGAAAGCATGGGATCAAACTTTGACGCATCTCAGGTTACCAGGTTTAAAACTTGGTGACGATAGTCGCAACACACGACTCCTTCACTTAGTTGTAAAGGAAGATCTCTGTCCTTCAGAGCTTCGCTCTAACTAATAGCTGGTCCTTAAAGGATTTTCCCTTGCGATACGATATCCCTTAAAGATTTCTCTTAGCCGTCGTTGTTTTTGTATAAGGTGGATTTTCACATAATATTCTCTTCAGCCTAAGTAAAGCTGCTATTTTGTAACAAATGGTAGTGGTTTTTTACGTGGAGATTTGTTGCTCTGTTGAAGGGCTGTTTTCCTCTCAGCGAATTTTAACTCAGAGAGGTACTTTCTCGCAATAGGGACCGGGTAGCTTCTTTTTACCTGTCGATTTTCGAAATCTTTGATAGTTTCCTCAAAAGTGGTTTGAGCATGAGAGGAACAGACCTTAGACGCATCAGCGCTTCTCCTTTAATGAAGCATTTCTTCACGCCTGGTGATTGCCATGAGTACACGAAAGGCTTCTGTACGTTGGCGTTGGCTCATGGGCCCCTGGTTGGTTTATGTGTTTGCACGTCTAGGATTGATTACTTGTTGAATCTAATCCCTTTGTACACTTTTGTGTCCAAGAAAGTGATCTCTGTTTCTTACACCTTAGCCGTGAATTTGATAGTATTTGCCTTTTCCACAATTTTAGCTCTTTATTTTGTCTAGGCTCCATAGGGAAAACACATCGTCAATATATCTTTTCCAAAATAATGGTTCAATTAGCCTGGGTGGCCAAAGACTTTTTATGTGCGGTTTCCAGTTTGGTAAAGCCGTTTAAAGTGACCCGCGTGAAAAGCTTTTTTTCTCGCGGCTTCACCTCTAGTGACTTCTGCCTTCGTCCAAAGATCTGTTGGCCTGCAGCGACACTGAGGCATCCCGCCGCACCCGAGAAAAATCCTCTCGTGACCAGGGTGCGGTTAAATACAACTCTGTCTCAATATCTGGTCTTCTATTCTGGCCATTAAGATGTCAGTAAAAGCAATGGCCATCTTTGTTCCCATGGCTGTTCCATGTAGGTAGTTGCCGCCGCAAAATTGAGATGAATTTTCGTTATATAAGATAAAGTATTTCTCTTAGATACCTGGTAGGTACCCCGGGGTTGTGGGGGGTATTCCCGGGAATTTTTGGTGGGCGCGAGCCGCCCGGTTCTTAAAATCCTGACCCTATTTCACACTAAAAAATGTTATTTCCCACACCCGTTTCAGACCCGTCTCTTACACCCATGCCCATTTTCAGACCTGGTATAGCTAGAATTTAGACTAGAGCTCAAAAGAGATTTCTTAAAATCCATTTTGAATTCGCTTATTACTCTTTCTTTCTGATTCATTTGGAGTTGAAACGACAGATACATCTACATCTACATTTGTTAACTTGGTAAAATCTGTTACAGACATCGCACCAGCTATTAAAAGAAACGATCATAAAATATATACAATGCTCGGATAAAAATTAACAAATAAAATCTGAAAATACATATACAAAAATAAGTGAATCATAATATAGGGCAAAAAAATATGAAAGTAAAAAACGTCTGGTAATTCGTAGCTAGGTAGGGGAGTAATTTGAGTTAAAAACAGCCAAGGAGTTTTTGACTCAACTGTCAATCCGCGGGTAGGTTTAGCATAGCCTTATGGTCCATACGTTCATACACTGCCGTAGTTTCCTCGAAAACCACACCCAATTCCCAGTGGAGGATCCAGGGGAGGCCCCCCCGATTTTTACGCCAAAATTTTTTTTGGTAGACAGACCCCCCCCCCCCCGCTTTATCTAAGGGTCTGGATGACCGGACCCCCCCCCCCCCCCCCTTATCTCAAGGACTAGATCTGGCTGCACTGATTCCAGACCAAAATGGGCAAAATCTATACCCGTTTAAGACTGAAACGGCGCAAAAACCCTACCCTTTGAGGTGGCAATTACGTATATGGCTTGTATAAAAGAGTACTCCCCGGGGTGGGTGTATGGGCTTTCCCTCCATAAAATCTTCGTATGCATACATATGGTGGTTAGGCCTTCTTCGTGTGGTACAAGCTCTGAAGGTCATTATACTTTCTATATCACTAAGTGCAGGAGTTGTGTGTTGCCAGCCGTTAACTTTTAAACCAAGTTTAGGGAGGAGGGAGAAATTGCCCCCAAAAAGTAGGGAGGAGGGAGATTTACCGTCCTGTACCTCCCCCCTCTCCAGAGGCATGAGGTCGGAAAGAATAGTGATTCTTCTCAGGAGATTCGGATGTAATGCATTCTTTTGAGAAGAAATCTTTCCTGTTTAATCTCCTTACAATAAGTTCAATTCTTATCAAAAGAATAGCAATTAAGCTAATTATTGTAATAAGAAGATCGTTTCTTCATAGAAGAATACCCAAAATGGGAAATTAAGAGTAACACAATGGTTTGTTGCTACTCCGACTTTGTTATATTATATACTACGCCGCGAAATTTAGTACACGCCGCAAATTGTAAAAACCTTTTTAATGCAAAATGTGATAATCTTTCAACGGAAAATGTAATTCTAACTTTCTAACGTATAATGCATAATTTTTTCCGTCCCTATCAAACTCGGTTTTCATCCCCGTATATTAATGCTGTTATTAATCATGCGATACTTGCATTCCGCCCCATCTTTGCATACTTTTATTGATCATCAACCGTCAGCTCTATGGACCTAGCGTGAAATGGACGACGTTAACTTTTAATTAACTCAGTGGCTATATGGCCGGTAACCGGTCAAGGTTTTCAAAACATTAAATGACCGGCGGTCCTATATTCTCAGTAAATTTCACAAAATCGAAAAATTCCAGCTTATCTAAATTATCATATGTCGATTAAGTCAAGCGATCCCGAAACGCTTTATAGATCTCAAGTTTAGCGTTGGTTTACGCTGTGTTCAGAATACGAAACCTTGTTTTGTGACACGTGGAGCTTTTTTCAGGTCGACTGCCGGTCAAGATTGTCAAAACACTAAATGACCGGCAGTCTACCCTGCTAGCAGAGTCGCTTCGATTTTTCCTAGATAAGTCGGGAGATGGGAAAGAGGAAAGAGGAAAGAGGAAAGAGGAAAGAGGAAACTCGGAGAGGCCGAAAAGAGTTCTAAGTGTCACAAAACATGGTTTCGTTTTCTGAGCCCAGCGTAAACCAAACGCCAGACTTGAGATCTATAAAGCGTTTCAGGATCGCTTGACTTTTCTTAATCGACATATGAGTGCTTAGAGAAGATGGATTTTTTCGATTTGTCAAATTTATTGAGAATATAGGACTGCCGGTCGTTTAGTGTTTTACAAACCTTGACCGGCAGTCGAGCTGAAAAATGTTCTGTGTCACGACATGGTTTCGTCTTCGGAGCCCAGCCTAAACAAAACGCTAGACTTGAGATCTATAGCCTAGGTGCCGTACATATAGCCAATAATTTTTTTATGTTAATATTCAATATATAGTTGTTTTTCCTTTCTTTCTTACTTTACTGTTATTTTAATTTGTTTCATCTGTTATTTATATTGCATACAAAGGAGACCTGTTATGGCCCTGATCATATATTAATCATATTAAGTAAAGTTAATCCCGTTAATTGAAAATAACAACACTGCAGAGATGGCAGTTTATGGAAATCCTTATTTATTCCCCAGTCTATCCTACCCACAATATCTTTTAACTATAGACAAAACCTAACAACATATATATCTATAAGTAGTAATAATCTAAAACAAATGAAAGTTCCTGTTTAGGATTGTTGTGCTTTAACATAGCAGACAATTTTGCAAGAACGTGCGATATAAAACATCCTTTTAATAAAGATATCATTAAAAAGCTGATTCACTGTTTTTTTTTTTTGTTTTTTTTTTTCAAATTCCTACAGTTTTCGCTCGGTTAATATTGCCCAACAGATGTTTACTTTGGCAAAAACTTTAGCATTCCACGCCTGAAAAGCTTTCCAGTGTTTGTTTATTAAGTCAGTTGTTACGCTCCATAAGACATATGCACCTATAAATGAAATGTCTTACAGATCGAAGGGCCACAAAGTGTATCCGTGCCCAAATGATGGACTTTATAAAATTTTCCACTTTCGTATTTCTCCTGACACTAGCAATTTCGGTTCCAACTGTGAAAGGTACGCCACTGCTATACTGTTTAAACTATAATGATTTTTTTATATGTATTTATTCCACAACTAGTAAAAGGGATAATGTAGCCTGCGATTTGCTTAACTTTTGCTAGAACGTTTATGGGAAAATTCTTCCAGTGCGATTACTCCTTTTTTTATTCCTTTAACAGATTTAGCTCGTCGGAACTAAGCTGGAACTAAGCTTTTGAAAGCAAATCAAAACTGAGCTGAATTAATCCCGCAAACACTTTTTTCCCCATATCCTAAGAGGACATAATTATTAAGAATTACTAAATCAATAAGACCATAAAAGTATGACTAGAGTTCTTTGGGAATCATAACAACACAACACTCCTTTTTGTCCATTCCGTTTGGCAACTAATTGACAAAATTAGACAGTAGCAAGCCAAGATTCATCGTGATCTTCAGACTTGATTACACTAGTAACAGGAAGTTCTCGACGTTTGCGATGGACCTCTGTTGTAAAGGTAGAAACGGATGATTCATCCAAACTGAACATTTCGTGAGACTGTCATAAGTATTATGTCATGTAGAGGCTGATTCGGGGCAAACTAGTGACTCTAGTAGTCGAGAAGTCACAATTTTATTCAGGAGTCTCGCTTTACTGGAATCGAGCATCAATTTTGTACTTTCAAAGCCTATTTCATTATAATGTATTCTTGCTGGTGATTCCTCGGCACTTACAACCTACGATTTACTGCTTTAGTTTTTCATCTTTTGATTTCTTTCCTTTCTGCCCTTTTGCATATACTATACATATATATATACAGGAAAGCTCTAACACTGACATGTAAATGTCGGGCTAAATGTGATAGGAGAATAGTAAATAAAGTATTTGAGTGAGTCAAGGTAATTTTCTCGTTACTCTCCAACAATTATAATTTTTTTAAGAAAGCTTTAGACAACGATTTTCATTCATGTCCCCTTTCCCGGCGCCCTTTACATAAGGACCACTATTTAAGCATTTAAAGCAGGCTCCTATCTTATGAGAATCATCGTCATAAAGGCATTAAGGAAAGGAAAAAAACCTTAAATATGGTTAATGCTTAGTTTGCTTTGAACTTCATGAGACATCGGGTATTTCCTTCAAAGGAACCTCCTATCAGGTTGGAAAACTGAACGTTTCACAGACGCGTCAAGGATGGAATTGTAACAGTGGATGTGAAGCGCCGGAGCATTGTACTCTTCCACGCTGCACCAGTGTGTTTTTTCCCCAAACATTTAGTGGCTCTGGCACTGTAAGTGTACCTTAAGGGAAAATATTTTTACTTTAATTTACGGATAGTAATCAGATCTCTTTTCAGAGAGTGTCTGTCAGCGTAATTATACACCACATAGACGCCCTCACGCTCTTAACGATCGAGTTGCCATCGTTAATACGAGTACGGTAGTGTTTATGACGGACGTGTTCAGAAATGTACGCTTATAAGATTCCGTTATGGTATACATCATAGATTGTCCTTTAGCTCTAATTCTCAGGTAAACAGGCACTTTAGATCCAAGCCAAATTGATCCTCCAATACTATTGCAATAACGTGACTTAGTTGTTTCATTTTTTATCTGTCATTGTCTTTTGTGTTGTTGTTTTTTTCTCAAACAGCCTCGCTGAGCTTGGCACCCCTGACTAATATTGTTTTAAATAAATAAACGTGAGCAATTCTGTGGAAAATAAAGTCATATAGGGATTACAGTTATAATAGGGAGGTACCCAAAGTACCAGTTCAGGGCGTCCATTCCCGGTATAAGTGCGATTGTTATGACCCCCGGAAAATATATTTGCGACAGTGTTAGTGCAGCCCAGGAATATTTATTAATGCCTGGTTTCGTAAAAGTCCTAGGAATGTTAAAAAAATACGGAGATAAACCGGATGAATAAGAACATTCCCTTTTGGAAGAGGCGGGAGTAGAAACGTTTCTCTGATGTATGCCTTTAAACTGAAATACTTTAGGTTCGAGTATTCGTGTCATTGAGCCATGAAGATGTGACGTCTAAAGTTCATTCACCTACGGCCGTGTGGGCAGAGTCAATAAACACTGCTGGGTTTCAGTTATGTTCGCGTGCACCAGTTTCTACGAATAGCACTGGAATAATCAACTGGGTAGCGTTCCAGGAAAAACCAATGTTAGCTCATGGCAGCGTCACTTTCAGTGGAATATGGACCACAGAAACCAAATGCCAGAAAGAGGCTTTTTCTCAGGTCAGACAAATAAATTATTGCAATAATAAATGGGCCCGGAATAACGTCATCGAAGATACTCACGGCAACAAAGGAGACTTTTGTCTGATTGGCTGTTTGAATCTTTAGTGTTCAGTCTCCTTACCGCGCGCCAGAGGGTAAACAAAGATGGCTGCTAGTGGGAAAGTTTCTTGAAGTTCTCCTTCGATCGTTCGTTCCGTCAAGAATTTCTGGCAAGAGTTGTTGATTTTCATATGACAAATAGTGGGAAAGGTTTTCAAGGACTATTTTAATCGACAGGGTGTTTTTTCCTTGGCCTATGAAAGAGGACTTCGTTGCAAATCGATAGAGGACAATTTTTTGCAACGTGACGATGCCTTGTAAAGCTTGTTGAATGTTGGCCAAAAGTGCGCAAAAAAAAAACCGTTTTAAAACAAGGTACATCAGCTGAGAAGGAATTCTTATGTACGAAATGCTACAGTAATCCTCGGAAGGAGAACGGCATGTCTTTTACGCAAGAGGAAACATTCCAGAGTGGTGCGCTCTAAGTCCGACCAACTCGATCAAACGTCGTGTCCTGGAGCCGAAAGAGAAACAGGTAAGCTTTCAATTAGGCAGACACAAAAAGCTACAACAATGAATCCGAATTTATTGCTTACCACATAATAAAACTGATTGTTTTTTCTATGTGTGAAAGAGTCGACCCGGCCCGAGTTTTGTACCTTCCCTTTTTGGCATTCGTCCCTTGCATAGTGTGTTGTTCTTTTCTAAAAGCTGTTGAATTTTATTTGAGGTTGAAGTGGTTTCTCTGTTTGTTGCCAGGTGGTGAATTACCGGCTGCACATTCGAAGATGCATGTAGCAACGCAGAGGCTGCAAAGCACGAGTTCCTTGGCTTAACACCCGACCCACGCACCTCTAGTGTTGTAATAGTTATTTACAATTGTTTTGTTCACAACAAAAACAGAGACTTGTTGTTAGTAGATGTATAACTGAGTGCTTACTCAAAGAGATGCAACCAGTTGTAAATATTTATGTTAAACGGAGGAACCCAAAATGAACTGCTGTCTTTCAGCAATAAAAAGATAATTGTCATTAGGTTGTCAGTCGCAAGGTTAGCTGTTCTTTGTTATTTGAATCCTTGATCAGTACAAGATTCATTCAGTGAATAAAACATGTTAACTCATGCTACTCACTCTTGACCTTACCAGTAAAAGTTCTGGCCTCAAAAGCAATGAAACATGCATATTTAAAATCAAGAGAAAGACCAATAACTACCTCTTCAAGTTTTTTCTTGACCTTGACAAAGAAGCCAACCTGCTTGCATTTTTCTTGTAACTTCAGTTTAGCTATGTTTGGATTTCAGAAGTGCGTGTTTAAAGCCAGGGGGAAGGGGGATTCTCCCAGGGTTGTCAAATATTTGATCCCTGGGATGCACAGAATTTGCTAGTTCCCAGCAAGGTTCCAAGTCGCTCAAATTGCATTTGACTGATGTAAAACCATATGTTCACAATTATTTCCCCTACAATTAGGAAGAGACATTAACCTTGAGGCATGTATAATTGAACCTTACCGTGATGTACATATATTCTTTTGATATGTTAGTTTCAGTAAAATAATCACAGTACTGTTTTATATTATTTTGTTTGTTCAAATTGAGTAATGGCCATTATAATATTGTTATTGAGACCTTTCATTAAATATAGTACTGTGCATTAAGTTTTCATGGCTTTTAATGGAAAGCAATCACATCATCTATCATTTTTAAATGGTGTAGGTTAAGGGCTTGAGGCAAAGGAAACGGAACATCATGGGCATCTTATGACCCTAACCCTGCTGTTCCTGCTAATAGTCATTTTTCCTTGTTTCAGTTTGTAATAAAAGCCCTGTCTATTTAAAGACAGGTACTGAAGGTGCAATTGAAGTAACCTTGTTGTGCATGATAAAAACAATGAAAAATTTTAGACTTGGTTGGCTTCAAATAGATTTCCTTGGAAGGAAAAGAACACTCCCATTTTCGTTACCTGAAGTGAAGTATTTCAAACATTGTTTGCTAGTTCATAGGTCAGTTAAGGCCAAACAGGGTGGTTGCCCAATTTGCTGAGAATGGCTGGTCACACAACAACAGCATTTTGTTTGTTTATCATGCATGGACTTAAACAAAGATTCATAATAAGAGTGAAAGAACTTGCATAAACTTCAGCCTCTATCTGCTTACAATGGAGCAGGTGGTTAAAATTAAATTTATGAAAAAGCATGTAAACAAATTTTTGAAAAACATTTTGAATAATGTATTATTAGGCATTACTAGTATAAACAAATGTTGGAAATTTTGACACAGTAATAATGTTGTGTTATTTAGTGTCAATAAAGAGAGGTTTATAATAAATATATGAAATTGGTAGCATTGCAGAAAAGTTGAGCTTGTAAGAAAACAACTGGTAAAGCTTTTTAAAAATTATCCAGGACAGGACAATGAAAGTAAAATATATGTGAAATTTATGTCATGTATATTTTTAACCTATGGAGAAAGATTTAACACGTGAACGATCAAATATGCGGTTTTGTAATCCTGAAACTTAAGCAATTGTGAAAAAAAAACCTGAAAGCTCACAAAAAATCTACCCTTGAACGGGATTCGAGTGTTATTTTTATTTGTAGACCGTAGTAGAGCCACGGTTTACGTTTTAATGTACATAAAATTTAAGCTAGCTTACCTGATGTTGATAACTTTCGTCATATTCAGAGTGTGTGTTTATCTTCCTTGTTTATAAATTAAATTCCCACACTCAATTCGTCAACGCGATTGTTCTCAATAAGCGCTGCCCTAGAGACCACAATCTTGTAAGAATAAGCAAGACGACAGTACAAGTGCGTTTTCTATCAGCGACCGGCTTCATTTTCAATACCGGTTTGCGCACTCCTTGCCAGTTAAATGCTCATTATTTTTCGCTCTTTTTATTCTTCCATTACTCGTCTTTCATAGGTTTAAAGCGATCTGCGTCCCTCGAACTCTAAATAGACTTTTTGGCTATAATTGTCCGAACGGCAAGAAAATTTTCCCTCTCTTTCGTTAAAAATTCCTTGAGCGCAACATTAAAACATTCATTATTCGTCACAGTTGAAAGCAATGCATCAAAGTGACAGTACACATTACTTGAAATTTTGTACTCTTTCAGGGCCAAGACTTAAAGACACTAAAATTAGTGACACTGTAAACATAATTAGAAACTCTAAAAATAGTCCTGGGACGCCATTTTGGCAGTTTTCACGTTGAGAAGATACAACGTTTTGGCTTTTCTTAAGTGCCATGCCACTTTATATTGTAGATTATTTGCACAAGCCTCTTCCTCGATTAATAAACTATCTCTAACAAAAGGGATTTCCTGTCCCGAAGCCCACGACAAAAGTCTCGGATACTTGAACAAGTTTTTCTGAAAACTGTGAATTTTTCCCCTTCTGCTTGGTGTCGACTCTCGTAAACGCAAGTGTTTGGAAAATTGTTGCAATTTTATCAATGAAACCACCTTATTTTTTTTTTAAAAATGACTTGCTAATTATATTCTTGCACTTTTGCCTAGGTTTGGTGACCATCAAACATCGTTTCGCTGAACTAAGCTACTATTAGTGAGTTGCATGCTAACTGTCATGTACTTTCAAATTTTCGACTGTGTCAGTGAATAGGCTCTTATCGCTGTTTTGGTCAAAATATCATCACTACGTTAAAAATCACACGTTTTCATTGTACAACAACTTACTTTATTTAACAGTAATTCATTCCTGTGCTGAAAACTCTGGCAAAAATGACGGACATTTCTTGAAAGGCGAATTTTCCTCCACGTCTCGCGGGTTTCGTTGCGCCGAAAACGGTAGGTTTTGACTCACTGCGGTTGGATTGATCCGTCGATAACTCGCCACGATTTCCATTTTTAGTACGAAGCATCTGCCACAAAAAGTAAGTACCAATCTATGTTTTCGGGAAACGAAACAGCTTCCATTCAAACGAGTTCCTTTTTGCACAAACAGACTATCAATCTGAATGAGAGAAAATGTTAGCGGACGCCTCCAAAGCTGCCTCTCACCTTCGCGTTCTTTCCCGCTCTAAGAATCACTTTTAGTAGATTGACCAATGAAAACACAGATGAGATTAACCAATCAGACAAAAGTCTCCTTTGTTACTCACGGCTACTAAAACAACTAATAATTAGTCTACTATTCGAAATTTGTGTTGTTGGATAATCAGGATTGGGAGAGGGCATAGCTCACATACTCGTTTCGCTCGTATGAGGGCTTAGTGCTGAGAGCCACCAACCTCGAAAAGCAGATCATAGCGAAAGAAGTGAAGTGAATCGTAACCGCTCCGGCACTATGTTGGATGTGTCAGTGAACGACTTGTTCTAGTTCTGCGCCATTAGTGCACTAATGCCGTTTAGTAAAATCCAACTAGTGGTCTAGTATCAATGCTGCGTTCTGTTTGGTTGAGCTACTACTAGGCTAGGGCAAAAAAAGCAAGGCTGATTTTACAGTCGGGAATATAAAAAGATTATATATTCCCGACTGTAAATCAGCCTTGCTTTTTTTTGTCCTTGGCTATATTTTCACTTATTGCTGATTAGATCCTTTATTACGATCCTTCTTTTTGGTAAGCTGGTCCTTGCTTAAAAAAAATTGAATCTACTACTAGGCTATATGTTATAGCCTACTAGTAGCGAAAAGCGCTGACTTGTTGGCGCCAAAAAAGGATTTTTTAACTAGCTAAAGTTGTTTTGTCTCGATATTTATGACCAACTGGCTGGATTTTACTAAACAATTATTCCTCGAGCCCGAATGGCCTCTGAGTCAATAGCCCATTTGCCCTTCGGCCTCTATTGACCGTCGCCGAAGAGTATGTGTAATAAAATAACTGGCCTTTATAACGGTAAATTGAGGGGCATGCAATAACTTCTGAAAATGGTGAAGGGCGGTTGCGAGTTTAAAAGCTTGGGAAAGAACGTTTTCCAAGCCTACCACTGTAATCGAATTTGATTACTAACTTTCGGATTTAAATATAAGACTATCAAGTCGATGCAAGATATTCTGCTCATTCTAGGTTTGTTTGCACAGTATTTTTCTTGTTTTTAAAATCATCCTGGATCCCTCATAAATTTAATGGTATACCTACTAAAAGTTAAGTATGGATTAATAGATTTTATTGTTTATTGTTTTAAGTAAATTATAAGTACTTTTAACAGAGCTTGGCTTTTACTCTTACCTACCTCTTTATTATAATTATATTCATGTACCCTACATTTGTTTCTCAGAGCTTCGCTTCAAGGCCACATGTGTTTGTTTCCGTTAAGTATACTCGCAAAACAAAGCCAAATGATGCCATGTACGTATGGTTAGAGAACGTGAATTCCGGAGGATTTGAGGTCTGCATAAGGGAATTCTTGCCTTTTGATGGAAAACACCAAGACACAGTTGTGGTAAGTGAACTCGCGAATTTTTGTTGAGTCAAACGAAATTTCGCTGTTATCTTGGCGGAATTTCGCATCCACTGAAGCGAAATTTCGTTTTGACAAAATTTCGCCATAGCGAAAATTCGCACTCGCGAAATTTAGCCATAGCGAAAATTCGCGCCCGCAAAATTTCGCCATTGCGAAAATTCACATTGGCGATATTTCCACAAAGCGAAATTTCGCTGGCAATGGAAGCGGGTTGTAATGAAAACCCTTTGTTCGGATCGTTGCGTTTGCTGTACTTGTTCATGTAATTGCTTAAAGCGAAGTCTTCAAATTGAAAGGTTGGTAATCGTTAAACCTACCCTCGTCAAAGAGTTGACAAAAAAGGAAAATGAATGTTAGAATCTAACATTTGCGATTCTTTGTGATAGTTCGGAGCGTGACAAGCGATACACGACCAAGCATGCGAATAACGAATAATTGATGCTCATAAAGTGAATTTTTTTCTAGTTTTCGCAGAGAAAGGTTAACTGATTCCACTATATATCTTGTTTACCGTCTTTGCACTTTTGACTGAAGTCACACGCGCGGCTTTTTAATTTAAGGTGAGACTTTTCATGTAAGTCAAAAGTGTGTTGTTTATTCATAAGCCAGGAATTTCATTCGGCCCTCAAAGATAAGGATTTTTACCCGTTATTATTTACTATCGTCTCAATACCCTAAACCATTAGTCCGAATAACGAATAAGCTAGTGCTTATTGCAAGTCAATTAATTTATCTATCTGGCCGGTCAGTGCTCTTTTCACTTAAGTCGCACGCGCGGCTTTAGAGGTGAGACTTCGCATTTATTGCAAGAGTGCTTTGTTCACTGATACTGGGCGGGTTGAAGCATGTTTACATGGCGTTGGGGGACCGCAGGTAGGTGAGGTAACATGGGGCAGGCTACCCCACCTAACATGTAAACGTGTTCACATTAAAATGAGAGATTATATGGACAGGCGGGTCACCCCACCTAAGAGGGTTACCTCACCTATCTGGGGTATCCCACGTCCATGTAAACAGGCCCTTAGTTTCATTTGGTTCTCTTGTAAATGACGTTATAACCCGTTTTCAGTTATCCTGGTCTCAATACCCTAAACCATTAGCCCGAATAACGAATAACTTAGTTCTCACTGCAAGGCAATTAATTTAACTACCTGGTTACAGTCAGTGCTCTTTTCACTTGCTTAAGTTGCACGTGGGGCACGTATGAGTTTGAGTTTGAGTTTGAGTTTATTGTGTTATAAAAACAAATAATATTACAGGTTTCCTGGCACCGCAAATAGCAGAGCTAGTCTAGGCGGGCCAGGAAATATATAGGAAATAAAGAGAAAACTGCTATATATTCAAATGTTTGTAAAGTGAGAGAAAAAAGAAGAAGAAACATTTGTGGGCTATGATTCTAGGCAAGAGTTAAACAAAAATTAATTAAATAGCTAAATAACTTGATAAATACAGTCAAAATGTTCTTTTCTTCATTTCAAAAATTATTTCATCTAAATCATAATAAGTATCACCAATTTCAAGTATATCAAATAATAGGGAACGAATTTTACTTTTAAATTTTTGTTTCGGAGACGTGCGTATCTCAGTTGGTAGATGATTCCACAATTTTGCACCAATTCTCGAGAAGGAGTTCTTTTGGATTTTAAGATTAGATTTCATTACGTAAAAGTTTTGAGATTTAGACGATCTGGTGTTGTACGAGTGGACCCTAGAAAGTGGGAGAAACAATTCCTGAATGTTAGTGGGTACAACGTTATTACTCACGTCAAACATAGCTTCTGCAAGTAGTTGATAATAAAGAAAGTTTACTGGCAATATTTTTGTGTTTATGAAAAGAGGAATAGCATGATCTTGGGGATTGGCAAAGTGTATAAAGCGAAGTGCACGTTTCTGGAGAATTAAGAGTTTGTTAAGTTGTTTTTTTGCTTGTTTGACCCCAAGCAACCAAACCATATCGAATATAGGGTGCTATTAAAGAACGATAGATTGAAACGAGTGTGTTAAAGGGAACAAAATGCCGCAGTTTAGACAAAAGACCGACGGTTCTACTAATTTTTAAAAGAATTGTATTGATGTGGTTATTCCAAGAGAGTTTATGGTCAATTAGAACTCCTAAATATTTTACAAAGTCTTTACATTCTATCTATGAATTTCTATTTGTACTAATATTATGGATAAATAGTTTAGGTGTAAAGGAGAGTTTCTTTTGATAAGGGCGAAAAATAACATAATTTGATTTTTTAAGATGAAGAGTGAGTTTATTTGAGGTTAGCCAATGATAGACTTGTGTAAGTTCCTCATTCATAGTTATCTCAAGTACTTTAAGATTTTTATGGGAAAATAGTAAATTTGTATCATCAGCAAATAAATAGAATTTTAGTTTCGAAGAGCAAGAGCAGACATCATTGACATATAGAAGAAAGAGAAGTGGGCCTGGCACAGAGCCCTGTGGGACGCCACAAGTAATACTTAAAGAGTCTGAACTAAAGGATTCTATGATAGTTGTTTGAGTTCTTTGCTTGAGATAGGGCGAGAACCACTCATTTACAATTCCACGAAATCCATAATAGTCCAATTTTTTCAATAATATGTCATGATTTACTGTGTCAAAAGCTTTCTTTAAGTCAATGAAGACTCCACAAGAAAAATGTCCCTTGTCCATATTTGACTGTATTTTATTGACGATGTCTAGTATGGCATATACAGTTGAATGTTTTTGCCTGAACCCATATTGTGATGAGCACAGGATTCCTTCCTTATCTATAAATAATTTCATTCTCTTTTGCATAAGTTTTTCGAAGATTCTATTAAAACATGATAATAAGGATATTGGTCTGTAATTATTCGGGTCTAGTTCATCATCGGCTTTAAAAGTTGGGATCACTTTTGCCATTTTTAGCTTTGATGGGTAATTTCCAGTCTCCATAGACAGATTGAAAATGTCGGTTAGTATAGCCTTTATAGAGTCACATGCATATTTTAATATAAAGGTTGGGCAAGAGTAAAATCCATGTGACTTATTAGCTGGCATTGACATTATTTCAAGCTTAACTTCATTAGGAGTTATTGGTTGAAATAGAAAAGAAGATGAAGGTGATTTTTCTTTATAAAGAAACTTGGTAAAGTGTTTCTCAGAGCTTGGGAGTTTAGCAGCTAATTTTGAGCCAACAGTTGTGAAATGTTCGTTAAAAATATTAGAGATTGTTGATTTATTGGTAGTAACTATATTTATTTATTATTTACATTTTTAAGCGTATTTATGCTTTTGCGTTTATTCCTTTTACGATTTAACAAATTATTGATACCTTCCCAGGTCTTTCTCGTGTTATTAAAATTTTCGCTGAAGTAACTCGAATAATAATTCTTCTTGCTTATACGTATTAGATTAGTTAACATGTTCCGATAGATTTTATATTTTGAATTATCGCCATTGTAGAAGAGTTGATTTTTTGTTTTTATGGCAGCTCTTATTCCCTTGGTTATCCAAGGCTTAGATAGTTGTTTAATCCTCCTTTTAGATAGGATCTTTATGGGTGCATGCTTGTTCAGAATTTTGTTAAATTTACTATAGAAAGTAGAGAATACATGATCGACATCATCTCCTCTTGATCGGAGTATCTCACTCCATTCTACTAGCAAGAGATCATTAATAAACTGGTCATGAGAGAAATGCGACCAATCGCGCGTTTTTCGATTCGAAGGTTTAGGTGACACGTGGGAGCTTTTTAAAACGCAAAATTGCGAGAAATGGTCGCTAACATCAAAAACTATATTACCGCTCGCAATAACTTGATCAGGATTGTTTACAAAGATATTGTCAATTGGTGTTGCCGAATTTTTCCTAACCCGAGTTGGCTTGTCAATTGTTGGAATCATGTAACAACTTTGTAGGCACATCAGGAAATCGTGGCTATAATTTGAGCATTCTAATTTTAAAAGGTCAAGATTATAATCTCCTAAAATGCAAAGTTGCACTACATGATGGCACTACAACGCTTCTTTATCGCGTAAGTACATCACAATGGCATTTAATACTGAACAGTGGCGGTTAGGCCACAACATTTTACATGCAGCTGCTAAAAGAACAACAACAACAAGTTGCCAAATAGAACAATGTGGAAATGACTTCACGAGTGAATTTACGCGCCAAAATAAAGTAAATTAAATGTACGCGCCAGCATTGGCTGAAACGGAACGGAAGTTAAAAGCAAAAGTCGATTGATTTGAATGGAGAGGGTTTTTTACAACATTATTGAAGTTTTGGTGACACGAATTGTATGCTGTATTGCTGAATTGTACTCGTCTCCGGTAATCTGTCTCTTGTAAGTGAAAAATGTACCAACTCAGTAGCTTCGTGCAGTAAGTGTTGCGTGTCACCACAGGTTATAACTTTATCACAGAGAAAAAATAACTCTTAAAATCTTATTATATTTTTCTGCAGGACTGGTTCGCATTCGTTGGCAATGGAAGTCAACTTAATTTCACAATTACAGGAAAACGATTATTTCCAAACAGTGGAAACCCTTCATCCCAAAACAACTACGGCTTCTGTCAGGTGAGAAACTGAAACGTTCACTTCAAGGCTCAATCTTGCTTTATATTCAACAACGACAGCGTAGGGGGGCTTTTTTGCCGTTGCTGTTTAATATTGTTTTGTTTTGTTTAGGTTTTTGTTTTTCTTTTCCCCCGTTGTTCTTGGACTAGGCTCTTATATGAATGCTGAGGGAAAGAAAAGGGGAAAGGGAGTGGGGCTAAATATTAATATTCTTTGATGCTTCATTAGAAATACATAGAAAACATTAGAAAAATATTTCTAAAAAAAACTAATGTGTAAAAAATGGCCCTTTGCGGCAGTTCAAGACTCAACTCTGTACTTAAACTGCTCTACCATCTGCTACACGCTTACACAAAGTATTCGACAGCAGCCAGACTATGATTTTATTAAAGGTATCCATCTCGTCTGATAGAACGGAGGCAAGTAAGGTCCAGTTATGATTACTTTCGGGGTTTATAAATTTGTGGCAGACTAGGGCATATGAGAATTGGGGTCTTATTCGACGCTTGAAATTAAATAGAGGAACTACGGTATTTAGAGTTTGGGAGACCACTTTCTTATTTATTCACTTACTGACCTGGTCCGGGTTTGCTGGGTAACCCGGCCAGAGTTAGTTCGAAATTATAATTTAGATATGAGAGCTTGAAAGGTTTATTCAGTTTAATTATTTTTGTATGTAATTTGATGATTGGATACTGAAAAAAAAAAAAAAAATCCGAGAAAATGTTTTCGTACAAAACAAAAGGAAACCCAGATTTAATTTAACCAGAGTCTAGCCCTAATCGTCCTTCAAACAACTGGGCCTTGGCTTAATTAGTTATTTATCTATTAAAAGGAAGTGCCTTTCAATATAACATTCTACAAATCGCCAGTTGTGATTCTTTCGGTGGACCATGGATATGATCGGAAAGTAAAGAGCTTCCGTCTTCCAGAAAACAACATCATATCATCCTGGTTGGAGGTAGGTTTGAACATCTATATCCTTTATAGCGGAGCTCCTCGCGCGCGCGAAGCGCGCGCGTGGACGGAGCCCCATAGCTATATAATCTACCCATCCCAGAAAATTTGGTAATCACGTGACCGTACACCGACCGCCCGCCCTCCCGCCCGCCCGCCCGCCCGCCGTCCGTCCGCCCGCCCGCCCGCCGTCCGTCCGCACCACAGGAAAACCAATGTTTACTTTCACACTTTCTAACTACTTTGGGAGCCCAGGAAGCCCAGGAGGAAACTGATTGCACATCAATATTGTAATCAATTGACAGCTGTCAAAACAAGGTATCCGCTGACCAGTATCACCTGACCGTATCGCGGGCTCAGGTGTCGACCCATCGAGGTCGAGTACTTTTTTGAAGTTATCCGCTGACAAGTTACTGGTTTTCAGATGATCGCAGGCTCAAGTTTATAATTTTTTTTAAATTTATATGAAATATGCCGTGTTTATATCATGATGACCCCGCACTATTAAGAGTTTGATTTCAAACTAACTATGGTCGCGAAAATTCAGCAAGTTATGTAATAATACAGGCTAGGAAGACCTTTTCTCACCAAGGTCACGCGTTGGTCACGCTCTACGCCCAATTTTTATGCTCTGATTGGTCAAAATTTGACAGGTGAGTTCATGCGGAACATTTATGCAGCATCTTGAAACTTGTTTACTTTGACAGCTGAAGCTGACAGAGTTTTGTGTAAACTTGTGATGTTTTTAACTGTCTTTTTCCACTGGATGTACAAAATGAAATACAGCTGCTATCAAGTCTGTTATTCATGGCTGGTTTGTTTACTGGGTTTTTGATTGAGAAATGCGTCGCTTGTCAAAATTCGGTAATTCGTTTTTGGATGGCATCGTTTTCGTTTTTCACCTTGCCTCATGCGCAAGAGGGTTTAAAAGTCTCAACCAACTGTGGCCTTCCTTGATAGCTTTCAGGAACTGAATCTCGAATGGTAAGCCTGAGTAATTATTGTATTTGATGTTTGTTTTTGTTATATCTAATTTTCATGAAGTCTTGCGCAGTTCACGCTGACAGTTTATGCGGCAAGTTTATGCACGTTTGTAGGATTTGAGTCAATGATCTGACCTAATATTAGGTTTGATATAAGCTTACAGAACTTTAAATAGCCTTCAGATATATTTGCTCACCACAAATAGAAAGAAAACGTTCCGAAGAATATTTAGTTATAAATTTGGTTGTAGAAAGAAAGCTTTAAGCGATTTCCTTGCTTCGAGGAGTTCACCTTCGAAAACAGTAAACACCGCGCCGGGAAGCCGGCTTACCGGTAAGCTTTACGCTTAAAGACTCTGAGGATTTTTAGAGACACTTTAATACTTGCCTTCGTGAATGAAAATTGTTGTCTCTGTAAATTTTTCACCGAATTATACTTCTTTTTTTGATTGTTTGTAGTCTCTCTTGCAATTTTCATCGCTTGTCCGTGCCGTTTGTTTTCATCGTTCATGAACATCGCTTGCAGGAGTACTCAAAAATGACTCGCGTATCAAACGCTTTATAAGATTACACATCGTTATAACTAAAACCATTAAATAGCAAACACTCGACCAACTGACAGCTCGCACTATAGAAACGAGAACCAGCTGGCCGTATGGGTGATTTTGGAAATTCTTGAACGGTTTTGCTTAAAGCCCACGATTGATCGTCCTGAATATTCCTGAGTGCAATTTGTCTTGAAAAATTGTGAAATACGGTATTCTCTCCCCGGTCTGTATGACAAATAGCACTGTTTCACCTCAAATGTGATGTATAAAAATTATAAAAGGTTGGTTTAAACACCCCCAGATTTGTTGGCAAGAATTTGCAAAGTAAACCTATCGAATGCAAAACATTTGGCGTGATTTGTTTTCCAAGAATTTGTTTTCGAGGCCTAATCTACTGTGATACATGAATGTGGATTAAAAGTTTATTGTTTGATTTAAATTATAATTTATTAATTGGAGCTTCGCTTTTAGCTGTGGCTAAATCTATATATTAGCGGAGCTCCATAGGTAAGGTAATCTATCCATCCCAGAAAATTTGGTAATCACGTGACCGTACACCGACCGCCCGCCGTCCGTCCGCACCACAGGAAAACCAATGTTTACTTTCACACTAACTACTTTGGGAGCCCAGGAAGCCCAGGAGGAAACTGATTGCACATCAATATTGTGATCAATTGACAGCTGTCAAAACAAGGTATCCGCTGACCAGTATCACCTGCCCGTATCGCGGGCTCAGGTGTCGACCCATCGAGGTCGAGTACTTTTTTGAAGTTATCCGAAGAATATTTAGTTATAAATTTGGCTGTAGAAAGAAAACTTTGAGCGATTTTCTTGCCTCGAGTTCATCTTTGAGAAAAGCAAACACCGCGAGGCCGGCTTAAAACATAAAGTTATTAAGCTTTAAGACTCAGGATTTTTCGAAACGCTTTAATACTTATCTTCGTGAATGAAAATTGTTGTGTCTGTAAATCTTTAACCGAATTATATTTGTTTTAGTGATTGTTAGTAGTCTCTCTTGCAATTTAAATCGCTGTGCTGTTTATTTTCAGTCGTTCATGAACATCGCTTGCAGGAGTTATCTTTTTGCCGCGCGTATCAAATGCTTTTCAAGATTACACATCGTTATAAAACCCTTAAATAAATAAAAAAAACTATATAAAGTAAATATAAAGTAAACTTGTCGAAAGCAAAATATTCGGCCTGATTTGTTTTCCAAGAATTTGTTTTCCAGGTATAATCCACTGTGATCAAGAACCATTACGGCTCTTGAATGTGATCGAAGATGATTGCTTTGTTTGGATGTTTTATATGGCTATCAACTCGATGTAAGATGTTTCACTCTAAAATCACTTAGCCTTTCCCATATGAATTTTCCCTTAAGTTAACTGATTTGTGGATTACAAGTTTATTGTTTGATTTAAATAATAAATTTATTAATGGGGGCTTCGCTTTAAGCCCTGGCTAAATCTATATATTAGTTAAAGTTTTAAAGTAGTAGATAAAGTAAGTGAGGCCATAGGCTCTAGTAAATGTTCAAAGGCCATATTAGAGTGGCTGTATGCCGCTTTTCCTCAGTGTTAATGCTACGTATCCGACTTTCTCTACAGGAAGTTGGGCTGGAGTCCATGAAGATTTGTGTTAAAGATCTAAGTGGATCAGGATCGAGTCATGATCCCTTGACGGTCAGCTATGCTGTTACTGGTGGTAGGTGTTTTAATTGTGTTTCATTGAGAGTTTACCTGTATATTAAGTATAAGAAAAAGTATTAGGTAACGGTTCATTCAAACATTTTCTGGTGATATTCAATAACTATAATGATGAAGCCTGAGTGTAATAAGAAGAATAAAAGATACGAAAATCGAAGGGATCGAGTGTCATGGGGCCTAAGTGGATAACGCTTGCCTCCATCTTCGTAATTCTTTAAGAATACCAACTGGCCAGAGGCAAAACCAACTGGCTACTTATAAGCATGGCCGAAGATTTGAACACGGGACTGCCGTGAACAAATCCAGCTCGCGCTCAGAGCGGGACTTGAATTCAGGGCCTCCGAATAGCAAGGCCAGCTGTCTAACTACTCGGCCATGCTGCCGATAGCATCTTCTAATTTGGTCGGCGCAAGTTGGTTATGAAGATAAGCGGAGGATTAGATCCGACCAGAAAATGATTAAAATACAGAATGAATATTAGATATAATCAATCATTAAGTTTCGCAAAACCAAGTAAACAAGAAGACAAGTAATTAAAATTAGTTGACCCCATAAGCAAACAAGTACTGATAAATACCTTACCTTAGTGGAAAACAATAACTAGGGAATTATTTCTTGGTACACTAGACCTGAATCCATGCCTGCACGTGCATTGCCCTAGATTTGGAGTCTGCAGGACCTACAGTGCACATGACGCTCGGTGTGAGTGTGATAACCAATGCCCTTCATATCAAGATCCCGTATGCACTGCAAACGGAACAACATACGACAACCAATGCTGGCATAAGTTAAGCTATTGCAGAGGACTTGAAAATAATCTCGTCTATCACCCAGGAAGCTGTGAAGGTAACGATATGCCATGTGAAAAACATTTCGGGGGCGGTATAAAGTCTAACTCTTTTCTAGATCTGCAGTGTACGTTATATTCGTTTTGCCTCCTAAGATGTGCGACGCTCGTAACGGCCTATGTTCACTATCAAATCAAATCAGGGGCAACAACATTTTATCAGATGTTTAATTCTTATTTACTGCGAACTTTAGGCAACCCTTCAGTATAAGGGAAATAAAGTTCCTGTTAATGGTTTCAGTGCTGTCAGTACTTGTATTCACTCAAAAAAAGCTCTATATTCACAGGCTATGCCGTGTAGATATTATTAATACCATCACTGACCAAAAATACTATGTAAATAGATAGTCTTAACAACTGATAATTTTAAGAAAAACTGCAACATGTTTCATGCTTAAAAACATGTTTCTCAGTTTGAAATAGTGTTAATACAAAGCTGACTATTTAAAAAAAAAAGAAAAAATGCTAATGAGGAAGACGAGAGCTTTGAATTTATAGGCACAATTGTTTGTTCCTTTATCTTGAGTTTAAAGGGAATGGCAGCATGATCTCTTTTTCCCCGGCATTATTATTGTAAAATAAGTTGTGTATTGCACATTTAATCTACCCTTGCGTCCGTATTCCGATCAGGTCGTCCTTAATTGATTTATGGCAATGTTGTAGCCAATCGCGTTTTAACGAGAATAAAAGCTTTCCACCTCTCCAAAAGGATTTTCATAACATATTTTAGCTTCTTCATTTCTGTAATCATGAAAAAGTCTGTATATAAGCAAATACCTTGTAGTTCGACAAAGTAATTATCTTGAAGGTCTCATGCTAATCAGTCTGTTTTAACCAATCAGAGAAGACTTATGTGATGCTATTAATTGGGCACTGTATCATAATTGTGGAAAATTTTATACCGGATGCGAATATGTTAGGTATCTATCCTGTTTTTAGCTTATTTTTCCTTTTTTTTTGATCGCATTAGGTCTTTACTTGCAATTAAAACTATTTAAATAGTGTTATGGAATATCTCCCAATTCTCAGGTAAATTTTATAATGATTACCTATTTTTTTTTTAATTATTTCCCTCTACAGTGCACTGCATTTCGAATTCGTCCTTTGTTTCTTCCGGTCAAGTTCGCAGCTTTAGCCAGTTATTTTCGATGAAAAAGTTTTAATAACACGTTCTGTTGACCAACAAATGGACATGATATTTTCCCTCTATAATTTTGATTAGTCCTTTTCTCGCTTTTGTTGTAGGAATTCAGTTTAGGAACCAATTCTTTGTAACTTATATATTGCGCTTCTTGATTTGAAAGGACTGGACAGTCCAAGCTTGAAGGTGAAATTTAAGAAAGAATATTGCGTTTTGTTAATAACTCAAAGGTTCAAGGCAAATCAGTCTCTTCTAGGCCATCCCAGTCATTATCAAAAGAAGGTGCCATAACGTTTTAGAAAGTGAATTGCAGCAAGCCTGTAAAAACGTTCGTATTTAAAAAAGGAAGCAATAAAGACAGTTTTAAAAAAAGGAAGTCATCATGAATCTCATTTGTAAAAAAGAAAAAGATAAAAAAAGAAAGAAACAACCTCACCTGCCAATTCCTCCCTAAAAAGTTCTTTCACGAATTGTCACTTAACAGATGGTTTGTTGGCTGATATAAAGATGGGTATAGCAATGAATCTGTAGAGTGAATTTCACTGAATGTAGAGTCGGCTCCAGGCAAATAGAGAACAACAAAGTCAGTCAAATTTAAGTAGTTTCCTTGTCAGTCCCCAACAAAAAGCCATTCAATACAAATAACACGAAACATTATTATCAAACAGGTTTCCCAATTCTTAGGGGCCGTGTAGATCTTCTCCACGTGCCAAAATGGTCGGATTCTAACTGTCAGACTGTTGCGTTCCCTCCATACCGGTTTTATCCCGATAAACAAGTTCATGTCCAAATAACCGTCAATCACATGAAGCTGAATGACTCTGTGACAGTCCACGACGCTGTTACTTCATGGACAGAAAGTATCAACACGAAAAATTTCACAGTCTGTGTCATGCAATCGGGGAGAAAAGAAGAAAGCACTAACCCATTTGCCACGATTGACTGGATGGCTTATCAAGGAGCACCAACTGAAGGATTGACGGGTACGGTTCAGTTGCAGAAATGGTGGTCTGGGTCTAAATGCGCAGATTTAACGTTTTCTAAGGTGAGGACGCGAAAGATTTTTCCTCAGCAAATTGACTCTATAATACAGCTCTGATCTAAATTTCCTGAACAATTTTCTGGGGGAAGGGGGTACTTTCTAATATGACCTATACGAGGATGTGCCGCTGGACGGGGTATGGTTCTCGTCCCCTCTCTGCCCTTAATAGGGTCATACGTAATTTTGCGCAAGCTTGTCCTAAACAGGGTATACAATGAGAACTGTAGCCACCCTGTGAACTAGCTCGATTGGCTTTTTTATTGGTTATAGTTTCCATAGAACCTGTTGTCACTAAGCTATCGTTTTGGTATGTAAGCACATAATCTGGAAGCCAGTTCTTACACAAGGATCAAGTTGTTGTATGCATATTATATCAGTTTGTATAGATAATTCTACCTTCACTTTTTGCTCGTGTATTTTTGTGGTTACGGTTTCCATGTTATCTTTAACTCAAATATCACATGATTTTGTGACTAAGAAACTTTGGGCGTCAAAAAGGATGATAGATATCATCACAAGGGCGCGGCGGGCATAAAAACTGAAACCATACGCACTAACTCTTTGGCGATTTTGAAATATTAAAGTTATCGAAAGGAATAAAAAAATGTTATTATTTGCTGCTTTACTAACGGATAATAACTTTAAAGTAAGGTATTACATCAAGTTCTTCCAGAAACAATAAAGAAAAACCTTTCATTTCTCTGAGTGCCTGCTTTTAACCGTCTGTGTTTTGACTTTTTTTTACCGTTTTCGCAGGACAAGTTTGCTGAGGCGCCAGTGGTCCTTGTGACATCAGAGCACCTGAGGACTGATAAAGAGTATGATGCTGCTCTCATCTGGACTGAAGATGTAACTAAGGACTCATTAAAAGTCTGTCTTCGTGAAATGCAAAACTTTGACGGTAGACACGAGGATATCAGTGTGGTATGTACTTACTGTGAGGACTGTGTCTGGAATTTTTGCCGCTATTTAATAGAAAACACTCAAGATACTGGAATAATCACTGGGTAGATGTTAAGGCATGAGGCGATACTTACAAAAATTGCAAATTGCACAGTGGAAGAATAAAGGGTCAATGACCTGTCTCTTCCCCGTTCGTGTTTACGCAGCGCCTAAGTGGACTTTGTATCCTTTCCATTATGCCGGCATGACAGGAGGAAAAACTGACAAAAAACCAACATTCAAGTACACCCCCCCCCCCCCCCCCCTCCGCCCCCGCCACTCTCCTCTGAAGCACAACCATGGGATTGAGAATTTAAGTCATTTGGTTGGGACGCTGATTTAGCTTCAAGAGGTAATGAGTCATTTGATTTTAGAGTGTCATTAGGGTGATATTCGCTGTCAGTTAACCGTTACATTAGTCCCTTTGGTGACCGCCATTTTGTAGTCCTGTTTCGGAAGCGACCATTTCGTAAAATCGAACTCATCTTGGAGCAAGTTAGCTAAGCCACCTAGAGAGTCGTTCCACTTGAACTGTTTGCCAGACGCATACAGGAGACGTGCATGTTCTGGGCCTGAGTAAGCCGCCATCATGTATCCAATCAACATGTCATGAGCACGGGACAAGGAAAAACTCTGACTCCCCGACAGGAATTAAACCTATGACCTTCCGTACACCGGCCGGATGCTCCAACCACTGAGCTACGAAAGACTCGTGGTGAGCTGGTTCATATACTTATAAATCACACGAATCTTGTTTATGGCCCAGCTCGCTATGAGTCCTTCGTAGCACAGTGGTTAGAGCATCCCACCGCAATACGAAAGGTCATAGGTTCAACTCTTGTCGGGGACTCAGATTTTTTCTTTGACCCGTGCTCGTGACATGCATATGTTGATCACATCACTTCTTACGACTATTGATATTTCCTGTTACTGTTTTATAGAACTGGTTTGCCTTCTCAAATTTGCACAAGCCCCTTTTCACCGAACTTGGGTACATACCGTTTCCAAATAAGAATCCGCCATTGGACGAAATGAACAACGCATACTGTAAGGTAAGAATAGCACTTTATAAAATTACACTATCAAAATTACACATTATTCAGGTCTTTTCGAAGTAGAAGTGTGCGCAAGTTCTTTTTATTTTTTCCATTGTGTCTTTTGCGTATCCGTTGCAAATAAATAAAGTGCTCAGTAGAGATTCAAAATTTTGGAAAATAGTTTTGAATAAAAAAATTATTCCCAAAAGTTCTGTTAGTCCTATTTCTACATGTCCTACGTCACAATCAATTCAACAGATTATAAATTTTAGGTTGTTCATCAATAAACAGTTTTATATTATAAAAATTTACTGTTTGTTTGTAGTTTGCCTTATTCACGAGAACTTATAACTCGACTCCGACGGTACTTGTCTCCGTTAATCACAGCACAACAGTATCTGGGAATTCAGCACCGATTCACAATGGAATTACCGCATGGATCGAGGTAAAATTTCCCCAGACTCGAGGCATATTGTAGGGCTGGATCTACAAGATGCTTACCGAAAAACTAACGGGTTCATTATATGTATGTCTTGTGAAATTTTTGTAGTTCCTTTCTTAACATGATTATACAGTGTTTTTTGGTTATCCAGATTAAATCCCGAATTTACGAAACTAATCTTTTCGTATTTATTTCTGTATATAACAAGTCGAACAAGAAAATTTAGGTCAGACTACTTTCAACTTAGCCCAAGAAACTTTCAAATATTTTTTTAGCTTCAGTTTTGATTGTATCACGTTTATATTTCAGAACATGAATACGTCTGGATTCAGGGCCTGTGTAAAGGAATTATACGGGACCAGATATGATCCCTTGTCCGTCAGTTATGCTGTGCTCACAGGTCTGTAATCACTATTTCATCTAAGGATAACGCCTCTTTTTGTAGGCGCCGATTTTCATGATCGCTCGTGCAGATCGCCAAAAAGGAAAATTGGTGAAGGTAAAAGGCGGAAGAAATTTGCGGAATTGCATGATTACACTGTATGTGAAATGTATCCAGAATGACTCAAGAATATACATAGATAGCCAAGAGCAAAATTTCATGTTTCTCAGGACTCCCCCGTGAGACTCAGAAAAACATTCGAGCGTTTAGTGGAAACCGTGAAAGCTTGAGGAAGGCAAAGTTTCGTTTTTTCATGTAAAAAAAATATATTGTTTGCTTATCTGGTCAAGCATTCTGATGGAGGAAATTAAATGCAGCATTTATTCGTGCAATGCAGAAAACAACGTACGTTGTTTTAAAGTTTTGTATGAAAATCTGATTTCAGCTAATTATGATGTTTTCCCGGGCAGTTTTTCGAACTCATGCCAATTCGTTCGCTCTCACTGCGGGTCGGTCTTGTTCCAGTAAAAAAATTCGACAATCAACAACAATGTGAGAAACAGTAGTTATCAGAATATTAGAGCACCGAAAATAAAAACGAAAGGCTCCAATCAAGTTTCCCAAAAAGACACTATATAACTGAATGGCTACCTAAGAGTCAGGGAAAACAAATGAAAAAGAAATATCATTTCGCTATTAACTGGGTTTACGATGATCATATTAAAAATAGCACTGAGTAATTCCCAAAATGTGGAGTTCGTCAAACAGTCAGGTCATATATTAGACCACTGACAGAAAAACGAAAGGCTCAAATGAAGAGTTTCCAAAAAAAAAAGACCTTACGGATTGGCTCCCGAAGAGTGAAGCAACAAGAGTCATGGAAAACAATATAAAAAGATAGATGATTTTTGTATTAACTGGGTTTACGATGATTCACATTAGAAATAGCACTGAGTTATTCGCAAAAAATGTGGAGTATAAGTCAAACAAGATCATCCCTCACAAAAATACTCTGCACAGAGGCTTATTTCACCAGACACAACCTGAGCAAAGGTTTAAATAGTTTTCCAAAGTGAAGAATGGATTGATATGAATGGAATACGGTGACCACTCCCACGGTAGCTAGTAGTGTAAAGACCGCAAAACTAAACTGAAGGACATGGTTAACGGAATTTTATAGTCTACGAGTCGCTCACACTTTTGATTACATATAAAACTCCATTTACCTTCGAGCAACGATTTCTTTGACCCGGTCTGAAATCCAAATCCGCGCGCTTAAATAGATTTTTTATCAGACCAGCTGCTCCTTCCATTTTGCTCCAAGAAAGCCGAGAGTGCTCCTACCACTTACATTCAGCATAATTATGCCATTCCGCAACTGTCATGCCATATGCCATTCCTCAAGTTCACCCCGCGCATTTTACCCTCATCGAAGGGAAATGGGAATAACCTGGTGTAGAAAAGACTTTCGACGGTTTTCGCATCATTCTCGTTTATCTGAGCATTAAAAAACCGCTAAATATGAATAGTAGCTATCGATCAAGCAATTTATACACCCTTGACTTAGGGGCTACTCTCATGACACCAGAATGACTTCCATTCCGGAACGCCAAGCTCATCCCATCTCCGTATATTTTTCTGTATTTGTTTACATGATATGATACCGAAACGACAATTCGTTCCCGTACAAGCCATTCCGTAATGAGTTCGTTCTGGCTTTGATTCCGAATTAAATTCTCCTACTGGCGGCTTCGAATTTTCATTCTATTTTTTTTTTTTTGAAAACGAATTATATTCCGGATTGAAATTTCCAAATCGTGTAGTGTGGAGCGAGTGGCGCGTGTGTATCTGATTTGGCGCGAAAACCTGCCCCGTTCGATTTTGTCATATGAATAGAGTATGAACGTCATACTGGAACGAAACCCATTCCGGAATGAAAGTCATTCCAGCATCATACAAACACCTCCTTATTTGGGTGCATTATGTACTTTGCAGATATCTGTGAGCTTGGTTGGCTCTATTTCAACGGCTTTTGCTACTTAACGAGTAAGACGTGTCAAAACTGGACCACCGCACGGGATAAATGCCGACAAGAAAACTCGGTTCTTGTTGACGTCCAAAACAATGAAGAAAATGTATTTTTACAGCATCTTCATAATGGAGAAAAATCCTGGCTGGGATTCAATGACATTTTTACAGAGGGTTCCTATACTTGGGCAGATGGTGGTACCGGGAACTTTACAGCCTGGGCCAAAAACCAACCAAACAATTTTCGGGATGAAGACTGTGTGCATGCACTAGGTGTTGAATACAAATACAAATGGAATGACGTAAAATGTAGTGACTGTCATCAGTATACTTGCAAAAAAGGTAGGATATGAAAAATAAAACAACTTGCAAGGTGTAAATTATGATGTGTGTGGGTGGGTGGGGGTGAAAGAACAAATGACCTAGTAAGTGATTTGATGATTTTTACATTACCAATAAAACAACCTGTTTACCTCCATAACTTTGCATAACCATCTTTTCCAATATTTGAGGTATAAAAAAAATTACGCTTATGCAATCTTTTGAGGGGAATTAACAAGGCGTATTATAGGCATTGCGAAAATCATGAAACAGTGAATGAATCGATCTCTAAAACGAATTGGATGCGTTCTTTACCAAAATCCAAGATCAGATCAAAAATCCGGATCATTACGATTTTTCGTCAAGAAAGGAAACGATGTATCCAGGAAAGGATTATTTTTCATTATTTCCATAGAAACGACCCACAATATCTTCGGTATCCCGTCGAAAGAATAACACGGCTACTGACAATGTTGCAAGTCTTGCTGATTTCTCATAAATAAACTCTTGCAAGAAGTGCCGGCAAAGTTGGGGGCATAGCAGTTTTGTCCTCGTTAACTAGAGCTAGCAGGTCTTGTTTGTATTGCGATTTTATTACCCCAATAAAACGGATAAAATCGATCGATTAGTTCATGCCTCGACTTCAAAAATGGCCTTAAAGATGAGCAGTGTTATCAAACAGGCGATGTATTTCATTATTACAAATGTTTCGAGGTACTGGCAATATTTCACGCTTTTCGGATCCGTAGTAAAGAAACGCTTCGGATCACGTATCCACAGAATCCGGTTTTTGGTATGATCCAAATAAGGAATCCACCTCCGTTGTTGATTGTTTGGATCAATAATCCGTTTTCAGATTAAAAATCCGGATTTGGTTTTAGTAAAGTAACGCACTCTTAATGTGCTTTGTACTCTGTTTCAACTTTCTTCTAATAAGTATCTTTTTTTTCATTTTGAGCAGATTTGAATGAGTGCAGCAGGGACAAGTATTACTGTCATCAGGCCGCCAGCTGCACTAATTATCGGGGGTCATTCAACTGCACTTGCGACAAAGGCTACTTTGGGGACGGCTTTGATTGTGTTAAGGGAGGTATGTATCTAGTTTCTTTCTTAACATAATTTTAAAGGGGAAAAACCCAAAACAGCTTAAATTGATTTATGGACGGGTTCCAACCTCACAACCGAGGATGCAAATGCAAATTACTAGTGTTTTATTATTATTGCAATACAAACGTCTGGATGCCCATAGTTAAAAATAAAGTTTTGGCTGGGCAGCAAACCGTAACCAGCCGCAGCTTCTACTAAAATTTGTAGTAGCAATTACACAATAATTTACGTAAAAAAAAAACCGGGATAAAAATGATTTGATAAAAGTGTCATAAAAAAATAAAAGAAATAAATAAATAAATCCTACAAGCTTTATGGACGTCTTAATTATAAATAAAAATATATGTTCTTAATGCATCAGTCAATTGAAACCACGGCCCCCCGACCCCCGGGACATAGCGGGGGTTTAACGCGGCAATAGCCGGGATTTAACGCACTTTTAACAGCCCGTTGGCCCCGGGGGGCGGTGGATTTAACAAACTGTCTGTTAACCGGGGCCGTGGAGCAGTTTAACAGCACGTGCGATCACCGGAAGCGGGGACAACAGCCGGGATTTAACACGAAGGACTGAACCGAATTGTCATCTTCCAAGATGACGTCGGTGGAGAGAGATTCATTGATATCGGTTTACTTTTTATCCATCATTTGCAAATGTTGTTCAATCTTTATAGGAAATCACTACCTCCATTGTCTATATCTTGAAAAAGAACAGTTACAAGCATTTTCGTCCTATAAAATCGAGATTTGTTTCAAATAAATGCATTATTTTAAATCAACCTATGATATTTACGAGCCGTTTGAGATATCGACTATTTGGCGTCCTATCAGATATAAGGTGGGTCGTTAACAACGTTTGGGTGTCAAGAAGAATGGATACGCAGAACAAGTACAAGGCGAGACTTGGACCCGAGTCACTGAGGTATGACTAATATGTTAACGCCCAACACAATGTCGACTTGTACATTAAATTGCGTCTATTAATCAAAAAAGGGCAATTTTCGCGGCAATTGACGATTACAGAAGAAAACAATATTAATAGTGGAACCTGGAGTCCTTAGTGACAGAAACGAAAACAGGTAAAGTTTAACCTTTGCAACATGTCCTTGACAAACGATGCCGATTTGAGTTACTTCTTCATTTGGTTCCGGTGTGTGGATGCCCCACTATGCGGGGCTTTTAACAGGTCTCTTGGCCCCGGGGCCGGGGAAATAAGCCATCTTTTAACACTGGGTAAATGTTAAATTCCCCGCTATGTCCCGGGGGTCGGGGGGCCGTGGTTTCAATTGACTGATGCATAAGTTAAAAACCATCGTTCATATAGCTGTCAATTAAATTATGAGAACGTCTAAGGTATGTCAATAACATTTCGATAATATACAAGCTTAAGTGTCTGTTAAATGATAGGTGTCCAAAATTCCTATAGATATCTATACCTAACCGCTCAGCTTGAGCATTCTAGCAATGTGTAATGAACTAGAGAGGATTGTCGTTTGCATTAGGCGCATAATTGATTCATACTTGTCTCCTACAAGCTCTTTTATATTTGCCCAACCTCTTTCAAACAGCCTTCAAGGACATCCATGATGATGTTATAAGTGATTGACTTTGTACTCAGGAAATCGGTTCGTCAGGTCTACGGTCTCAGTTGAATGTACTTCGTTGTCTTCTCGAAATCTTTAGACTCTATTTTCAATCCAATGGACAGCTCATTTCAATCACTCTGACCCTCTTTCTAGTCTTGTCAATGATCGTGGCATCGATTCGATTAGCTTTTACTTGAGTTGTGTCCGCGAATAATGGGACTTCCCAGAAGGCGGTTGTATGCTCATTCTCCTACAGTGGCTTGAGTGTGACTTGTGAGAACCACGGTTCAACTTTAGTGATGAGATCTAAAGATCTAAGGACTTCAAAGTATAAGTTCTTGAAAGCATTGTTATGTCTCTGTAGGTACTTAGTCTGTGCCAGTGCACTTCAGCCAGATAGAATGTGCTGCACCTTCTCCAGGGAATTCCCGCATAGGCGGCATTTTTCCTCAGTGACTGGTGATTTTGTTTTCTGTTGTAGTAAACCTTGGTAGGTAACAGTTGTTGGTAAAGCTCTTGTACTTCAGCGATGGTATGCATTGGGGCATTCTTCCATGAAGAAAGCCACGCAAATCACTCCTCCAGTTTAACTTTCTCGTCATCCCATCTGAGTGTTCTTGATAAGCTGTCCTTGCCATCTCTCCTCAGATACCGTTTATTGTATCTCCTGCTGGCGGGCTTTGTAGATTGCCTTCTTTACCTTCTTAGCTTCGACTTCTTCACCATCGGCGACAGCAACTAGGTTAGGGAAGTTTAACCACAACTGTAGATCCAGCTCCTCTGCGCACTTCTTAGCATCTTTAATGATAGAGTGGCGTCCATTCTGTATGGCTAGCTCTTCAAACGATCTTACCGCTGCCATAGTAGGGTCAGCGTTGCATTAAAGCTTTACTGCTGCTTTGATCTTAGTGTTCTTGTATTCATTCTCCATGGACTTGAGACCTGTACAGTACCGCAAGTGATCCCCGACCGCAAATGATCCCGAGACCGCAAGTGATCCCCAAAATGGACCGCAAATGATCCTCGACCGCAAGTGATCCCCAAAGTCGACCGGAAATGATCCCGAAAGAAAAATAGGAATGGCCTGGACTCAAGTTTGCGGATCATTGTCTCAATTTTATTATTATTACAGAAAGTCACATTAAAAGCTAAAAACTGAATGAAAAAAATTTCTTTCAAGACTTTGTTAAATCAAATAAAAGCAAACAGTGTCTTAATTAGTTACGATTTCAAAATTAAGCTTAAAACAGTAGACTTAAACGTACTGTAGTTAACTTCCAAATAGATAAGAACTTTCTCATAATCAATTAATCGGCTAAACTTACTATCATCTTTTGAAAATAATAACTTTTATCACAGTGAATGTGATCGTTAATTTCTTGGCATTCCTTGTCATAGGTTCGAACTGCGAACGTCTGTATATGATTAGGAAAAACTTTAAACACTATTTAACAAAACGAAATTATATATTAAAAGGTTCGTTGAGGTAATACAATGTCTGTTATGGACTGCAGTTATGAATTAGCGTGTCCTTCTTCATTGCATAAAATCGAAGTCCTCTAACATCTGGCAATCGCAAAAGACGCTGTCGTCGGAGTGTACCTGCAACATTTAACCTTGAAGCTTAATCTTGAGGTGACATGGGAAAGATCTGCGATCGCCGGGTGCGAACGATAGCGCGAGTAGAGAGTCTGGGAGCAGAAAATCTAGAGGCTCAGGAACACTATTCCCGTTATAACAATAGCAATTTTTTTGTGTATTACTATGGTTCCGACAGTCTCCAAATATTTGTTAAATGGAATATCTAGCCCACGTGCTTACCGTAATCCGAATGTTGGCATTCTTTTTGGCTGGGTTAGTAAAAATAAACTTAACTACCGCTTACCTCGCTTTCACGGTGTTTTTCTTTACCAGGTTTAGATTCCTGGTAACTGTCTCCAGCAAATGCACAACAAATGAATATACATATAAGCGTCAATATAACTATTTGCAACATGTTCATAAGCTGTAACGAAGTTGCTATTTCGAAATAAACCAAATTTTGTGAACATTGATAAGTTCGGGGGCATTTTGACGTTTGTTTATTTTAAATCATGTCTTGTTTCGTAACAAGCACTTGGGTTACAAACAAATGTCTTGCTGTTTATCACGTAGAATTAACACTTCAGAGATTAATCATAATTAAATATCTGAAAATTAATTCGACACTTCCAAAAAGATCAGTAAAGTCAATTAAGCGCTTGTTATGTAAAGGGTGCCCGGCTTTGTATTCCTCAGTAGACAAGTTGAACTTCTAGGCGTTAAAAGACAAAATAAATACAAAATTAAGGATTTTTTTTTACAGCGATGATACATTCTTGAAACCATATCAATTTCAGATTTATTCCATTTTTTTCGCCTTGTACAAATTGACCTGAGATCTGGTGTCCTCCATGCATTTTTGTTTAGAAGGCAAAAGATAAAGTTTCCTTTTCATAATCAGTCCTTGTTTGGAATCAGTCCCGAAGATCCAATCCATTCCTCAATTTTTTAAGGGATCATTTGCGGTCGACTTTGGGGATCACTTACGGTCGAGGATCATTTGCGGTTCATTTTGGGGATCACTTGCGGTCTCGGGATCATTTGCGGTCGGGGATCACTTGCGGTACTGTACAGACCTTTTCCACCGAGCTTCCTAGACATATATCGCTGTCGATCCCTTGGGGTGATTTCCTTCATTCTCCACGGTGATCTTTCTTTCCTCTCGGTCAAGTTGTTGGATGTTTAATATCAGCCAAGTTTGTGTCCGCATCAAGTATGAAAGTACTGGTAAAGCTTTCTGATTGGACGCCACTACCTCAGTTTGCATGATCTGACAATTGGCTAGACCAGATCATCGGATTGATAGCCTCTGTAAGTGTGTCTTTGTTGCGGTTTCCAGTACTTGCTTATCCTCTTGCTTGGTGTTTTCGAAGACGCCTAGGAAATGATAGGTGTTATGTTGGTCCAGGCTCTTGTTAGTTTTAAGATCAGGTATCTTCATATCTCCACTTCCTTGCTCCAATTATCCCCTCTTCACGTGTATCACTGCACACTTCTTCTCATTCCACTTCAAACCGGTGCTTTCCATTCAATTCTTTGCGACTGTCCTGACTCGTTTCATTTCAATTAAGACAATCCATTTCGATTTTTTAAAAAAAACTATTTTCAAGGTCAATTGCATTCTTAATAAGAAAAGCACTAAAAAAGAGAGGAAAATTAAATAGCGTTCTCAATGCGCTATTGACGAATATTTGCCATTTGAAAGTAAGGAAACACATCAATAGTCTGACTGAATGGCTCCTTCAACAACTTCGACGTCAATATCAACATTCTTAATGTCACATGGCACTCTTTTTGTCCTAGAGCCTCTAAGACAAACCATCATTATTGTTATTATTATTGTGAAAGGTTTGAACCCAGGAGTCATTTCAAAAGTAGGTTGAGTTTGATCGTCCGGGTGAACGTAGTCCTCAATAGGATTGTTGTTGTTGACAGCCTGTGCGGTAGTCATCTTCCATTAGGTGTGATTTACAGATAATGTTAGTCGCTTTAAAAGTATTATGACAGATTTTTGACAGATTTTCATTGCCAAAGTCAACTCGAAAAAGGGTCCAGAGAAGACAAATTTAGCTTCCTTTTATTTTCCCCTAGCTTAGCTTATTAATAAACAGAATACTTGATCAACCAAAAAGAATGCCCTCTTTTTCTTAGAACCGTTTTTATAAAACAATAAAACATCAGTTGTCCCAATTACCACTAATAGTATGCTAGTGCATGTCTATCACATGATTTCCAAAGGTAGGTTGAGTTTGATCGTCCGGGTGAACGTAGTCCTGAATATTAATAGGACTGTTGTTGTTGACAGTGACTGACGTTTCGACAACCTGTGCGGTAGTCATCTTCAGAGTCAAAGTGAATTGTATCACGTCAGATGATGGTATTATACTCTGGTTATTGATCTGATTGGTCAATTACGTCACGATGTTATTGGTCGTCTGTCAGTTAAGCCGTGATGTTATTGGCTATGAAGACTCGTAATCAGTAATTGGTGGGTTTCGATCCGTCTATTGTCACAGTTAAACAGTCGTCTATTGTTAGTCAAATTGTCAGTTCTCCAGTCGTTCTCTCGTAGTTAGTTTTGCTTGATCTCGTCAATAAGTCGTTTGTACGGCCCTGGTAACTGTTGGCTACAATTCAGTGGCGTTTGTTCTAAGCTAGTAAACCAGCTTTCTAAAGTAAGACGTTGATAGTAATCTGTAGAATACGTTATACATGTCGCAGAGTCCCAGTCAGTTTGATGTTTCGTCTGTAAATGATGCTCAGCAATGTGATTGTTGACGTCACCATTCCTCGTTGCTCGTTTGTGTTCGGTCAGTCGCGTGCTAAGGCTTCTGCCGGTTTCACCAATGTAAGGAGCCTGGCAGTCCCAGCATTTGATCTTGTATACTGCTCCCTGTCTGTCTTTGCATAGGCGTACGGGTAATTTTTTGCCAGGGGGGGCGGTAAACTATTTGCCCAAAAAATTCTCGCAAGTTGCCCAAATGTTTACGAAACAGTAGAAAAGAAACGAGGCCAAACGATGCAACAACGTAGGCCGTACTGGCATATGAAGGTGGCTCGATACTGCAACAGTTTTTCAGGGTCAATACCTCCCAATTTTGAGCATAACTACGTCGCCATAGACAAACATTTGGAAAAATTGCTACCATAGTTTTATTAGATACAGATGAAAATTTATCATAGGGTTTTAATGACATCGGAGTTGTCATAGCAACGAAATGACGCCATTGTCTATAGGGTGCGTTCGATTGGGAAATCCGCATTTAGATTTTGAAAATCTAAATCCGGATTTTCCAATCGAACGCGAAATCCGAAAACGGATTTCACTTCCGAGAAATCCGTCCTCAGGGTGGATTTCAATTAAGAAATCCAAATCCGTTTTTTTGGATTTCCCTTTTTGTCGTTCGATTGGGAAATCCAAAAAAGGATTTTCTAAACTGTTCTCGTGAACAGCGGACTATCTTGTGCTAATTATGCGACGCATAAAAAAAATTCGGATTTGGATTTCTTAATTGAAATCCACCCTGAGGACGGATTTCTCAGTGAAATCTCGGTTTCTTCGGTGAAATCCGTTTTCAGCACCCTTAATTGCAGCAATATTTCTTGGCACTGGGAACTGTTCCTACAAAATCGTTCACGGGAACTTTTTTGTCCAATAGTCGCGTCGATGTTTGTGAAGTTAAAACGGAATCTATAAAAGAGTTATCGGGATATTTTGGGATGAAGTTTTAGAAATATGCTCAAAAAAATCTTGATGTTTGGCCGTTATCTGTAGAAAACGAATCTCTTTTGACATGCAATATATTTCACCTCATAGTAGCCTCAATCTTTTTAAAAACGTGTGTAAAAGATCATGGAGATAGCTCCCGCCGATCGCTAGAGAGAAGGATTCCATTTCTTTAGTATGCAACGAGGCGCTCTTGTTAGCGGTTTTGTGAACATTTCGGTCTACTTTTATAAATTATTGTTTGATAGATAATTAAAAAAATTTAATATTCTTCTCGTAATTCGAGCAGAGTACTAGTCAGACACTTCTTCATTTCACACTCACTGTTGCTGATGCTATCTGCCATACACTGTTCTACGGGCGGAGATGATTCTAGAAAGATATGTGGAAGTTTATTCTAATTAATTCACGACTGGAAAGAGCGCATTCCAGTCAGTGCAGTGCAGTGCAGTACAGTGCTCAACAATAAAAAACTATAAATATGTAAATCAACAAATGATACCCTTCCCTATAACCAGACACTCATCACGTGCTAAGCAACCACTGTGAGTGTTTTCGAGAGAAAGTAACTGGATTATTACGCTGACTTCAGATTAAAATAGAAAATATTTGTCTCTTTAAACTAATAAAAAAAAACACAGAAATGTCTTTAAAAAATGCCTTTTCCCAAATTTTCTCTTGCTGCCCAAAAAATATGATTTGCCCAAAATTTGGGGGGGGCTGCAGCCCCCCTCGCCCCCCGGCCCGTACGCCTATGTGTCTTTGTCTTTTGGTTTTTGTCTGTCTTTTGGTTTGTCTTTGTCCTTGACATTAGTAAGCAGACGTCGTACTAATACCATATTTCAAGTAATATTTATGCTTGATTATCAACACAAATTTTCCGTTATTTTTGTTTGAGACCAATAAAGTATAACAAAAAGACCCATAGTTTTATGGTGGCACACATTTAATAGTTGACACCTTTAAGAAATCTTTTTCACGCGCTAGATCCCTAAAATACTAGAACATTATCTTTTTGTCGAAGACTACTCTTTCTCGAGTGAAAATACACATTTTTAGCTTGTAGAAATTGTCTTTATCATTTCAGGTCGAGATTGTTTAACATTATTAAAGTCAGGCCGTACTCAGAGTGGAGTGTACTCTGTGAACCCGGACGGTAGGGGATTCTTCAATGTATATTGTGACATGCAAACTGACGGTGGAGGATGGACCGTGTTTCAGAGAAGACAAGATGGCTCGGTAGACTTCTATCGCGGCTGGAACGATTACAAATCAGGCTTTGGTCAGCTGACGGCTGAGTTCTGGTTAGGAAACGACAAGATCCACAGGCTGACGGCCGCCAGACCCTGTTCCTTGCGAGTAGAGCTGGAGGACTGGAACGGAGTAAGAGTGTATGCCAAATATGGCACGTTTAACATTGGTGATGAGCAGGCGAAGTATCGACTTGAAGTGGGTTCATATTCAGGGACGGCGGGAGATTCTTTAGGCCCCGGAGGTCATGATCTTAATAACATGGCATTTACAACAAAAGACCGAGATAATGACAGAGACGGTGGACAGAACTGTGCTGTGAGTTGGACTGGTGCCTGGTGGTACAAAAATTGCCACCACTCCAATCTAAACGGAAAATACCTGGGAAACGCTCATGGTTTGCAAGGGGTCAGATGGTATAAATTCAGAGTTGATCTCTCTCTTAAAGTTACTGAGATGAAGCTGAGACCGTCATCGTAAAAAGAAGAAGAGTTTCAGACCAGGTTAAACCTGTTGAATAAGGTTTTAATAGTTCATTTCTCTAGAAAGTTAATTCTTGTATCGTTTACTTGAGCATATATAATATATATAATATGTATGGAATGATTACAAATCAGGCTTTCGTCAACTGACAGCTGAGTTCTGGTTAGGAAACTACAAGATTCACAGGCTGACGGCCGCCAGACCCTGTTCTTTGCGAGTAGTGCTCGAGGACTGGAACGGACTAAAAGCATATGCCAAATATGACAACTTTAACGTTGGTGATCAGCATGCGCAGTATCGACTCGAAGTGGGATCATATTCAGGGACGGCGGGAGATTCGTTAACATATCATAATAACATGGCGTTTAGCACAAAAGGCAGAGATAATGACACATCGAGTAGTAACTGTGCTGTGTCATACACTGGTGCCTGGTGGTACAAGTCTTGGCACCACTCCAATCTAAACGGAAACTACCTTGGGAAACGCTCATGGGAGTGGAAAAAGTGTCGAGTGGCGTCACTTCAGAACAGACTTATCGCTAAAACTCACTGAGTTGAAACTAAGGCCGTCATCATAATGTTGCATTTTCAACGGAAATTTTTTTGTCCTTGACACTGCACAATTTAGTGATATTGATTGTTATAAAGGACTTTGAATTTCATTTAACTTAGAAAAGTATCTGTATTGAGCTGCACTCAGTCAAAATCAAAAGAAAAATACTCAAATTAGCACAAGTATAAGATTTGCTGTCTTTTATCTTATTTTGAAGGGACGGCTCCAGAAGAAAGAACGAGGATCGGTGGTCAAGTATCTTGTTTTAAATCAATTAGTTACATAGTTAGGCTAGCAAAACGTAAACGGTGTTACGATAATGACTTGGTAGTAAGCTGTGAAAGAAAAAGCAATTAAAATAGTCAGTCTACCCATTTATTGTTGTTATCTATACCTTAATTTAAAGCGTGGATAACCTCTAGCCACACTTGCAACGAATGAGGAGGAAAAATGTATACTATAGTAATCCCATGAGCCACTGGTTTTAAACCAGACATCATTCCCAGCGCATTTGCAGCCGATACAGCTTCACCGTTATCCTTTGCCTGACAGCCACTTAGAAGAAGCTGGAATCGTGGGGGTTGCAGTAACCTTTATCATGATCGAAATGCCACGAATTCCTTCTAAGCCGTATTTTGTGGAGGACTGCAAACAAAAGCAAGTAGGGTGGCAGTCAAAGAAATTATTGACACCTGAGCAGTTAGTTACCAGTAAATCATGACGCCCTGAGTCTTCCACCAGTTATATTCCACCCCCCGGCCGAAGAATCATCGAATACGGAAACTTGGTAGAGATAAAATCGCCTTTTACTCTTGAATGTAATTAGGATTCATATTTGTTTTTTGATGTATGAGTGTAATTAAGGCAATACTAAAAATTGGACTTTTTGCCAATTTATTTCGCTCCTTCTTTCCTGCCCTCTTCTTTCCTTTGTTTCCTCCTTTGGCGAAATTAGCAGTGATTTTTTTTTTTCTGAAAATATCATTTGGTCACCAGTTCGGGTGTATATCCCCGGCTGGTAGGATTGCCTCTCAGAATTGCCAAATCAAAGTATCTTTATAAAAGGCCTATATATTCTTTCGGAGTTCGCCGCTTACCAACTTCGTTACTTGAACAGAAAGCTGAATGCTGTTCAGAAATGTAAAATCTGATTACCCCGACTTGATCTGATCCCAAGCCGGGGGGGCCTAAAATCAAACTGTTTGCAAATATGGCAGAAAAAAAAACACTAAAAGGCAGGTGGTGAATGTTTTCAGTCGCTAGGAAGTATTCGTTTTTGGACGCGTCTATGTAATAAATACACCCAACCCAACCGGCGGCTGGACTATCGGGGATTAGTATAATTACATTGATGATTATCGAAAATAGAGCGCTGTGATTGGCTGGGAGAATCGCTTTATCCCGCCATAATCACCGCGCGGTGATTATAGCATTGAAGACTAGCAGTTTTTAAAATGGCAGCTAGATTTTTTTATGTTTAGGGGTCGGAAATTGATCAATAATTTTATTTTCTCGAAGAATCATCAATGTAATATTATACTAAAACAATTAGTGGCCTCAGGAGACGTGAATATTGGCGAATAGTGACCTCGACTTCGTCTCGGTGACTATTTGACTATTCGTTCCAAACTGAAAAACGGCTTACTTAGTCCCCGTTTATATGGAGAAAATCGTCCCCGGTAGAAAGGTCACCCTTTCAGCCGCAAGGAAATTTACAAAAGAGTATGCTGCAGGCGCAGTTACAGAGTTATTGTTCTTATTTTAATTAGCAAAACAAAATGCTAACATGACCCCGAGGCTTTCTGCTCATTTTTCTATACTTCGTTTGGTTTTCTTTGTGCTCAAGCCTCTTCTGCAAAATGCGAGACAATGGAGTCGTACAAATTTGCAATTTTGGCCCTAAAGCCTCGGAGTCATGTGAGAATTTTAATATATCGAACGTGGCCTGTTGTCTTTGATGTTTTCCTTCAGCTTTCAAGTAGCGCTTCGGCACAAAACAATTCTTGATATACGTGCGATGTAGCCTGCATGACAGGCGCTTTATGAGCCAAGCGGGGCGAACGCGATATTTCGCGCGGAGCGCGACACGAGCGCGAAGCGCGAGACGAGGGGAAGAGAAAAATAAAGCGCCTGTTCGCAGTCCATTGTTCAAGCTGTTCCGCCCACAAATATTAACTACCCGCGGTGATGTCAAAAGAACCAATCAAAACACGATCGATTATCGCGCGAAAATTGTCACCTTTTTGGCGCGAAGCGTCTATATTACAGTAGAAATGAGGAGTTACGACTGTTTCATGGCTTCGCGAACTCCTACCAAAGTTTACAGGCCTAAACAGCAATAATTTATTTAGTTGTCACATCTAGCTAAAACACCAAACTAAATTTGATATGAAAATGTCATTCTTTTATTTACATAAGCTGGAAACACTAAATTTACTTACAGAAAACTGTACAAAAGTCAAAAATAAGTCACGAAATCACAAATCACGCCGTCGCTATCGGTTCAAGGTTACAAAGGTTAAAATCAGTTACAGGAAAAACTGCGAGTCACGAAAACAAAAAAAACCTTCACTGAAACTTTTGATCGCATAAAGTTCAAACAAAATCCCGATAAAATAGTCCCTAATATTTCCTAAAGAGTTCTGAGCGAATGTTCCTGAATTACTTGCCAATAAAATCCACTTGCAAAGTGCTTGATCCACGAAAACAAATTCCTCACAAGAAGCCTTTAAGGTGTTCACACAAAGTTTCCACGCACAATCCTGCTTTGTTCCATAAATAGATTCCATCCAGCGGGCCTTTGACGACAAAACTTGAAACAAAATCCGCAATGAAAGTTCCTGATTCGTACTTAATGGAATCCATTAATCTTGTGAAAGTCAAATCCACAAAAGTCAAATCCTGTGAATAAAGGCAATCCGTAAAAACTCCATTCCGTGACAATCACCGTAACTGAATTAGTAGTCCGCACTTAGACATGTTTTTCAAAATCCAAAAGTCATCATCACGTAGTACTAATTGACCAATCAGCATGACCGTCTACCTGATGGACGGTCGAGCATTGGTGGAACAGCAAGAACAATGGACTGCGAACAGGCGCTTTATTTTTCTCTTCCCCTCGTCTCGCGCTTCACGCTCGTGTCGCGCTCCGCGCGAAATATCGCGTTCGCCCTGCTTGGCTCATAAAGCGCCTGTCATGCAGGCTACGTGCGATGATTTCGATCTCGACGAAAGGTCCGATTTACCCGCATGCACAAGTTCCCATAAAGAGGTTCAACAATGCAGTTGAAATACCGTAAAATTCCGAAAATAAGCCCCCCCCCCCCTCCAAATATAGGCCCCCCAAACCGGTAATGCGAAAAGCCTTCCCTTAAATCGCCCCTCCAAATATAAGCCCCCGGGGGCTTGTACTTGGAAAATTGCCCTCAAATACAAAGTATAACAAAGCAAAAACGGTAAATTTACTTCCAGCTATAAGGTTAATCCAATCGATTTTGAAATGCAAATTTCCCTCCGTAGATAAGCCCCTCCGAATATAAGCCCCTCAAAAAGAACCTTTAAAAAATATATAAGCGCCGGGGCCCTCAGCTTATTTTCGGAATTTTGCTGTAGTCATCCGATCCATTTATAGTTATCTAGTTAAACTTGAAGCGAGGATTACCCAGCGACCCTTGCAAGGAATGAGGAGGGAAAAATGTATGCTGAGGAATCCCATGAACCACAGGTATCAAACCAGGCACCATTCCCTGCTCATCTCCAGCTGGCTGGGTGTCACGCACGAGAGAACGGTGAAGATCGACCAAGCTGTAGCTTGAAGAACCTGGATTGGTGGAGATTGCGTTACCCTCCATGGTGATTGAAATGTCACGAATTCCTTGAAAGGCGTTCCGCCATATTTTGTAGGGGACTGCAATCAAAAAGTAACAAGGCCAGCAGGCACACCAAGCAGGGTGGCAGTCAAAGAAATGATTGACAGCTGAACAGTTAGTTACCACGAAGTTCGCTCCAACAGCTGCTGTCATTTCAAGACATTACAGTGAATCATAGCGTCTGATGCCTTGAGTCTTCCACCAGCGGAGAATCATGGGATTGAAGTCAAACTATTTGCAAAAATTAGAAGATTAGTAGAGAGTAATCGAGGAAATTTTATCTGCGTTAATCTCTGGACCCCTCTTCAGGACCAGTTCGAGTCTATTAATAGAATTTCAACAATTATTAATTGAGGCTGAGTATGATGTGAAGAATTATGCAGATAAAAGAGATGGTTATTAACAGCATAATTCTTCATATCATAAGAAATTGTAATTCCATAGTTGTTCCGTCAAAATATTTCTAAGTTCTTAAGAAGCTTTTCTTGTCGTAGACTTTCTTCAAACCTTTGGCCTATTTCTCGGCATGGTTTCAGGATATAGACGATGTTTTTTTTCCTTATAGATACTCCGCAAAAAGCAGATAACATCTATCAAGCAATATGATTTGGGTATTCCTGCATTTCGTCCGTTCACGTTTAGTCCGAAATTCACTGAGTTATTTTGTCTTCGGATAGCCGTGAACGTTATTGTTTAGTTCACTTGGGGTTGATCGATGGTATGTTTGCCTAGAGACGAGGCGGACTCGTGCGCTATACCATAGAATCGTTGGTGTGTTGATCGCATCTTCCAAATTTGGAATAAGCCGGGAGATTTAACCCAATCAGAAACGGCGAAATATTTTGAATGAATGACCAAAACCTTTATCATGTTTATTCCCAGTTCGAAAACAAAAAAATGCTTCGATTCTGATAGCACTTACCTCAACTGCAAAACTTGCTTTTTCATATAGCATGTCCTCTGCCTTGTTAAGTCCATCTTCTAACATTCGCCTTATGTCGGGATTAGAAGTATCAACACTGACCACAAACTCTGGTCTGATGTAACGTTCCTCGTATAGGGAAGTACAGTGCTCAGTTCCCCACCGGGCATAGGGATTCATCCAGGGGGTACTATTCGACTAAATCCACCATTCAGGGTCACGGATACTTAAATATTCTCCCCTCTTATTTAGTCTAATGGACAGAAATAAAGCGATAGAATTTGAAAAAAAAATAAGTGTTTCAACCCCGTGTGGTAATCTTTTTAAAGAGGGGAGGGCTCAATGCAATAGCTCGCTAATTGTCGATATGAAAGTACTGGTTAAAGCTCTACCGTTTTTTGACTGAGGTAAAAGTCCAGGTGCGGATCTAGAATAAATACTGACTGATTTCCTACTTCTAGAGAGGTCTGGGGGCATGCTCCCCCGGGAAATGTTTTGGATTTTAACTCCCCAAAGTCCTCTTTCCTGGTTTCTGAGTCATTCAGACGGGATGTTTACTGACTGTCCAAACCATTTTCCAGATATCAACTTGGAAAGTTTAAAGTTTTTTACTAAAATATATTTATTATGAAAAATCTGACCGATTTCCGTAAAACGGTGAAAACCGGTATGGATCCGCGCCTGAAGTCAGGTACATGTACGGTGCTAAAAGCTGCATGGTTTAACAACTAAACGTTTTGAGATGATTTAGCTTATTGAATTATACCAATGGTTATCACGTGGAAAGCAGCCTCGCAGAATTTTGGCATTTGTACCGAAGAAAATGTAGGTTTCGTATTTTGTTTATTGAGCCTTTGTATGGGTGACGGTTTCCGACGAAATCCAAGTCGCGAAGATCATTGATGAAGCCACGATGTCATAGATTAAAGCTACGATCACATTGCCATTTTAATGAGTTTGACAACGTTAGTTCATGCAATGACGGCAAAGAAACCTGCCAAAAAAAAGTGCTATACTTTCAGAGTTTTTGTTTTGCTAATTTTCTCGTTCCTGCCGTCGTTGATTGCGCTGATCTTGCTAGTAGTATTACCGAGAAAAACAATTCTTGATATTCGACGATTTTGCTGTAAAACCGCGACGATTTGATAGAAACGCGCGACGAAATCGACGTCCGCAGGTACCCTTACAAAGGCTCTTTATTAGGTGATTTCCGCGATAACAGAGTATAAGGGTAAAGAGTATAACCACGGTTACCTTTGGCCATGTGGTACATGTTTGCCGCAAGTTACCAGCAGTAAAAGAGGTCGGTTGAAGAGCTGATTTCGGAAAGCATCCAATTCACTTGTCGTCTTCACGAGGTTAATCTTATCGGTGTTGGATAACTCCTGTTTATCGCTAATAATCGTGACTTGAGAGCTATCTGGAAGCCGTAGGACCTCAGCTCCGTCTTTGTTCAGTTTAAATTCGTTTGGAGGATTGGATTTGAATGCTGAATATGAAACTAGCACGACTTCAGAAGAATTCTGCATTTCGAGATTTAACATTGCTTTGATACAGACCATCAAAGGAATTATTATTGTAAAAGCTACACCTGTAAGCAACAATGGTTTATAGATGCAAATACAGCATTACATGAATGCACAAATTAATGAACCCTGATACGTTAAGACACACCGTTTTCCAGCTGAACAAATAATCAAAAATAAGAACTTTCATAACCTTATCACAGTCAACCAATTTTCTCCTCTGTGGTCCTCTAGATCCATGTTCAAGAAAAAGTAACTCATTTATTATATATTTTTAGTTAATTTTAACACAAAGATGTTATGCAGCAAAGAAAGAAAAGAAAAGAATCAGCGCTTAAATTTACAATCCACAAACAAATATTCTTGATATTTGAACACCTGCTGACTTCTTCCAAAAATACGTTTCCGCGCAGTCTTTCGCGATGGCATAAGAAACTTCATCAGTTCCTCTGAGGCAAAGCTACTATATTTTTTAACGACGCGGTAATTATTATAGTAGAATGAGCCCACATTCCTTCGCATACATCGCGTCCACCAGTATGACAGCACTGGCAAGGCGGCTACATTGGGATTGTTTAAGGAACATTTCCTGTAAGCTACTAATTCATTCGAAGTTAGGTGAAAAAAAAGAGAAATCGAAAAGATACACTTGACATCTACTCTACGGGATTCAGGGACATTAATTTTTTTTATCAAGCTTCTCTCTTTTTTTACGAGGCTCCTCGTGGAGGCTCAACTTCGTGCCCTTCGAAAAAGTCCGGTTGATGCCCTGCGAAGATCGGACAGAACTTGTTTAACATTCACGCAGAAACGCTTGCTTCTCGGTTTGCGCTATTCTTGGAAAGAGGGGATAGTGACCAAATTTCATAAAAGTCAAAGTAAAGTTATTGATAAGCGACATTGGAGAAAAAAATATACAAAATAAACGATAAAACTCTTACAAATAAACATTTTACTGTAAAAATTGTTTCACGACTCACTACACTGTGTCTTAACAAAACATGGTACTTTGGATTAGGAACTAAGTTTTACTATCTTTGATTCCTATTTAATTTGTTGGCTGCATTGGGAAAAGAAGTACATTATACCAACCAGAAGCCTGCATGGTACAGATTTTTGAGTCAGCATACAGAGTTTACAGATAATAATGCGAGGTTGAAAACTAGTCCTCAATGGAGAAAGTTTGGCAATACTCATCAGTATTGGCAAACAGTCGCTTTCAGTTCTTCAAGAATATTTTAGTCGCTTTCAATAGGGATTTTAAGTCTTCTATGGAGCTCGAGGTGTAGCTCTGTTCAAACAGCAGTTTAAAACTTGCCCTTTTTATTGGCAAAAAGGTCTACAAGTTGGCTTAAGTGGTGCTAAGACGAACAAACCTGAACTTGGAAGCTTAATTTTGCGGTGTGAAGGAGCCTTTTACTAAGCGTTTTGTTTCAATGCAAAAGGCATCGTTATCCGTGGTTATACCACGTACAAGAATGTATTTATATCCTCTTCGTCCCGTCTGAGATACTTATGGTCTATGAGCCACTCGATTTGTTCTTTTATCATCTTCTTCTGTGGGATGAACATGTTTTTAAGAATTTCGACAAGTTCTGTTTGAAGAGCAGCATTTGTTATTCTCTTCCTCATCTTCATGATCTTAACAATCGCCTCCTGAAAAACAGAGCCAGCCAGATTACAAGAGTCATTTTCACTGAAGTCGTTGACCGTTTGCGTTTGCCGTTAAGGGGATTCTAGATCCACTCTAACGTTTGGTGCAACTACAGCTGGGTAAAAACATGTTCGTAGTCCCTTTCTAGGACCGTGTCAGGTAAGAAAACCTCTACTCTGAAAACGTACATCGATTAAGCGCATGCCGGAAAGGACATTCCGTTGAACACCCAAACGACTGAATGAGTTCTCACTGTTTTAAATGGGTGGCATTTTGTTTTTTTTTTTTGTCCTTACTGACAGTGACTTTAAGAGCATAATCAAACTATCCAGTACACTCCCAAAATAACAGTAAATAAAAGCGAAAGATAAGTCAATGTTTTACATTCTAGTCCTCCTTTCCTTTTCTTCGACTAATATCTGCTAATTGAGATTATTAGATGGAAGATTGCGAATGTATAATCCAGAAGAAACTTAAGCTGCAAATGAATGGAGGGATAAGCTGCAAGAGGTAAGATAAAAAATATATTATCACACCTGTATTCTAAGAATCCTAAGCGCCACTATGCCGTCATTCTCTTCTTGTTTTGTTTTCTCTGTGGAAAGCTGTAGCCGTCCAATGAGATTCACCTTGCCGCGTTTCTGTACCTTGCCATTTTTACTGATTGAAAGAGAGAGACAAAATTAAACAGAAAAAATGCCGTAGAAAATGAAAAAACTTTTGCAGTAGGTTCCTGGTAGACACACAGTGCATGGGTCACTGAGAAACGAAAAGAAAAAAAGGAACCTTCTCAAGAAAGATAGGAAAATCTCGTTTGCATCTCGCAAGTTTTACGTAGCCTACATGTGGGTACATGCTATCGAATAGTGACCACTTAGCGGCTATTTGGGTTTCAACAAACAAGAAAACACATCTAGGAGTCCCCATTTGAATGTCACGCAAAAATTAACCGGACAACAACGTGACCCCAGAGAAGTTTGCGCGACCAAGTACTCCTTTATGAAGTAAACTCAGAGCAGATTCCTCGCTAAACTTACATGACAGCAAACTCTTGATTGACCCAGAATAAAGAACTGTCGCTAAAATCTTTTGGAGACTTGGCCTCGGGTTGACAAACAAGAATTTGACGCTTGAGTTTGGCGAAGGCAACTAGTGACTACAAAAGAGAGAAGAGTTTCAAAATATGAGTGTCAACTGACACTTAAACAGAGTTCGACGTGACAGAGCCAATTACTGTAAGTTTATATCGGTCAAACTGAGTTAAAGTGTAGAAAACCAGCAGTCCCTCAGGATTGTCGCCCGGACGGGCATGTTACGAGCATTTCGTGAACATGTTACGAGAATGATGCAAGCATGTCAGCAACAGGCATATTACGAGCATAGGCGAGCATATTACGATTATTATGCGTGTATGTTACGAGTATGGTGCGAGTATGTTACGAGCATGATGCAAGCATGTCACGAGCAAGATGCGAGCATATTGCGAGCCTTATGGCAGCATGTTACGAGTATGATGTCAGCATGTCAGTAACAAGCATGATGCGAGCATACATGTATTATGATTACTATGCGAGCATCAGTTACGATCATTCGCCACTTTAGAAAGGAAAAGGAAACCGGACCGACCTAATTTTCGCAAAAATTTTGGCGGGAATGTTACTATGGACAGGGAAAACAAATTGGCCAATAGCTGATCGGCGCTTCCCCTGTAACGATCCCAGAAACAATTGCGGGACATATTTCGGTTCCACTTCCCTTCACGTCTCTAAAGTGGCGAATGATGCAAACATGTTACAAACATTGGGCGAGCAAGTTACGAGCATGTCACGAGCAAGATGCGACTGTATTACGAGCACGATGCAAGCATGTCACAGTCACAAGTGCGAGCATATTGCCAATGCGAGAAAATAACAAGCGTGGTCCGAGCATGTAATGAGCACGAAGAAAGTATGTTACCCTCATGACATAAGAATACGAACACGATGCGAACATGTTACCAGCGAGCGAATAAGGGTGATACTCGACGCAACTGCCTGAAGTTTATAAAAGTGAGAAGTACTGAGGCGGATCCAAGGTTTTTCTTAGGTGGGGGTGCACCACTAAGGAACTACCATTTTGACTACCATTTCACGCGTTGAACATAAATTCGTCAACCAAGCCTCATGTTTTACTTCAGCTCAAAGTTTTGTTATTATTAGTAGTATTTTTTGCAGAATACTAGTTGTATTAGAAAGCCGCAGGTCATCTCGGGGAGTGGGGGGGGGGGGGGGGGGGGGGCGGTGCGCACCCCCTTCACCTTCGCCCTAGATCCGCCCCTGAGTTACTTCTCCAGGAATAGTAATGATTGCAATGCAGGGTTTTCAGTCGGCCACCCTGCTTAGTTTTGCAAAACAGCCGGGGCAGAGCAAAAAGGACTCAGAAAAAAAAACGCATGTTTTGACTCGCTGCAGTCAGCAGTTTAACTTAACTTGAACTTAATATATGGATAATCTCTTGATCCCCTTCCTTCGGGAGTTATAATGGCATACGAGCATGAGTAAGCAAACTATCTGTTACAATTGTGTCAGAAAACCGAACTGACCTGAATCAACAGTTTGTTAAAAATCAGAAATCACAAAGCTTACCCACAACGTCCTCCTGAGTTCCAAATCAGGAAGTTCAGAAGCAAGCCTACAAAATGATAAGAAGACACATTTAATATCTGATCCACGTTGCGGTTCAACTTTCTCTCTGGTTTAATATCTATTTTTCTTTTGCTTTTGTGTATGGTGACGAGGATAAAGAAAAATAGAAATTTCTAACGAATGCTTGAGACTAATTTCGCTTTTTTTTCGGGGGGGGGGGGGGGGCTGAGATAACAATTCCCTCCCTAAGTATTATTTTCAAGGTGACTCATGCTTATGCCCTTACACCGAGACTCGTATTGTTCACTTCGGCCAATGGCTGGGATAGGGGAAATCTAACTCCAGCTAACAGCTTCGCCGAGATCCTTGCTCTCGACTTCATTCGGAATCGTATTACAACCTGATTGGCGAGTCGAACAATGGCTTTTTTAACAGGCCAATCACGGCGCGTACTCAAATCCTGGCACACAGCTTGGGCCCACAGCAAGGCTTTCGGCGCTGGATCGCAGCCGAACGTAACCAGACGTTTAGTTCCGTGTCTGGCGCAGGCTGGGACAAGCTCCAGTTCTAGAGTTGTATGTACTAAATACCGAACCTGAAGATAGGAAAAATAAGGCTGTACTTTACTGACCTCAAATTTTCGAAGGATATCTTCTCGTGTGATCGCTCATTCCAGGCAAAGAGAACAGCCATTTGAAAAGTTGTCACTTCAAGGTCAAATTTCCCAATTTTGTTGGCAAACGTTATCTTTAAAAGAAGAATCCGGTGTCTCAACAAGGCTAAATCAATAACTTACAAAATGTTATAAAGTCCCAGCAAACGGATGTAACATTTTTGGATGTTACATGTTGCGTCGGTCTGCACACCCTGTTGGATGATGCTGCATGTTGTTCCGGGTTGTTGGGAGTTGTTGCGCAAAGTTTGAAACCGGTGAAACTTTTGAGCCAACAACTCCCAACATTTGTTTTGTTCTGCGATCGCCGAAGCGTAGCACAACAATGTTGGATCGATTTGCACAGCTCTTCCAACATTGTTGGGGCCACGCACGCACATTACACATGGTCTCCTTGAACGCCAATCACGTGTATCACAGTAAGTCGATTGATTAATTATAATTTATCAATATATCAATATTATGGCATAATGCAATTTAATTCCCAACATTGTTGGGAGTTGTTGCATCCGTTTACACACCTCTGCCAATACTATCCAACAACCCCCAACATTTTTTGGGCCAACGATGTTGGGAATTGTTGCGTCCGTTTGCACGTAGTTTAAAGTAACTTGGTTTACAACAGAGGCATATCTTTCAAACGCCATTTTCCAACCCTTTCAGCTTATCTTTGAGATGATTATTAAGATATCAATGGGTCGAAGGAGATCTCGGTTTAAAATTACAAATTTAGAAAATGGACAGACGTGGTGTATCAAGACAAAGAAGAAAACTGCATAATTTTTGCGTTAAATACGTGTCAACAAGCCGAAGCAAACGAGGACACAAGTTACCAAAGAAAGCGTGATAAACGAGATTCAACCTTTCAGCCCAGTGATTAAAAAACATAAGGGCTTGTCGATTTTGTTTTTGTATAAAATTTAAAGTATTCGCTCCCAGCGAACTTCTGCTCTGTCCTTTAAACCAAGAACTCGAAGACACCTTGGTCTGACCCAAAGTCTTTTTGTTCATACACTGAAACTCTCTCTTGGACGGACACCTACGGGACCGGCCCTGACTGTCCGTCTTAGAGAGGTGTCCGGTTTATAGAAAGTCGAGGTATCGTGACACCTATAATCAACAGCTGAACCTTTTCAATGAATACAAGTCTGCTTAGCTTGAACAAAAAAAAGCTAAAACTGGAACATTGTAACAGAAAAGTTGAATTATGTTCCCACTGTGCAATTAAATGTTCATCACAAGCAAACTATCACGGCCGCATGGACTAAAAGCGTAACAGTACACATTCTGCGAACTGGAGAACGACTACAAAATATCAGACATTTTGCAATTTACTGTTATGTAGAGCAACTAAAGTTTTGTTTTGAGATATATTCACTTCATAACACACTTCCCAGTTGTCCGTTGATGGTTTCAAGAGTATCCGTTGTCTGCGTTAGAGAGGTGTCCGTCTTATAGAGAGTATAGTTACAGTAAAATGACTAAAAAAACGCCAGGGACCAATACCAGGTGTCCATCTTATGGAGGTGTCTGTTAAGAAAGAGTTAAGAGCGGCTGTCTGTAAATATCGACCAGGGGTGGGAAAAATAAAAATTTCGAAAAATCCAAAAAAAATTCAGTGGACTACCCTAAGTACCTTAGTAATGAAAATATAAATTTTTCTTTCATCGGTTAAATATTTTGGCAGTACAGCGAGTGTAAAGATTGACCGCTTCACGGCCTCCACCGGGCCGCTTTTTCGGGACGCGCGACAGAATAACGAAAAAAGCTCGATTTTAGTCTAATTCAAACATCATTCAATTCGCAATGCTTCTGGGGGAGGGTACTGCAAAAGAATGTGTCTCTAAATTTTAGATCTCCAGAGGTTAGCATCAGCAGAGACTGCATTGGTTTTACTTGTTGTTTTGGTATAAAACAACCTACATACAATAAAACTCCCTAAGAGAAGGAACCCGTTTTTCAAAAAGTGGACAAGGCTATCCACTGGATAAATCTCTATCCAGTAGATAACCCAATCGGATTCCCTAATACTTATCCCATGGACAGGAATTCATCCAGTGAATAGAGCTATCAAGTGTTTGAACAATTGACATGCATATATGCTGCTGTCATTTGAGTCTAATAATGTGCAACTAACAGTAGTTGTGTACATGTAAGTACTAAATACTGACAGTAGCACATGCTGGCCAAATTTCAGCTTTGTTCATTTGTTCACCCTGTTTTATATAGACCCCTTCACGGTTGCGAGGGCATACTAGGTAATCAGGCCAAGATGGCAGGGAAGTCAAAAGTTTGTTTGGGAATTCAACGCTTTCCTTCTTTTTGCAACCACAATCTCTGTATTAGCTATTATTTTGTACTGCATTGGTTTTTTAAGAGTTGAAATAGAGTTGAACAATCAGAAGGAGAGATTATTCGCGCTTGAAAAAGTCGCGGAGCGGACAAAACCACCATCTAGCGATCAACGTATCATCAAGATCATCAAGGATGTTGGCGGTATGCACTTTAATTTTAGATTTGACTCATCTTAAAAAAAAATAGTTTTCTTCTCGCAAAGAACATAACATACATACTGTAAGTCTGGCTCTTTTCCCCGGGGAGGTGGGTACTCGATCTCTCCTTAGGTGTCGCTGATTTTCCTGAGAGAATTTCGATTTTTGATACCCTGTTTAATAAATTCGTAGAAAATACGAGCAGGCTGTTTACCGTCCAAGAAAAAAATACCCCGTTTAGGACAAAAATTGATAAAATCGATACCCTGATTAAGACAAAAATCCCGAGAAAAACATACCCTAGCTGGCCGCACGTCCCCATTAAGCCCTTATAGGGGAGTACCCCCCCGGGCTCTTCCTCCTCTACAATTCCCACGATTTTAACTGTTTCGCCCTAATAACCAATCAAGCATGGATTGTTTGCCTTACATAGAAAATTACATTAACAGTAACTACTGCTAATGAAATAAAATGCATAAATTGAATTCTTAAAAATACAGTGGTCGATTGGCTTACATATCAATGCATACATCAGCATCGTGTGACTTCTGCTTTAGCTCTGGCCCCGGTTGTTCAAAAGTTGGAGAAGGATATCCATTGTATAAATCACTATCCAGTGGATAACGACATAGGTTTCCCTAATGCTTATCCGCCGGATAGTGATTTATCCGGTGGATAGCGCTATGTAGCCTTTGGACAACCGGGTACTGGTCTATAAGGCAGATATATTATATACACCCCGCTCTGGATCATTGATTGCGAAGTGCATTATATCTTAAGTCAGGGAAAGGAATAACAAACAAATGGACAAATTAGTATGTAGCAGAAGATTTAACGACATCCTAATGAATCTTAATTTGTGACCCTTCCCGAAATTTATATGCTAATTTTGAACTATCAAAGCTTATTTACATTTCGGCTGGCCCTACTTGGCTCCAAGGCTTAGGGGAATAATACGAAAGAAGAGATCTTGAGGCTCAGCAATGAATAATACGTTTTTTTTCTTTTATTTTCCCAAGCCTCGTAGCCAAGTATGAATTTTAATGTATCAAAATTTCTCTGTTAACAATATAATTCATTAATGTTCTAAGCGAAATCTTACGATTCTGAACGACATAGAAGCAAGCGCCAAGAAGATGCAACCAACAAGACGAGCAAATCTAAAACACCAGAGGACACATTAAAAGAAATAAACAAACTGCTATCAGCAGGGACACTGCGCCTTTGCAACTCAAAAGGTGACTCTTGTCAGTCAGGTCCCCCAGGCCCTCCCGGTCCACCTGGACCGAGAGGAGAGAAAGGAGAGCAAGGGCGAACAGGAGAAAGGGGACACCCGGAAACAAAGGAGACCAAGGCCTTGTGGGATTACCAGGGGAAAGCGGCAAGCAAGATATAATGGGAACTGTAGGGCCAAAAGGCGATCCTGGACTTAAAGGGCAAAAAGGAGACATGGGACCCGCTGGCGTGCCGGGACCCAAGGGAGAGCCTGGTGAATCGATTACAGCTCCTGTTATTTCAGTTTCTCCTCCCAAGTTGATAGTAAACGAAAGTGGAACAGCTTCATTTCAATGTTCAGTGAGCGGTAATCCTCAACCTACAGTAGCGTGGAGTAAAATGGACAATCAGTCGCAACTACTTCTCTCCCTGGGTTGAAAAGGACACTTGCTTTTATCAAAAGTAACAGGAAGTGACACTGGAACGTATTTTTGTTCAGCAGCAAACATTTTAGAGAAGGCGCAGGCACAAGTGCAGCTTGTAGTAAATGGTATGACTGTGTACTATTAAATTCAATATTTGGTTTTGTTGCATTCACATTAAACGAGCAAAAGATCGATTCTTGGAGGCTTCAGTATGAGGTTTTTCAGAGTATGTCAGTGCAGGATCCTAGCCCTCGAATGTTACCATAATTTGTCTTGGTTGGTAGGCCAAAAATGAATTGTTATCTATTCATTATTTATTTTTTTTATTTATTGTTACTTATTTTTTTAAATGTACTAGAACAAGCTAAGGCCATTCTTTTCTTATGAACTACTCTGATAAAAGTTCCATCTCATTTAAAATGCTTTTCTACACACTAAATAAGGGTTTAATGACTTATTAGCCAGTAATTGTTATTTATTTATTGTGGTTTTTACCTGCTGTTGTTACCTTTTTCTTTTTCTTTGTTTTTTTTTTGGCCGAAGAGATTACAATTTTTCTCAGTCAGTTTAACGGGATCACTGTTTGATCCTTTTTGTTGTTGTTTCACCCTCAGCCTGTGGTAACCTGGGGTAGGTTGTCTGGCCAGTTACCCCAGGTTAGAGTTAAGACTAACACAAGTGTTTTAATCATATTCCGCGCACGAAAGAATGATTCCGACACTTACTTCTGCTCAGCAGTAAACCTGTTGGGAAGTGTTGAAAAGAAGACGCTGCTAGTAGTCAGGGTCCCTGTTCCTAAGTTTACCGTTACGCCGCCTGTCAAAATCTTTGCAGCGACTGGTGAGACTTTGGAGTTAAATTGCACCGCTACTGGTGATCCAACACCAGTTATCAGCTAAAAAAAAAAATAAGGATCTCAGCTGCCTGTTGGGCGAAGCCAGCAGATGAATAGCACATTAATTCTTAAAGCCTTAACGCTGAACGACGCAGGAAACTATATTTGTGTCCCAACAATAACTGGGGAACATCAACTTGAAACGGTGACAAACGTTGAAGTGTATCAACCGATAGCTCGAGGTTTGTTTGTTAGACTGCATCCATTATGTATACTACAGGGGGGGGGGGGGGGGGGTGCAAGGGATATTTCTAAAAGGGGCAAAGTTCTCTTTATATCCTCCCCATACACATCATACAGGATTTTTGACATTCCTCCTCTTGAGCAAAAGGGAAAAAACCCAGGTCTTAGTAAAATATGGGCAATATGATGAAGTAGTGCAGAAGTTTATGTTTAAACGGAACAGAGAACCGAAAATAAAAGGTAACAAAATGATCACAGATGTTAGTATTTTTGGTCTAAAGTTCAAATCAGAGGAAGTTTTAAGAAATTAACGCCAGCTGTGGCTCACTGAGAAATTGCATACTGAGGCCATGTGGCAGTTTAGGGTCAATAATATTGCAAACTACATGTGCCAAAATAAGTTACATTTGTTTTGGGGGACATAGACTAGCAAAAGAGCAAGCTCAAGAGAAAAAAGACAAACAAAAGAATGAGACACTAAATGGCCTGCCTAAACAGTAAAGTACAAAAACAAAAAGGAATTGCAAGTCAGTCTGCTTCTGAAGAAAGGTCTACTTCGGGGGGGAGGGGGTGAACTCAAAGAAGTTCTATACGGGGAGGTCCCCCCCTGAGGTCTAACCCCTTACAATTGTTATGCCATTGTTGTCAGAAAAGGTACTCCTTCCGTATACTTTACATTGACAAATAGAACCCCTTTAACATATCTAGTTTAGAACTTTGCATCCAATCCCTTTAACTGAAATGCATACCTTTTCATATACCTGAAACCTGAAAAAGGTGATCTATCTGACTTTTTCAGGCTTGCAAATAAACATTTGCTTTTCTCTGAAATTAAATATTTGATTAATGTTTTTTTTTTTCTCTTCTCACTTCAGGTCAAGACTGTTTATCACTGATCAAATTAGGCTATACTCAAAGTGGAGTGTACTCTGTGAACCCAGACGGTCAAGGAGCCTACCTTGTATATTGTGACATGCGCACTGATGGCGGAGGATGGACCGTGTTCCAGAGAAGACAAAATGGCTATGTGGACTTCTATCGCGGTGGAACTAGTACAAATTAGGCTTTGGTCAGCTGACGGCTGAGTTCTGGTTAGGAAACGACAAGATCCACAGGCTGACGACCGCTAGACCCAGATCTTTGCGGGTGGAACTGGGTGACTGGAACGGAGAAAAAGCATATGCCAAATATGGCAAGTTTTACAGTGGTGATGAGAAGGAGAAGTATCGACTTGAAGTGGGCTCGCATTCAGGAACAGCGGGAGATTCGTTAGCATGGCATAATAACGAGGCTTTTAGCACTAAAGATAGAGATAACGACAGATGGGGGAGTATACTCTGTGCTGTATCATTTATTGGTGCCTGGTGGTACAGCGGTTGCCACAACTCCAATCTAAATGGAAAATACCTTGGAAACACTGGGTGGAATTATACTGGACTCATTTGAGTGGCTTCAGATTCGGTATTTCACCAAACTTCACAGAGATTAAATTGAGGCCGTCATTATAAATACGAAAAGATCCTGTTTGATAAAAAACTCTTATCATTGAAATAGATTTCAATCATATCAGACAACAAGTATCAAAATTGAGCTGAAATAAACAAATCAAAATCAAAATACTCCAATGAACAAATGCATATTAAAATCTGCTTCGAAAAAGTTATCAGCGACTAAACGTCAATTATAATAAAAAGGATTTATATCATGATTAAATAATAAATAATAATAAATGAATAATTAATAAATAAATATATATGTCATGAGAAGGTCGAATGCAGATACTTGTTCTTTCTTTTTAAGGCCTTAGGGATCATGGCGGTGGGTGGGGGGAGAGGGTGAAGGGGGAGGGGGGGTAGGTCGTAAGCGGCCACTCTTAAAATTTTGCGATTTGAAAGGAATCATGACTTTTACTTCGATATGTTTGATACCTCTCTCATGCATATTCAGAAAATCTAAAGTCTTTCCTTGAATGTTTTTCTTTTTTCTCTTTAGACAAGACATGCGGTATGTTCAAACAGAACGTTTTAGTCGGACAAGCCAGGAAAGTGGAGGGACGTATATTATCTTGATTTTAAATGCTATTTACTGTACAAATCTTCGGCGGCAAAATTATTGTCTTTGCTTTTCAAGTCATTGTGTCCCACTGCAAGTGAAGGCTTTCTCTGGAAATGCGCAAATTTAAAACATCGTATTACGAACGACTGTTATTAGCAGCTCTGTTGTGTAAACGACTTTCACATGGACAGTTTCCAACAATTTTTTTTAACTTGAAGGCAATTCCTCAGCCAGAGTTTCAGTTACTTCCCCCCCCCCCCCCACCCCTTTTTACTATACGAGTAAGCTGAACTCATACGTTTGTGTAAGTCTTTTATTAATTTTAAGATTCCCACTCTAATTTAGACAGAAAAAAATAAACCAATGGAAGGCGAGAAAACCGCGTTCTAACCTCAAACTTCTTAGCTGATTAAGGTAACTCTGTAGAATAACAAAGACTGTACGAAAATAAAGAAGGCTACTTTTGAAAGGAGCCATTTTTAAAGGGAAACAAAGATTTACAAGTTTTATTGTTTTTACATTATTTACATATTGTTTACATTAGAATTTTAATTTGTATAAGTACCTTACGGAACAATGTCAGAAATAAAGATAACAAGAAAATTAAGGAATTAAGATGTGCGCAGTGATCAAGGTAGCTAGTGCTTCCTGATTGCTCCAATAGTTAGTCAATGGTCTCTTTAATTTGACATTTATTTTGTACCTTATGAGACTCAGGATAACTTTTAGTAATAAAAACGTACTGTTTTTCGTGTAAGGTAAAATCAGGCACGGAACTTAAGCCTCCGTGTTTTAATCCATGCAAGGTTTCAGGAGATGACTCAGCATATATGAACAATCTTATTGCCTATAAGATGTGCAAAGCACGCCAGCCTTAGAGAGACTGTAACTGTTCTGGAGGAATAATTTTCCAAGTCCTAAATTAACAAATTCGAATACAGAAGAGAAAACAAAAAATCGAAAAAAGATGCGCTTGCACTGCCATCCAATCCACAGATTCAGGGAGATTGTTCACGCTTCCCTTTTAACCATGCTCCTTCGTCGAGACTTAATTAGTTGGTATCTTGCGGAAATCAACACGGAGTTGTCTACAATTTAAGGTGGAAAAGAATTGCTCTGCAGTTTCGGCTGCTTATGGAAAAGAAAGAAAAGGCGAGCACTCGTAGTCCTCTCATGAAAAATATAACAAACCATAATAAGGTTTTTTCTAACCAGGGACTGGACTCACAATAATTTCAGCATATAAATCCCAAGAGGTAGATGTTAGTGGGCTCGGGAAGAATTGCAATACAACGCACGTACCAAATGTCTCTATTAGATAACTGGCAATATAGATATCATGTACACCTCTTTTGCTGAAGGTAAACATAAACAGTGAAATGTTGATCTTTTCAGCTTTTCGTTTTGGAATGTACATGGTTTCAAGCAGAAAACAGTTGTGATAAGATTAGAGTTTCAAAGAATTTTCAATAGAACGGTGAACATAAAACCTGCCCGCCAGCCCCTCCCATAAATCCCAACAGTTTACCCCAAGTAAGAAGTTAGTGTTGACATTTAGTTAGAGGGGATGGGTAGCTGGGTAGAATGTAATACTGATCCACACAAGATATGCCGAAACGGATATGAACTTTTGCCTCCTTAGAAAAGGGAAGCTAAGTGGAAATAATATCCTTGAAAAACAAGTAAGTCCCTATTTTTGACCAAAGTTAAGTATATATCATGCAACAGGTTCACGTACCAGAAGGTAATAATAATAATAATGACTTTATTAACGTGTCAACCAAAATTCTAGCAGAGAGAGGGGATTCCCCACTGCTAATAGGGGACACTTAATTAACTTTCTAAAAATATAAAATGAATCAATATAGAGACGAAACTAGAATCTACTAAGAGTTACAATTAAAACAACTAATAATAACTCACTAACATACATACTACAAAAACTCCATTTATACTTATCAAAATCCTAAAGTCTTGTAATAAAAATCATAATTAAGAAAAGCTAAAATTTACGAATTGCAAAGGTAGCAGCCACTGCATCCATCTAAAATGTTACTTAAATCAAGATTGCGTATCCGGGTCTTAAACTTGCTTAAGACTGGCAGCTGATCTGTCCTTACTTGTATCTTGCTCCCAAGTCTTGGACCTAGGTATCGAACTGAGTGTTTTCCGTGCGTAATTGTGTTAAATCTAGGTTGATAAAAATCTTTCTGCCGTAAATGGTAAGTGTGGCTGTTGGTCAGAACATGTCACAAATAGTCCCCGGGCACAACTTATGTTTAACCTTATACATTAGAATACATATCTCCTGCAGTCTCCTATTGTACAACGATGGTAGCTTTGCTTCACTAACAGCTGTTGGTAGCTAGACTGCTTATCTTTAAATACAGCGCACAGTCCACGCTCCTGTACTCTCTCCAATCTACGGGTGTCCGAGGCTCTACAAAAATGCCACACAGTAAGTGGCAATATGTTAAATGTGGGAGAATTAAGCTGGCCTCAGTTGGTATTAGATTCCTTAGCCTCATTATCACACCTATTCTCTGGCTAGCTTTCTTACACACATTACTAATATGTAAATTAAAATTTAGACCATAATCAATAGTTACGCCTAGGAGCTCTAAATTGTCTGATTCTATTATATCTTTGCCAGTGACAGTTATACTTGTTTTGTTAACATTGTTCACACTTTTATTCCGAATGTTCATCATCTGGTGTTTTTTCAGGTTTCCCTGAAGAAGATTCGAACCGTACCGATTAGTTGCTAGAGTGGCACTCTCTTGACGTTTCGCGACAATAGTGTACATGTCTTTTCCTTTCACATAGGTCCGGTGATCGTCCGCGTACATTGATAGCCCAGAATCTAAGTTATATGAAAGATCGTTCTGAAATTTGTTCCATAAAAGCGGTCCTAGTACCGATCCCTGAGGGCAGCCTCGTTCCATATTTCTCCAGGAGCTAATTACCGATCCAATGCGCACTCTCCCTAAGCGACTGCATAAGTAGCTGTGCAGCAGATCCAGTGCTCTGTCCTGGAATCCGTAAGCTTTTAACTTACATCTTTTAACTTATAGGTAACGTAGACATAAGAACTGAGGTAAACATAAACAGTAAAATGTTGATCTTTTCAGCTTTTCATTAACGTTTTGGAATGTACATGGTTTCAAGCAGAAAACCGTTGTGCTAAGATTAGAGTCTCAAAGAATTTGCAATAGAAGTGAACATAAAACCTGCCTGCAAGCCCCTCCCATAAATCCCAACAGTTTCCTCCAAGTAAGAAGTTAGTGTTGACATTGAGTTAGAATCTAATACTAATCCACTCAAGATATGCCTAAACGGATATGAACTTTTGCTTCCTTAGAAAAGGGAAGCTAAGTGAAAATAATATCCTTGAATAACAAATAAGTCCCTTTTTTGACCAAAGTTAAGTATATATCATGTAACAGGTTCACGTACCAGACCGACAAAACGATATTGAAACCCGCCAATTCGAAATGACGACTCCAAAACAATGCTTTCCTTCTCTTGCTTCCACCATATCTGTTTCAGGTATTGTTTTGCACTGCGTTGGGTTTTTAAGAGCTGAATTAGAGTTGAACAATCACAAGAAGAGGGTAAAAGCGCTTGAAAACGTGGCGAAGAGCATTTTAAATCCCCGATCCAGCGATTCAATCTTTAAATTTAATGCTCGCGGTATGTATTTTTCTCATTTTATTGACGGACTGTGAAATTTAATTAATGCCGTCTAAAGGTCTTTTTTTCCCAACCTTTCTTGAATTACATTCATATGCATATGAAGGACTGAGGAATCTGGCAAGCAAGACAAAAGGTTAAGGGGGTTTTAAAAGTCATCTGGTTTATACATACTTCGGCATACGTTTGGAAGTACGCGTGTACATACTTCCATACTTATGGAAGCCTTCTTTTCATACAAGAGTTATCTTTTCCAAAGAAAGTAAAGAAATGAGATTTTTTTTCCGCGAACCTGACGTTTGACTCACGTCATAATCTAGTTCTTCCGTTTCTTGATGTGACTGAGTTAAAAGGGTTGTGGTAGACAGTAAGTCCCACACTTCAATGTAAGAAGCGGAAGTCAGATCTATCTATATAAAACTGCAATGAAAGAAAGCAATTTGCATTCAAGACTGCAGTATTAAACTTCTTATTTAATAAAACGCTAGAACATCATTATCAGAGTCGACTCATCATTAGTGACTCTAAAAAATGGAACCACTAGAACGTCTTGGCTAAGCAGGGGTTGGGCTCACAATACCAATATTAGCACTGAAGCACACGCACATGTACCAACTTCGCGGTATTGGTCAATTCCTTACGCTTGTCCACAATCATATCACCCCCGCCCTTATTGGGGCTCATCAGAATGGCATAGCCTTCGGGTCTATGAACTGGCGAACCAGTTTGTCAAATTCTTTACTGCCGACGTTTGCACTTCCTTAAACGCCAGCTCCACCGTACACAAGATGTTGGTTGGGAGCCGCAAAAGAGTTTGGACTCACAATGTTCTCTCAAAGGTTAGTTCAGTTCAGTAGACTGAGACGTTTTGCAATACAATACAAGTACTAAATATATTACCTGCTGTCAGTCATAATACCACTGTCAGTATGTCACTTCCTGAAACAGCATGAGCGAGGATATCCCCTTCTGTTGATAGTATTGATCCTTTCTGTCAAACATATGCCAAACGGCAAGATAAGATTTTTGAACTTTGCGATATCGATCTTCAGTATCAAGTGAAGTGCAAATGATCGAAACAGCACCAGGATCAAGTAACGAGCTCACGCACCAAGTCTTCAGATAAACAAGGCTTGTTTAATTGAGACTGACGCATGAAAATGACGTCCGCTCAAAATCAACGCTTTCCGTCTTTTTCTACTACAATCTCTGCATTAAGTATTGTTCTGTACTGCGCTGGGTTTTTAAGAGTTGAACTAGAGTTGAATAATCAGAAGAAGAGGTTAGATGTCCTTGAGATCGTCGAGAGGTCAAAGCAACCATTCAGCGAGCCACATCACAGTATCGTCGAGTTCATCAATGATGCTCACGGTATGTACTTTTCACCTTGTCTAAAGGCGGTAAAAAAATATCATGTATTCTGAAATCTTTTGTCTTATCCTAAAAAGAACACTCGTGTTTACGAAAGTTTGTTCAATGAGCCTGATTTTTAAACACGAGCGAAAACGTGAGTAAGTCAATTCGTGAAAGAATTAACCTTTGCGTGTTTTCAACTTAACTTCGTGGCAAAAAAAAGGATTTTAACATTCCGACTTGGTTTACTACTTCTTTTCTTTACACAGGCGGTGTGAATGACTCTTCTATACACAAATACTCTGGCATGATAAAATAGAAAAGTAATATTTCATGATTAAAGAAATAGTTTCAGTTTTACTAAGAGTTAAAATTACCTCAAGGGCATTATTTTAGATAATAACGTTACAAGTCTTACAGGAGTTTGTTGCTTTTTCCTTGGATTTAGGTCATTAAAACTCAAACCACTGCAAAATAGCGTCTTAATCACTGAGCTAGAAAAATAACGACATGAATTAAGAAATTTTATCTAACCATTGTCACGAAGGAAAAATTAGTAATCAACCCTCAGCTAAGAAGACGGAGTCGTGAAATTTGCGAAAGTTTTGAGTTATCGGTTTCCTTATGATCAAAGCTTGTTGGAAGGATCACCATTAATGAATGGGGTTTACCGCGTAGCTACAAAGGGCGAAAAATATTACTGAATACCGACAAAAAGAGAAAAAAATTACCGACTACCGACAGGAAAAAAATTTTCGCAGAATTTCCCACTTGCGATAGAGAGATATTCCGCACACGCTGGTTCAACAATCGAGGACTGTATACTTTCGTACAAATCTGACTTTATTCTTCTCAATTCAACATTACACGTTCCGTTCTACGATCGATCTCAATCTAACTAAATTTTACAAAAACGCTGTATATATTAACTAAGGAAATCCACACCCAGATGCGTAATTCCGGCGTGATCACAATAATCAAATGGGGTTTAAGCTCTTCGCTCACGTTTAACATCGATTCGTGGGCACTAATCTTAACTAATTTCCTATTAAGCGTGGGTTTACTTGACAATTATGGTGCTAATCCTTATGTGCGGTTAAGCTAGTAATACCGGATTAAATACAACATTGATTAATTCTGATTATCTTATCCCACGTTATTTCCTGTTACAATCTAAATATCTCTTTTATCGGTAGCGAAATAATGGCTTACTTAATCAACTACTGAAGATTTAATGAAATAAGAAAATACAATCACAAGCATTCTAACGTTTCACGACAAAAATTAACCGACTACCGAATCATGAACCGACATTATAGATTTTTGTTTTCATAAAGAAGAGCATTTTGTATTTTTTCTAGCTTAGGAAGTACATGTAACCACATAAAATTTATGGCTTTAAATAGCCTGCGAGCAAGCTCTCCTATTTGGGTAAGCGAAGTGAGCCTCGCGAGACTCGCTTCACTCGCCCAAATGGGAGAGCTTGCTCGCAGGCTAGGCTTTAAACAGCAGCTGAATTTTAACCGACAACCGACAAGTGGACTATGGTGGCCGACAACTGTCATTCGTCAAAACGACATAAATTTGTTAATTTTAGATTGAACTTTAATTATTTTGAATTGAAAAGGAAGTGAAAGTAAAACTCAAAATTATTTTCTTTTTCATTGAACTGGAAATAGATTATTATTATTTATTATTATTATTATTATTTTCAAGTCAAAACAAAACATTTTTATTATGAAATGAAAATAAAAATAAAAATAAAAGTGAAATAAACTGCCATTCAAAACAAAAAATGTAACGTTAGTATGTTCATAGCTGGGAACTGCCGTTCAGAACAGAAAAAGTAAAATTAAGGACGGTGCCCACTAGTGGAAAGTATTTTTTCCCAGATAATGACTATGTGAGACAAGTAGATCATATCAGGGGCTATTGAAATCCAAAAAGAAAACTGTGGGTAACCACGCATTTTTCAGAGATAACTGCGCTTCAATACGGAGAAAAACGCTGAATAGGCGTTTTTTAGAAAAATGATAAAAAGTTATTTTTTCCAAAAATTTCAGAGTGTACACGTGAACTGTCACAAATGCAATGATGATTGTAACAAGGTTTCAAAATAAGCAACAAATGATAACATAACGACTGCTCTTTATACGTCTTTTTTTAATATCAGCTCAACTGGAAAGTTATCAGCAGTTGCCCCTCTCCACGCGTTTGCCTGAAAAATAGTGTAAACGACATTTTCCCTGAACCAAAAATTGACCGTTTGCTGAGTAGGGTTATTACTTTCATTTGGTAAGATAAAAAGTAGGGGTACCACGCGTTTTTAAAAGTTAAATTGCTTGGTTTCGACCTTAGCTTAATCGCTTTGGGGGTTATTTACAATTTTCCCCATCCCCTCCCCGATCAGTTTCACTATTGCTTCACTCAACGCGGCCGTACTCTGGGATATCCACAATGGCTGACAGTCAGAGAAAACAACAACACACGGAGGAGAGAAAAAACGGAAAGTGAAGCAGGACATTTCAAGGACTCTAAAGAAAACAAATTATACTATTTCATTTAACTGGAGCTTCTCCGTCTCAAACATTTAAAAAAAAGTTTTGGAGAAGAGCAATCTCCAAAGTATTTAAAGATTACTTCCAGCGCACATAGAGTAGTACGGCGAGCTCAAGATCCAAGGCTGGTGCTATAAACAAACTACTGTACTGTAGTGGAAAATAGTCGACAGGGACTCTAAGACAGGTACTTCTTCAATCGTTTGCTTACCTGTATATGTCCTCAAGATTTTTTGAACTGCAGATGTAATATGGATTGTAAACCTTCTATCGTTTTTTCATCATTTTACCGGGTACCTCGATCGAATATGTTATTAAACTTGCATACATTCAATGAGCTTATATCTGTGCTTTGCGCTATCTCTTTCGGGCTTTGCCACAGGTGTCATATGACATAAATGATTGGCATAGACTCAACTTCCATACATGAGCTCTCTTTTAAAAAAGCTGAATGGTGTGAAAGTAGTTGTACCGAATGCGTTTATGTACCCTCATATTATACACTAGGCTATAATGATCATTTTATATATTTCGTTTTGATTTTTTTTAATGTAGCATTCTGTGTCATGATCATTCACTATTTTTCGTTTCTAAATGTTAATTTTAGACTTAAAAGTGTCTGTTACACCTAAGAAAGTCTTAGAATGGAAATACTTTATTTTACCTTCCATCTTTAGTTTGTAAACAGCCAAATGGCAGCAATGTCTGAATGTCCAGATTATGTGTGGCGTGAAATTGAACCTTAAGAAATACTATCTACACGACAAGATGCCAATGAGTCAATAATTTCAATGCTAAGTAACGCCAAAATGCTTAAATAACAATGATAATAGTAAAAAACATATCAATTTTTTACCTTTTTTTCCACGATGAAAGTGTTTCCTTTGCGGTCCGCAACTATTTGTGAAGCCACGATCTCAGCAATCCAAACAATCTTGTGATAGTATTTTTCTTGTTTGTTCAACAAATAAAAGCCGCGGACTCTCAATAAAAGAGACACCTTTATGTACTCGAACGCTTTAAATCTATCTTCTGGTGAATAATTACATAAAATCGTACAAAATTAAAGAAATATTCGGGAAAGTGCGAGTGAAAGGTAAGCTTTCAGTTTCGGAGGACTTAGAGCATATTTCCCTCTGGTTTACTGATCCTTGCCTATTAAAGGATTTTTTAATACCCAAGCTCTACGCGTAACATCTTGAAGCAATAACTTTTGATGTTTTAGAATTGACTTTTTTAATTTGTTTGACTATAAAATGTTCGGTCAGATCGATCATACGTAGAAATAGCAACATACAAGGTAAATAGAAATTATTTTTTATCTGTTGAAAAACGACGCATCTTTTCCAAAAGAAATAACCAGAACCTCCCAGACTTACAGGAGAGAAAACCAGTCCGCGTGTCCTGCGTGTTGCGCATTTCTTTCGCGTCGCGACTACCTTGGCATGCGCAGAAATGTGCGCAGTAACAATAGTGGGCACCGTCCTTAATATGTTCATGGCCGGGAACTGCCGTTCTTTGTGTCGTTACGCAAGCAGACGAGATCAAAGGCTCCTAGGAGCAACCTCATGGATGAATTGAATGGTAAACGAGCATGGGTACTAAGTGCAATTGCTCTTGAATTTCATGATTGAGTTTCGTTATTATTGACAACCGGATGTTGAAGATTATCACTTCTGTATTTATAGTAACTAGAAGGCCTGAGAAACATTCCATTTTAAAATTCATTTGTTTTTTATCGTGACTGTGACTTCTCCTAGTTTTTTTTATATTTCATGACTTTCTCTGTGTGTTGGTTAATTGAAAGATAATGTTTACATTTCTTTACCATTTGATTTTTGGCCCGTGTTTTTTGGCATACGGTATTTAGCATTTGTTTTTGGCATCTACTGTCGGCATACATTGTCTGTTTTAAAAAGCATTTCGTCAGCATTTCTATGGCAACGTTTTGGCATCTCTATATAAGGGAGCTAGATTCTGTCCCGAAGCTGTACTTGTTCTGACCTTAGAAATTCAAACTGGACACAGTGGAAGTATCCGATTGCATGTGCACCTGAATATTCTAGAAACTTGTTATCAGCGCAGCAAAGATCACTTTAAGCTTATTAACGCTTTTTATTTGTAAAATAATTTGCTTTCTCATGTGAACGTCAACGCCACTTTACAATTCCAGGACCGGTTTTTGCAGCTAAGGCTCTTTGGCTTATTCGCTTTTCGCTGAAGGAAATCTCATCGTCAGGCAGTTCGATAGCTCTTTCACACTCTGTCGATCGCCGCTTCTCCACATCAAGTAACATCGCAGAACAAATGTGCACAATTCGTCCAAATATACAGCAATGATCCACGCTCCATTATTTCAACGTTCTTTTAACAATTCCAAGTCCATTTCTTGCAGATGATTTTGTCAGTGTTCCTTAGAATATTTCCATTTATACAAAACCCATCTTCGGCTGGCTACTATTTTGTGTCGGGAAAAAATGTACGCCTTACTAGTACCCTCTAGAATATGCCAAACATATGCATAAAAGGCACTTTGAACAAAAGCAATACTAAGTAGGGGAGGTAAGAGTAAAGTGTATACCGTAAATCCTCTATTAAGCCCCCCGGGGGGCTTATTTATTTCAAGCCCATTTGAGGGGGGGCTTAATAGAGACGGGGGGCTTATTTAATTTAGAAACGACGATGGTATCAGTTCTCCATAAAGAACTAGAATACAAAGTGGAAAAGCTCAAGTACAAGAAGTTTTAAGTCATGCAGCCGAGGATCAGAATGAAATCCGAACTTTCAGTTGGTAATAAACCATCCTGGATCAGTCCACACGGAGTTTTGCGGTCATGATTGATTAATACAGCCTATCATTTATTAGTGAAGAATATTTGGGGGTGGGGAGGGGGGGCTTAATAGAGAGGGGGGGCTTATTAACTTTCTTCCCCTGAAAAGGGGGGGCTTATTAGAGGGAGGGGGCTTATTTGAGAGGGGGGGCTTAATAGAGGATTTACGGTAATTTGACTTTAAAAGAATCGAGTAAGTGAGTAAGTGAGTGAGTGATCGAATGGCATTCGAGTGCCTCCAAAAGCCCATGGAATGACTATGTCATCCATGAGCTAAAAAAGCTCTATTGCTTTAGCAAACCGTCTATTAAGGCAACGAGGGTTCTCTCCTACGGAGAGAGAACGTGGGAACGAGTTTAGCCTGTCAACACGTAACTAAACGAGGCGCTCATTGGTCGTAGCAGACTAAACCGCAAAACAATGGGAAACGAATGTATGACAGTTTAAAGCACATAAGGGCGGGGAGCATTGCGTGACCCCGGCCCGAGCGGCTGCGAGGAAGACTGTCTCCCGCCAAAAGTCTCAGGTTTTTTTTTTGTTTGTTTGTTTTTTTTGGGGGGAATGGCAGTTCCCAGCCGTGAACATAATAATTTTACTTTTTCTGTTTTGAGTGGCAGTTCCCGGCCGTGAATAAATTAGTTCTACCGTGCTTTTATTTCACTTTTATTTTTATTTTCATTTCATAATAAAAATGTTTTGTTTTGTTTTGAAAATTAACAAAATGAATCTATTTCCAGTTCAATGAAAAACAAAATAACTTGACGTTTTATACTTTCGCTTTATTTTCAATGCAAAATAAGTTCAATCTAAAATTAACAAATTTATGTCGTTTTGACGAATGGCAGTTGTCGGCCAGCATAGTGGACCCCCCTCCCCCTCCCCCCCGCCCTATTTAGACCCTCTTAATCGAACTGACAATTCCTTATTCTTCAGCAGATTTTTTCCCCAAGGAACATCATCGAAGCAAGCGACATGTGAAGTTAGCTAATGATACGAGAGAAGCGAAAACAACAGCCGTCTTGGTTAAAGAAATTCACAATATTTTATCAGAGGGGAGGATCTGCAAATCAACAAATGACTCGTGCCAGTCAGGTCCACCCGGACCGAGGGGAGAGAAGGGAGACCGAGGACGAAAAGGGAAGAGAGGGTCACGTGGAAACAAGGGAGACAGAGGTATTCTGGGATCACAAGGGAAAAGTGGACCCGTGGGACCAAAAGGTGATGCTGGACTAAAGGGGCAAAAAGGAGAGACAGGGATCGCTGGCATGACGGGAGCCAAAGGATATAGAGGCACTATGGGACCACCAGGAAAGAGTGGCAAACAAGGCATCATGGGACCTGTAGGGCCAAAAGGTGTCCCTGGACTCAAAGGGCAAAAAGGAGACACAGGGCCCTCGGGCATGCCGGGAGCCAAAGGAGATCGCGGTGTTATCGGATCACCAGGAAAAAGCGGCAGGCAAGGCATCATGGGACCTGTAGGACCAAAAGGTTTTCCTGGACTCAAAGGACGAAAAGGAGACAAAGGATCCGCGGGCATGCCGGGAACCAAAGGAGAGCCTGGTCAAACGACGACTACTGTCGTGTGTGAGTGACAATATAGACTATCAATATCGACTTCCCCCTTTTTTTCAACTATTCTTCTTTTTCAATACCACTTCCGCCATCAATAATTTGGTGTCATCCATGTGTGACCAAAATTCCACCCGTATAACTGTCTGGATTTACAAAAAGGTGCCTACAGAAATGTTAAGTGCGTTTTAACAATGTGACCCTTGAGGTGAACAAAAAGCAGTTGAAAGTCGCCAGGTAGGGCTTAAAACGGACAAATTAATCGCTGGCAACAGACGAAAAGTTGCTCTTGGCAAGAGCGACAGATTTTTTAACGAAACGAAATGAACAACATTTAAAAGCACAGAAATTATGGCCTTTCGGTCTCTCAAACTATGAAGCTCATAGCGAGATGTCCGACTAAAATATACCTAAGATCCACCTTTCTTAATCCCACAATCGTTTGTCTAAGACAAAATTACTTCAACTCAACACTCACAAAGCGTTTTTATGCTTGTACACAATATTCGTATAACACGAGCGCCACGACACACCTGGAAACTGTCTGTCAACAACTTCAGGAAATTGCACATTATTAACCACGTTCGCGGCACTGATAAAACTATCCACAATCAACCAGGTACAATGTTTCTACACTTAATAGGGGCAAAATCTCATCAAATTACTCTCTCTCTCTCTCTCTCTCTCTCTCTCTCTCTCTCTCTCTCTCTCTCTCTCTCTCTCTCTCTCTCTCTCTCTCTCTCTCTCTCTCTCTCTCTCTCTCTCTCTCTCTCTCTCTCTCTCTCTCTCTCTCTCTCTCTCTCTCAACAACTCTCGCTTTCCCCACATAAATCGTCACATGTAAACTGGCACAGTCGATTTATTCAAGATCCCGCGGAATGTAAACGAGCCGTTTGGAAGGGACACATAGAGGCCAGTCTTCAAAACAATTTTTAACTAAGTCTCTGGCCTGGAAAGCTATCAGCTTCAATTTTGCTCACGCCAAAGAAATTTGACTCCCACAAACTACTTTTTGAGGCCAGAGACTCGTCACCGCCCACATCAAAGCTCGCAATGTGATACCTTTCCGTCTCAAGCCCGAGATCAGTGTTTCACCCGTTTGGCCAAAATGAGACGAAATGTGGCAACATATTGAACGAGGGCAGACTTTGCCAATCGTGAGACTTGTTCCTTCATAAGGCCTAATGATGCCTTCCGGAAAACTTTGCTGCAGGAGGCCACAAAGAAATCTAGAAAATAAACCGACCACGGAAAACAACTTCTACCGCGCGCTGAGTTCAAATGTGATAGTGTTTTATGAGAAGGAGGGAATAATGGCAGATGATAGGTAGGGGAGAGGTGGGGAAGATGAAAACAGCATATTTAACACATGTTTTAGTTTTATTATTATTATTATTATTATTATTATTTTTATTTTTTATTTTTTTTATCTACGGCAGCTTGTTAGGGGATTTTTGTACTGAAAATGCCATTAAAAAAAGAGAAAAGAATGGTCAAGTACTGAACAATCCTCAAATGAGACTGTTGCTAAAAAAATCCTACAGGGACCTTTTGCAAATCCAGAAAACGTTCATTAACTGAAATCAAAGTATTCCTACTTCTGCTGACTATCCATATTGTTTTAATTCTCAAAAAGATATCAATGGATTTCAAAAGGCCCCTGGAAGAAAAACATTTGAAACTAGTCTTAACTATGGATCATTATTGGTCTTAACAACTATAGTTAAAGAGGAAAACGCTTTTTCGTGTTCTTTAAGTTGAAAACCCGCTATATAGTGGCTAGAGTGACGTTTAATTTGCTACTTCAGCTTTCATGAAATACTCTGAAACACTGCTGTACCATGATTAAGTCAACAACAATTGCTAGTTTTCAGTGTCACGCCATTCAAAATAGATCAAAATAAAAATCAAAACCGTCCAATAGATAAAGTCCAGAATCTGGGAAATGAAAGAAGGTACATATACAAAGACCCTCGCCAAGATTCAGGTCAGAAGAATATTTCGTATACGAGATATCCGAAGAAATGTTTTACCCAAATTTATAGAGATTTGTATGGAGACGCCATGCTGGTGCTCACCTGGATGAGCTCCAACATGGCGGACGGAAACCAACAGAAACATCTGTTACCGAGTTTTGCTACAAAAGCGTGAATTTATTCCTCGAGAAACTCATAAACATTAAGGTAATACTTTTTCTAATACATGGACTGTTTAAATAGCAAAATTTCCTGAAATGTCATTTTTTTAACCTACACGACAGCTCTCTTGGCCATCATGTAAATATCTCGTCACGCAAAAACTTAGAAATTCAAGCGTCCTCTATCACAAAACCAAGAACCCTTTTGAAGCGAAAATTTGTATGAAAATTAGTTTTCAGCTGCTCTAATGCATCGCGAAAGTAAAATCTCGGTAGGATTGATAGTTTTTTAGTTTGAATTTTAGTGACGTCATGTGAAAACCAACAATAAGAGTTAGGGAAAATGACGAAACGCCACAATCTACTTCTTCAAAGAAACTGAATATTTATGGCCCCCTAAGACTCAGGCAAGTATCAAGTAAACGTACTTACTAAAAGGATAGCTAGGGCACAAGAAAGGTTTATTTTTTTTCTCTTTTGTTATACAAAAAAAAAAGTTTAAGCCGTGACATTTCAACAAATATTCGGGCTAATAATAACCATAACTCATTTGGGATAATCAGTGTTGATTCTAGATAAGAAATTAAAGTCTCCCCTAAAAAAAAAACACTTTTTAAAGCGATGTACCTGTTCAACGCAGAATTCCTTATTTCTTCGTAATTTGAATACAAAAAGGCACGAATAAATCTTTCGGAACCGCTAAGATGGGTAAACAGAAAGTGACATTCTGTCTAGTTTTTCCCAACCGAAATGAAAGGAATACCTCCAAATTTGAAACCTTAACTTTGCACCATTCCTTATCTTTTCTGTCTGAGTCTTGCCAGGGATATGCAAATTTGACACCGATGTCAATTGCGCACCTCGCTATTCAACATACACATACCATATTTCAAGTAATATTTATGCATGATTATCAACACAAATTTTCCGTTATTTTTGTTTGAGCACGAAAGTACAATAAAAAGTCCCATAGTTTTATGGTGGCACACATTTAATAGTTGACATCTTTTTCACGCGCTAGATCCCTAAATACTAGAACATTTATTTATCTTTTTGTCGAAGACTACTCTTTCTCGAGTGAAAATACACATTTTTAGCTTGTAGAAATTGTCTTTATCATTTCAGATCAAGATTGTTTAACATTATTAAACTCAGGCCGTACTCAGAGTGGAGTGTACTCTGTGAACCCGGACGGTAGGGGATCCTTCAATGTATACTGTGACATGCGCACTGATGGTGGAGGATGGACTGTGTTCCAGAGAAGACAAGATGGCTCGGTAGACTTCTATCGCGGATGGAGCGATTACAAATCAGGCTTTGGTCAACTGACGGCTGAGTTCTGGTTAGGAAACGACAAGATCCACAGGCTGACGGCCGCTAGACCCTGTTCCTTGCGAGTAGAGCTCGAGGACTGGGACGGAGTAAGAGTGTATGCCAAATATGGCAAGTTTAACATTAGTAATGAGCAGGCGAAGTATCGACTTAAAGTAGGTTCATATTCAGGGACTGCGGCAGATTCGTTAACGGGTCATCACAATAACATAGCGTTTAGCACAAAAGATAGAGATAATGACAATCAGGGAAGTAACTGTGCTGTGAGATGTACTGGTGCCTGGTGGTACAACATCTGCCAGGACTCCAATCTCAACGGAAGATACCTGGGCAAACAACATAACTGGCAAGGAATTCGCTGGTATCATTTTAGAAATGACCTTTCACTCAAATTCACTGAAATGAAACTGAGGCCGTCATCTTAAAGAGACTAGCATTTATGGCAAAATGGCAAGTTCAAGATTGGTGATGAGCAGGCTAAGTATCGACTTGAAGTGGGTTTATATTCAGGGACGGCGGGAGATTCGTTAGCATGGCATAATAACTTGGCGTTTAGCACCAAAGACAGAGATAATGACAGATCGGTAAAAGAATTGCCACGACTCCAATCTAAACGGAAAATACCTGGGAAACACTAAAAGGAGTTGGAAAGGTGTCATGTGGTATCACTTCAGAGGACTCTTATCGCTAAAGTTCACTGAGATGAAACTAAGGCCGTCACAATAATGTTTTAGTTTCAACGGAAATCTTTTTGTCCTTGACACTACACAATTTAGTGATATTGATTGTTATAAAGAACTTTGAATCTCATTTAAGTTAGAAAAGTATCTATAAAGTTGAGCTGCACTCAGTTATAATCAAAAGAAAAATACTCAAATTAGCAAAAGTAGAAGATTTGCTATCTTTTATTAAGCATCAATTTTAAATAATAGGAACCCAACGTTTTGTTGCAGGGGTACGTGATAAAAGGAAATATTGTGAGTAATCTTCAAGGGATGACTCTAGATTTTCCCTACAGGACGAGGTTCGGTGTTCAAGTATCTTATTTTAAATCGATTTAACCGTAGGTAAATAGTTAAGCTAGCAAAACGTAAACGGTGTTACGATAATCACTTGGTAGTAAGCTGTGAAAGAAAAAGCAATTAAAATAGTCAATCTACTCATTTATTATTTTTATCTACTTTAATTTAAAGCGTGGATAACCTCTAGCCACACTTGCAACGAATGAGGAGGGAAAATGTATGCTATAGAGCGTTTTCACATGACGTCACAGCGGCCATATTGGTGTTCCAAAACAATGAAACGGCGGCCATGTTAGTGTACCAAGAAAATCCCCTGGGAGTTTAACTCTTTTCTCATGTAAATGCTTTCTTTTGTTCCAATAAATTAGCATAGATGCTGGCCACGTGAGTGAAAACGCTCTATAGTAATCCCATGAGCCAGGGCATTTGCAGCCGGTGGCTGTCAGGCAAAGGATAACGGTGAAGCTGCAGCTGTACTTTGAAGAAGCTGGATTTGTGGATGTTGCAGTAATCTTTATCATGATCGAAATTCCACGAATTCCTTCTAAGTCGTATTTTGTGGGGGACTGCAATCAAAAGCAAGTAGGGTGGCAGTCAAAGAAATAATTGACAGCTGAACAGTTAGTTACCAGTGAATCATGATGCCTTGAGTCTTCCACCAGTTATCCCACCCCCCGGCCGAAGAATCATAGAATACGAAAACTTGGTAGAGATAAAAGCGCCTTTTTATTCTCTTGGATGTAATTATAGGATTCTTATTTGTTTTTTGATGTATGAGTGTAATTAAGGCAATACTAAAAATTGGACTTTTTGCCAATTTAGTTCGCTCTTTCTTTCCTGCCCTCTTTCTTTCTTTTGTTTCCTCCTTTCGCGAAATTAGCACTGATTTTTCTCTCAAAATATCATTTGGTCACCAGTTTGGTTGTATATATCCCCGGCTGGTAGGATTGCCGCTCAAAATTCCCAAATCGAACTATCTTTACAAAACACCTATATATCCTTTCGGAGTTCACTGCTTACTAACTTCGTTACTTGAACAAACAAGAATCACTTCGTGAATTTTACCGGGGCCACGTGGAAGGGTAGTTTCCATCAACAAGTTTGTCGGGCGACATGAAAATCTTTTTTATTGCAAATATTCTTTAGACTGATGAAAACTCACTAGGATGAATTCTGTAACTATATTTTGCAATACACAGGGATCTCATTTATTGATAAGTGGTAAATATAGTCGCATTAAACCATTCCGTGTGCAAACTACTCGAATTAATATGTATATGGTTACAGTTGTTGCTCCCTACTTCAAATTCTGACAATAGCACAGGGTACCCGCGTGTTTAAAAATTGTTAATATGACCAAATTAAATTTACTTCTTTTGGATATCGTTGTAAGAAGCAGCCTTTTCATTTAGATTTTATGCCAATTCTTTGATACAGATCTAAAGAAACAATCGCCCGCACCGCCAACATCTATTGATTGTAAACCAAGTTCACCTAATCTTGACTGTATCAAATTCTCAGAGGAAATAGGAGAGGTCAACTGCATTGTTGAGCTGTGATTTTGCATAAAAGGTCTAATTATTACTTCATGATGATCAGTGTTGTATTGAGTAGGTCCTGGATTCTTCTCAACATCTTTACTTAGTTTGAAATTCACATATGACTCACACAATTGCAAGAAAACAATGATAAATATCGATGTGCTTTACTTTTAGTTTCATCATCGTGTGATAATGCGTGCCTGCTAAAGAAAGACAACAAATAAGCTTTCTTGGGTATAGCCATTTTATTTAAGTTAATTATCTTTGGATCGCGTTTGTTATTACATTTAGATCGTGCATGGCGGAAAGTTTTCTCACCTTATTAACATAGTGATGGAACTTTGAAGACTTCGGTATCTCAATCGTTGAATTCTTTTTGAAGACAAATTTCTTCAACATGCTATTCTTCTTGTTGGGACCTCTTCTGGAATTCTGCTCGGTTCACGAGCACGTCTAGATCGCCTTGTAGCACGTTTTTTAAGATGATATAAAGTTAGCTTTGATAAGTGTTCGCTTTGATTCTCGATAAATTTCACGATGGAAGGTTCACTCAATGTAGATAGCTTTGATAAGTCGCTCTTATTCTCGATAAGTTTGACGATGGAAGGTTCACTCTTAAGTGATCGCTCGTAAATTTGTCTCTCCAAATATTCACTCTTAAATTTTCGCTCATAAACTAGTCCATAGTAAAGGTTGGGGAACAAAAAGCTACAATCTTTCTCTTGAATGTCCTCCATGCCTGCCCTCCAGTGCTTTTTAAAATGGCGGATAAGATTTCAATGAGCGAGCCAAAGTATCGAGCCAGCGATATATCCCTAACAATGTAACGTTGAAAAAACGGACCGTCTGCATTTTAAGACCGGTTCCCGCCTTCGGAGAAGGCTGGGCCCCGGTAAAAAGCTGAATGGGTTCAGAAATGTGAAATCTGATTACCCCGACTTGATCTGATCCCAAGCCAAGGGGGCCTAAAATCAAACTGTTTGCAAATATGGCAGTAAGAAACTCTAAAAGGCAAGTGGTGAGTGTTTTCAGTCGCTAGGAAGTATTTCGTTTTTGGGCGAGTCTATGTAATAAGTACACCCAACCGGCGGCTGGACTATCGGGGATTAGTATAATTACATTGACGATTATCGAAAATAGAGCGCAGTGATTGGCTAGGAGCTTCGCTTTATCCCGCTATAATCACCGCGCGGTGATTATAGCATTGAAGGCTAGCAGTTTTCAAAATGGCAGCCAGATTTTTTGATGTTTAGGGGTCGGAAATTGAACAATAATTTTATTTTCTCGAATAATCATCAATGTAATTATACTAAACCAATTAGTGGCCTCAGGCGACGTGAATATTGGCGAATAGGCACCTCGACTTCGTCTCGGTGACTATTCGCCGCGATATTCACGCACGCCGCCTTCGGCGACTAAGTAGGGACTTTAAGCAACGAGGACGGGGACGGCGACGGGGACCTCGGGCTCTCAGGGAAAATCCAAATAATCATCTGCGCATGACCGGCGGGAAAAAGTTTGACGTTCTGCATTCGGCCCCGACGTGAAACGAGTCACTTTGACGTTGGCTGAAAACGTGAGTATTCTTTTTCGCCTTCTCTGCTATCTAAACGTTAAATATTCCCGGGAGACAATTTAAAATAACTTTCATCGCTTTTTTCTTTCATAAAATGAGATTATTCTTTAATATGATGGTTTGTTTTTAAACAGAAACCTCGAGACCGACGCCATTTCACGAACATGTGAGTAAGAAATTAAATGTAAGGTAAATAAGCTTGGCTCAAACTGATACCAATCGAAAATTCGCCGCTCAGAATCACTGAAAAGTCAAACAGTTTGACAAAGACGATATTCTTAAAAGATTTAAAAGGGCAGACAGCATTACAACTTATGTAGCCGTTTTGTTTTTTTTATCTGCCAACACAATTTTGGAGACAAACAGTCGACAAACATCAACCGAGAATATCTTCTTTCAATTTACTTTGTAGGATTATGAATACTGTATGTTTAGATTATATAACGTATTTTGGGGCTCAACATGACAACGGCAGAGCCTCTTTTGAAGGCGAATCCAGTGGCTCGTTTAACTCGATAATCTGCATTTAGAGCAACAAAAAGTTAAAGATTTTTGACTGTGTAACGCTTGTAAATAGGGACCTTAAGATACCCTGGACGCGGCCGAGGAGGACGTCATCCGGAAGTGAATGTTCAATTCTTGGAACTAATTAGCATAATGCCACAGCGTCGACCTGAAGTCGCGACGGTGAAAACTAGAAGTTTGGCCGCCTCGTTAAACGGTGAGTTGGTTTTCTTGTTTTCAGTGCAGAAATTGCTTTTCGTACAGGATTTTCGATCCATTCTACTTCACCAGACACATTGAAATGTTTTTAGTGTGGTGTTCTCTCAAGATTGACTCTTATTTTTTTGCTATCAAGCCTTTTCGGTTCAGTGTTTTGGCGGCAACTGAGAATGAAAGCGCAGTCTTTCGACCCAAATGTAACACTATAACTGCTTATTTTATGGGGACAAGGTTCTCACTTTAGGATAGTATTTGAAAAATTTAAGAGAAGAGAAGAATAAAAATTGTTGAAAAACAAAAATCTAGGCTTGTAATAAACTTGAACATGTCGGAGAAAATTGAGATCTTTAACAAGACGCCGTGGTTCATTTATGGCTTTCATGATTTTATTTTGTTCACTTTTAGGTCAGCGATGGAGTGGTCTGAAGATCAAAATCTCGCTTTAGTACGGGAAGTTCTCATAACAGAACCACATCGTTTTAAAGCAAGAACAACGGAAAGGGGAAAAGTCTGGCAACAAATAGCTGATAACCTGAACTACGCGCCGATCATACCGTCAAGTTTCCCTCGAAGAAATTCGGGAGTTTTTAGAGAAACTGGAGTTATAGCCGGCAGCACAAATTTTTCTTCCAATAAAAGATCGTTTAAAGGTATCAATCGAGCAAGACTTCACGAGTTCTAAAAGACGTCTTGGAATGAAAACACGAAAGCATTACTTTATCCTCTATTGTCAGGCGAACACTCAACGCAACCTGCTCAATCTTAATTTGTTTCTCCCGCCAAGTTGGCGGCGTCGTCGCTCCAGGATTTCTCCGGCAAACCCACGTTCTCTTTACCGCCGCGTTTCGAGGCTTCAGCCGCTTTATCATCAGCGGATGACAACATTTAATTAACTAGGGTGTGTTTTTATAGAAAGGGACAACTTAAAAAAGGTGACACAATTTTATTACATAGGTTTGTTAATAACAAGTTCGGTTGGTTAAATTCACGGTGAATTAAACCAGCCGAACTGGTTATTAAACCATGAAAAGTTGCCCTGTATTCTGCAGGTCATTATTTTTTCTAAAATTGAAAGGTGACCCTATGATAAGTGTGTTTTGTCAGCTGTTTTGTACTGGGAGTTGAATCTACTTTGTTTATGTTTAAGGTCGACTACTCCAATGTACTGGACGAAAGATCATGATCTTCTTTTAGTAAGAGAAGTGCTAACTGTTGATCCGTATAGCCAGCCAAAGGGAAGTAGGGAGAGAGCGAAACTGTGGGAAGAAATTGCCTTAAACCTGAGTGCAGTGTCTGAGCCCCGTTTCTCGGTTTCTGTGAGGTCTGTAAGAGACCGTGTAAACCTAGTCCTAATAAAGAAACACAAAAGAAAGGTTGCAGAAGAAAGCAAGGCCAGTGGAATAGCAGTTGATGAGCCCTCAGAGTTTGATGCAGCAATTGAAGAAATTTGTGAGAAAGCCGAGGCTGCACAGAGAGAGCAGCAAATGGTATCAGAGGAAAAAAAACCAGTGCAGAGAAAGTCTGAAGGAGAAGTCGGAAAAAAAATTCAAAATCAGGCAAGAAGAGTTAGAACTAAGGAAACAGGAGCAGTGTGCCCAAGTAAAGCGGCAAGAAGAAATGACACAGCAACAGATCCATCAACAGGAGCAGCAGCAAACAATGTTTGCTAACCTCCAGCAGCAGCAACATCAGCAGCTTCAACAGTTAAGCCAGATGCAAACAGAGCCAGGCACAAGTGGCTGTGCTGCAAGAGCTTGCCAAGAAGAAGTAGACAGAATAAAAACATGCTATGTTTAGTTTAAGTTGAAATACTAAGTATTTGTTGTGGTTCAGTTTTATCCTGTTTCAATTTGTCGTTTTCTTTGTTTTACCCTCATTTTTATATGTTACGATACACAATATTGAACCAAGGATAAAATTGAACTTCAACATATACCTTTATCATGCTCAGAACAAAGCATCATTGTTTGTTGTTTGTTATTGGATTGAGATAATAAATTACAGAGTTCATATTCAAAAGTAAGCATTTGGAAGGACCATGGCAATATGCCCTTTTAGTACTGGTATATAATTACACCAGTGATCTCTATGCTGATCCTTCTCTCTTATGTGACAGTCTCTCTTAAGAAAAACACACACTGATTCATAGCGTGTGTAGATGGAAAATTTATTGCAAAAACTAAAATGGCCAATTAGTTTTATTCTTTACCTGGTAATGACTAATACATGAGGATTACTTAAAATAACTTTGGATCTGGATATTGGACATGGCTTACAAAACATACAGGGTCACAAGCCCCCCCTACCTAGGCAGAGGGGGTACATGGAAGTGTAAAAGGCACAGGGAGGAGCAAACCATTTATTAAGTTCGAAATATTCGATTTTCATATTTGCTTTGGTAACATATTTGTTCTTTTTTGTGGCAACAGCAAGATTTTAGCCTTATTTGGGGGAAGGGGGCAGGGGAGGTCATTTTAAAATTCAAACCCAAAAGTATTTGGAAAATATATAGTTATTTTAGGGGTAGTACAGTATGACATGTAGCTCTCTAACTTTTATTTTAAACTACCCCTGGGGTCAAACATGAGAAAGGACAGAATGACAGCAGAATGTATTAATATTCTTTAAGGTGTGGCAAGTCGTTATCCTCCCTAGAATTAAGCACAGTATTCTTCCAAGGTGGGTGGATCCAGTTCAAAAAACTCAGAGGTTGTGTTGCCATTTAAGCATGTTAATGCATTTCTTAATAAGGCACAAACAATGTACATCTTTCCTATTGAAGAAAGTCCAATCTTGAGGTTCTTTTTGAAATCTACAAACTTGAAGTACTCAACTATGTCTCCAAATAGCCATTCTACAGAGACTCTCACAGAGCTCATAGCCTTATTAAAATTTACCATCTGTGGGGTGAGTATCATGTTTCTAAAAGGGGTCTGGAGGTGCACCCTCAAAGGGTACGCGGGGTCTCCATAAACACACAGTGGACGACCCACTGGCCCAGGTGAAAAAGCATAACGTTGCATATCTTGAAGAAGATTGGAGTCTGCTAGCATGGCAGCGTCGTGTCGTCTGCCCTCTATGAAAAACAAAAAAAGATAAATTAACATTTAGATTAAAAAATTTTCAGGTCTCTTTCAGAAGGGTAATTTAATATTCCATCTCCCTTACCGATTGGTCCATACATATTTCCAATAATTCCATTTGGTAATGCCACGGATTGGAATTTTACACCGTGAACTCTTTTGTGACCATTGTACACAACGCGCTGATTTTGGCCAAGCTTGCTTATTGGTCTAACCGCATAGATGCCAACTCTCCCGCTTTTGGCGGGAGACTTACGCTTTTTTGCCTCGTCTCCCGCTCTCCCGCTTTAGTACATAAATCTCCCGCTTTTTACGTTCACTATAAATATTGAATACTTAGTAAAAAATAAAACAGTCTTAGTTTGAGATTTAGCCCATTTTTAGCTCAAAACTTGAAGTTTTCTTATTCGCAGTACGGTTTCTGGGGCATTTTTGTCATTGACAAAGATTATTTCTAGCATTCGAATTTTGATAGTATGTACATCATGTAAGACGTCATATAATGTCCTAAGTCATTCCCATTGTGGGCTGGGTCAATTTTTCGGGGGGGGGGGGGGTCATTGAAATTCCGGGGGGGAAGTAAAAAAAAAGACAGTCTCCCGATTTTAGGTCTCCAGAGGTTGGCATCTCTGCTACTGAGTTGATCATCATTGAAAAGGGAGCATGTTCTTTTTTCCATGATCGAGAGCAAGCTACCACGACATATGACATGAAGCGCGTTGGTGTCTACTAAGTCCAATCTTTCTATTTCAAAAGTAGACCATAACAAATAAATATATGGCAGCACTCCTTCATACTTTATCTATCAATAGTTCGCACTACAGCTGCCCCGGTTTGTGTGTATCGTGGTCGGACAGTAGTCTTCTTGTTTGTGTAGCTCTTTAAAAAGCATTGATTCGTAATGGATATTTTCACACACATTGCATACAATAGGTGAGATAAGAATACGAAACGAAAAGTTTCATGCAGTGATTCAGTTCGATTTTAAAGCAGGTCAGATCAAACCATTCTTAGTTTCGAGAATATTTTATTCTAAAATATAAGCAAAGATTTGATTAGAAGTTGTAATTCTTCACTATTTTTCTTTCACTTTAAAAGGTTTGATCACGTTGCTCTTGGGTATTCTAGTCATTTAACTTTTAAAACAATACATTAATGAGAATTCAATGAACAGAGTCGTTTCATTATGATAAAAAGATATCTGTTTCAAGAGCAGCATTCACCATTTTGCATTCCGCAAGAGCTACTGAAAGCAAAGTTTATGCCGCAATATTGGGAAGGGGCAGACAGGCAAGGGGTATAAGGGAATGCAAAAATAACAAATACTTGTGGTTATAAAAATGTCACTTAAGATCTGATTAAAAATTGCTGAAAGAGTTGAGTAATTCATAAGTTTATGGCAAGTATTTCTAAGGAGAACCATACATTGAAATACAAATATTGAAACCTTAAAAGTTTAGCTCTCTGGATTTAATCTTAAAGTGAAAATCAAAGTGTTCTATTTTAAGGTGATACAAAATACCTTATTTCCTCGAATAAAAGCCACCCTCTATTAACCACCTCCCTCAAATAAGAAATATTTACTAGTAATAGTAATAGTTGACACTAAAGCTCCACCGGCTCTGAATATTGTCTGTCAATAGTATTCTTGGTCTTTGTGTAGCTCTTTGAAATATACCAATTCATGATCAAAGATTTTCACACATATTCTATACAATAGGTGAGAGTAAAAACAGGAAACGGAAGGCTCCATGCACTGTAATAATAGTATGTAGCCTACACATTCACATTATGTATTCAGGGTTGTCACTAAGATTTCAAGTTGCTGGGTATTTGTTGTTAGCAGCCAGGGAAGTCGCAAGCAGTCATGGAGCCCCCTCTCCCCCTCCCCCTAGTTGGGGGGGGATTTTAAAGTTTTTTTATGGCAATGTAAGTATGAATTTTTCTTTAGAAACAAACATAACTTAAAATATACATTGCCGGGGGGAGTACTCCCATATATAAGCCATATAGTTATGTGCCGCCCCATCGGGTAGGGTTTTTGCGCCGTTTTGGTCAAGTAATAACATTTCAGCCCTGTGCTATATATAGCTACGGCGCTAGAAACTGACAAAACTGTTCAAGTACTGTAAAAAGAGTTTTACCCTTGTTTGTCTGTTTGGCATTCATCTTTTATCACTTGCTAACATTTATTCGTTATATCGAAGAAAATTTTTTCGTTTGCGCTGTGCATTGTGTTCGTTACTTTGTTAAATCTAGGTTTCGCTCTATACATAACATACCCAGTTCGAACAGAAATTTTTCAGATCCGGATTATTAACCATACCTCGATATAACATTTCCCGCGCATTCGTTATACAGAGGTGTTTGATATAATGATATAACTAACACATTTTCCCTGTCCCTTGTCACATCGTTAAATCGAGGTTCCACTTGTACTCGATTACTTCGATCGGTAAAACGCCTTTTTAACTTTCATACAGCAGAAAGGTTGATAACGGATTTATTATTGTTGTTGTTGTTGCAGGAAGATGAAAGTTGATTAAGAGAAGAGGAGAATCACCAAAAAAATAAATATCAGTATTTATGAAAAAAAAATTGTGTATTTATTTGTATCCTTAAAAACACCTATGAACGTCCTTTCTCCTTAGACAACAACTACTCGCATGTCCAAACTCCTTACAGAGGCGTCTTCTCCGTTTCCTAAATGACCACGTTTCAGCTAGATTCTATTTTTTAAAAAGTGGGGAATTTTTAGATAAATCTTTATTGACAGTCATTATTATTAACCACTCTCATAATAATGGGAAAGGCTTTTCGTTGTGCGTGGTTTTGTAGAATTTTTTTACCCTCTTTTGCGGTTTATTGTAACTTTAAAACTATTCTCTAAAGTTCATATTTAAGCCGTTTATTAGTTGCTTTGGTGTATGTTTTTTTTTTTTATCCTCATGTAACGGCGACGTAAGAACCTATTCACCACCGGTGTTTAGTTTTCTAAGCTTAAAATAAATTTAAGTAAAACCTTCATACACCAAGAAGAGTGGCTTCAGAAAAGAATAAGGCGCGAAGATGATAATAGGTGGTAGAAACAATATAGTCTGTTGAACGTTGTGCTGCTTATGACAACAACTAGTCAAACATTTGAGCTCCTTACAAAGCTATCTTCTCGATTTTCATAAAAACCATGTTTCAATACTATTGATTTTATTCGCATTAAAATGTTGCGAATTCTTAGGCTCAGCAAAACTTGTAGCACAAATTTCCTAAACTCCTTTTATATGGGAAAGCTTTTCATTGCGCGTGCCTAGTAGAATCTCGTTTTTGACCCTCTTGCCATTCATTGTGTTATTCTTGAAAACGTCATTTAAGTTTATTTGTTGTTATAACTTAAGAATCATCTTGTACATGCGTGACCTTGTACTCAAAACTGCGACGTAAATTGAAGGTGCACACTCTCTCCAACATAAATAGCACAGCATAAAAGGAAATTAAGACGCAATTCACCAGGACATCAGTGGACAAAAATCTTGTACCAGAATAACATAAAGCACATTGCATTCCGGCTTTCTCAATTTTTTCAAGGGTTACAGATGTAATAAATCATCTGTGGTGACACCAAAAAAAAATTCCTTATGGGAGCCCTAGAAAATCATCATCTTACACTTGAAATTTTCAGAATTTTGCCTGTGTATATCACAATTCTTGTGAAATTTGACATCCTTTTTTTCGGACTTCTTTGAGAAATTTTCTTTGGTGTTGCTAAAGATGATTTATTAAATCGTTAGCCCTTGAAAAATGTAAATATGAATGCAATATTGTTTGAATTATTCTGATACAATTTTTTTGTCCACTGAAAATTGAAATTACTCAATTTCCTGGTGGATTTCGTCTTAAAGTGTTTTCCTGGAGTTTGACGACAAGTAATATTGTACACCACGGGACCCAAATTAAAGAGCAATATCGAAGAACGATAGCATTTCGCAGTTTAAAAGTATCAAAAGTTCACGAAATTTAAAGACGATGTTCTCTTAAATGAAATCTCTTTCTTCCACATGACCGAGTATTTTAAAGTCATTATGATTAAGAAAACTAAATAAGGTTTTGGAAACCCATTAATCACCATAGTTTAGCTTCCTGTAACATTTAAAAGAAAGACTACCGATTGCATGAACGAGAAAAAAATAAACAAAAACCGTCATAAACCAAAATGGGTTGCTTCGGACGACCAGCCAAAGATGATAACTAGAAGAAACGAACAGTCGCTTAAATGTTGTTTATCTAGTCAAACTGCTCAAACGAGTTAATTACAAAAACATGTTCTCCATGCATAAAACCGTGTTTCGAGTACCTTCTCTCTTTTTTATACGATTGGTGAATTCTTGGCGAAACCTTTGAGAATAAACCATTCAAATTTGTTCCTAATAACGGCAAAAAGCTTTTGAATAGACAAGGTTAGTAGAACATCGTTTTTGATTCTCGGTCACCATTCACTGAAATATTCTGCAAAACATTCCATATTTCAGTTTATTTGTTAATAACACGATAAAATAATCTTAAAATTTGTTTTGGTGCGTATATTTTTTATACCCATATAACGGTAACGTGGGAGTGTCTACAGTTTCCAGGTGGATGAGAAAAAAATGATACTATAATAAGAAACTACGAAAAGAAATCAGTCTATCGATGAAAAGAAAAACTAACGATTTCGACACCTAATCACCACCAAAGTTTACCTTTCTGTAAGCTTGAAGTAAATTTACATAAAAAAATTCATACTTCAAGAAGGACGGCTTCTGCAAAGAATAACGCCCGAAGGTGATACTCGGTGGTAAAAAAGAATAGTGACTATCTGTTGAACATTGTGCTTCCTTTGACAACAACGAGTCAAACATTCCAGCTGCTTACAAAGCTATCTTCTCGATTTTGCTAAAAAACCTATTTCGATGAGAATTGACCTTATTCAGGCATTCAAATGTAGCAATTTTTTAGGGTAAACTGTAAAAGATCAATTTCCTTTAAAACTCCTTTTTAATTAATGGTAAGGCTTTTTGTGACGTGCGGTACGTAGAGTCACATTTTTGACCCTCTGTTACCATTCATTAAATTATTCTTAACTTTATACCGTTCATTGTATTGTTCTTTAGAACGTTACTTTTCAGCTTATATGTTGCTATAACGGAAGAGATATCTTGTGTATGCGTGACCTTGGCATCAGCTGAAAACCGTGGTAAACGGGTCTACACTCTTTTCAACATCAATAGCACAGCATAAAGAGAAATCAAAGTGTCTCCGTTAAGTCAAGGACAACAATATTGCGGTACGTCAATTTGACTAAAGCGGGATCCAACCTAGAGAGTACTAGCGACGAATTATAGCATGTCGCAGTTTGAAAGTATCAAAAAATGATGCCTTTGAAAATAGTGTTGTCTGGTAAACATTTCTTTTTTCGACATAACCGAGTATTTTGAAGGCAAACTATTCACCACCAGTTTTTAGTTTTCTGTTATCTTTAACAGAAAGACTGTTGATTGCACGGTTGAGAATAAACAAAAACTTCTTGATACGCAAAGACGGTTTCCTTCACAGAAGAAGATGATAACTAGTGGTGAAATACAACATTCTACTAAATACTGTTTTTCTATTCTACTCAAACCATTTCAACGAGTCAATCCTCTGAACTCCTCCATTTCTGAAAAACCGTATCGGGAGAGGCATTTTTCTTTTGTATACGTCTGGTGAATTCTTAGCGAAATCTTTGAAATTAGTTAGTAATAACGGAAAAGGCTTTTTAATTGATGTGGTTAGTAGAACCTGGTTTTTGATTCTCCTTTATCATTCATTGAATTATTCTGTGTGAACAGGTGTAAATCAATCCATATCTTAGTTTATTTGTTATAAGAAGATAAAAGAAGTTGAACTTGCTTTGATGTGCGTATTTTTTTATCCGCATATATAACGGTGACGTTGGTTTGTGGACATTCTTTCCAGAACTGGAAACTGTGAAAAGAAATCTACCGATAAAAAAAAAAACTAACGATATCGACACCTAATCACCACTGATGTTTACCTTTCTGTAAGCTTCAAGTAAATTTGAATGAAAAATTCATACATCAAGAAGGGCGGCTTCGGTAAAGGATAAGGCCCGAAGATGATACTCGGTGGTAAAAAACAATAGTTACTGTCTGTTGAACGTTGAGCTTCCTTTGACAAGAACGAGCCAAACGTTCAAGCTGCTTACAAACTATCTTCTCGATTTTGCAGAAAAACATATTTCGACGAGAATGACGTTATTCAGGCATTCAAATGTAGCAATTTTTCAGGTTAAACTGTAAAAGATCAATTTCCAAGGCTTTTCGTGGCGCGCGGTACGTAGAGTAACCTTTTTGACCTTCTTTTACCATTCATTAAATTCTTCTTAAGTTTTTACCATTTATTGTATTATTCTTTAGAACTTTACTTTTCAGGTTATTTGTTGCTATAACGGAAGAGATATCTTGTGTATGCGTGACCTTGGCATCAGCTGAAAACCGTGGTAAACGGGTCCATACTCTTTTCAACATCAATATCACAGCACAAAGGGAAATCAAAGTGTCTCTGTTAAGTTAAGGACAGCAATATTGTACGCCAATATGACTAAAGCGGGATCCAACCTAGAGAGTAGAAGCGACGGATTATAGCATGTCGCAGTTTGAAAGTATCAAAAAATGATGTCTTTAAAAATGGTGTTCTCTGGAAAGAATTTCTGTTTTTGACTTGACCGAGTATTTTGAAGGCAATGAGCTGCTTACAAAGCTATCTTCTTGATTTTCCTAAAAAAAATAGTTTCGACGAGAATTCACATTATTTACATTCAAAAGAAGCAGGTTCTTAGGCTAAACTGTGAAAGATCTATTTCCTTTAAAACTCCTTTTTATTAAGGGGAAAGGCTTTTCGTGGCGCGGTACGTAGAGTCACATTTTTGACCCTCTGTTACCATTCATTAAATTATTCTTAAGTTTTTACCGTTCATTGTATTGTTCGTGAGAAGTTCACTTTTCATCTTATTTGTTGCTATAACGAAAGAGATATCGTGTGCATGCGTGACCTTGGCATCAGCTGAAGACCGTGGTAAACGGGTGCACACTCTTTTCAACATCAATAGCACAGCATAAAGGGAAATCAAAGTGTCTCCGTTAAGTCAAGGACAGCAATGTTGCGGTACGCCAATTTGACTAACGTGGGATCCAACCTGGAGAGTACTAGCGACGAATTATAGGATGTCGCAGTTTGAAAGTATCAAGAAATGATGTCTTTAAAAATGGTGTTCTCTGGAAAGAATTTCCTTTTTTGACTTGACCGAGTATTTGGGAGTATTTTGAAGGCAATGAACTGGTTACAAAGCTATCTTCTCGATTTTCTTAACAAAATAATGTCGACGAGAATTCACCTTATTTACATTCAAAAGTAGCAAGTTTTTAGGCTAAACTGTGAAAGATCTATTTCCTTTAAAGCTCTTTTTTTATTAAGGGGAAAGGCTTTTCGTGGCGCGGTACGTAGAGTCACATTTTTGACCCTCTGTTACCATTCATTAAATTATTCTTAAGTTTTTACCGTTCATTGTATTGTTCGTGAGAAGTTCACTTTTCATCTTATTTGTTGCTATAACGAAAGAGATATCGTGTGCATGCGTGACCTTGGCATCAGCTGAAAACCGTGGTAAACGGGTGCACACTCTTTTCAACATCAATAGCACAGCATAAAGGGAAATCAAAGTGTCTCCGTTAAGTCAAGGACAGCAATGTTGCGGTACGCCAATTTGACTAACGTGGGATCCAACCTAGAGAGTACTAGCGACGAATTATAGGATGTCGCAGTTTGAAAGTATCAAGAAATGATGTCTTTAAAAATGGTGTTCTCTGGAAAGAATTTCTTTTTTTGACTTGACCGAGTATTTGGGAGTATTTTGAAGGCAATGAACTGGTTACAAAGCTATCTTCTCGATTTTCTTAACAAAATAATGTCGACGAGAATTCACCTTATTTACATTCAAAAGTAGCAAGTTTTTAGGCTAAACTGTGAAAGATCTATTTCCTTTAAAGCTCTTTTTTTATTAAGGGGAAAGGCTTTTCGTGGCGCGGTACATAGAGTCCCATTTTTGACCTTCTTTTACCATTCATCATACTATTCTCAGGTTAGCATTTATTGTATTATTCTTTAGAACTTTAATTTTGGCTCGTATTTGTTGCTATAACTTAACAGTTATCTTTTACATGTGTGATCCTGGTATCCGCTGAAAGCCGTGGTAAACGGGTCCACACTCTGTCCAACGTCATTAGCACAGCATAAAGTTATTAAAGTGTTTCCGTTAAGTTGAGGACGCCGCTTTGACTAAAGCGGGATCCACCCTAGAGAGTACTAGCAACGAATTACAGCATGTCGCAGTTTGAAAGTGTCAAAAAATGATGCCTTTAAGAACGGTTTTCTCTTGAAAGAATTTTTTTTGAAATGACCGAGTATGTTAAAGTCAATGATTTAGAAAACTAACATTTTGGAAAGCAACCTCTTTACCACCAGAGTTTTGCTCTGTAACTAGAGTATAATACCATCAACTGACGTGATACAACTTACCTTGACTCTGAAGATGACCGCACAGGTTGTCGAAACATTAGTCAATGTCAACAACAACAGTTCTGTTCAGAAACTCAACCTACTTTTGAAATGACTCCTGGATTTAAACCTTTCACATGATAATTAGTGGTAGAAAAGAATACAGTCGAATCTCTCGGTAAGGACACCTCTCTAATACGGACTCCTCTCTATTACGGACAGTCTCCAATGCATATCCGGAGAAATTCTCATATATTTTCTTAAAAAAAACCTCCATAATAGCGACTCTCTCTGATACGGACAACGGACACGAAATCTCGGCCCCAGAGATTAATTTCATATAAACTTAATCTCTTTATTACGGATACTACTGTGATCAGGTGCCGATCCCGAATCGAATCTGCACAGGTTGAATCTCGTTTTTAACCCTCTTTTACGATTCTTTGTATTATTCTTTAAAACAATGTTTGTCAGCTTTTTTAACTTAAAAGTCATCTTGTACAATTGTGACCTTGGTACCCACTTAAAATCGTTCCGTAAAAAAATAAAGGGTCAACAATCTTTCCAACATCACTAAAAGGAAATTAAATTGTATTCTATCAGTTTGATTACAAGCAATATTGTACGCCGATTCGACTTAAGGTGATTCCCTAGTTTTGCACTGCGCATCTCTTACTGCGCATAACAAGATGGCCTCCGTAAAAAAGAGCATGTGAAGTAACATTATTAAAATGAAGTTGACCGAAGAGAAACGCTATTGCAATTTTTACTTGCGGTTGTTTCTTGCCGAGGTGAGACTCGATGTGGTGGGAATGTGCATAACGTAAGCAGTACGCGTGTTGCTGAGTTCGACTTCCTCACGGAGAACCTCGATAGTGGATGTTTAATTTGTGCTTATTCTCTTTGATTTTCATTTAAACGCTTTCTCTATCATATTATGTCCTAAATGTGATATCTCGATGTAAATTCTGTAAAAACAGATTTTTTTAATACTTTCTTCCCACTTTCGCATACATTCTACTTTGAAACTCGCTCCAGTCCACTCTCAAAAATCAGGGAAAATGCATTTGGTGCGCACTTTCTGATGCTCTACCGCAAAAACGAGTACGGTGACCCCCATTTTTTATTTCATGATTTTAATAAGGATTGTGCTTCCTTTCGGTGAGAAAAAAAATTGGCACAAATCAGGCAGGCGAACTTCCCTACTTTCTATATACAGCTATTTCGAGAAAGGTTGTCGGAAAAAGTGCACGCGACAATCCCGAAAGGTATTGTGGGTGGTTTTGAGTTCACTGTTCTTCAAAGAAATTTGAAAGAATGGCACGAGAGGCCATGGACATATGTTTGCGAGTGTTAAAGGAAAGCAACAAAAGCAGGTTCGACAGCTACAGTGTCAGGAACAGCGTATTGCTCATATCCCATATTACCTTTCGGGATTGTCGCGTGCACATTTTTTCCGACAACCTTTCTCGAAATAGCTGTATATATGTGGTAGCGCGCACGCTCTTATCAAATTGCGGAGTTCCTATTTACAAAAGAATTTCACGGGACTGAGAGAAACAAAACAGTACAACTAGAGGGAAATTTTGGGGGTTTTGTAGTTCCACGATTTTAAAATGACGCAGTGCAAGTGAAGCGTGATTTTGATAAAGTTGTTATTTAACATCCATGGCTAACTTACGACATTAAGTTTGAAGTTTGAATTTTAAGATAAACTGGTTTGCTAGAGTTTTATGTAAAAATAACAACTGTAGATAGTCTATAGCTATATACTTAGCTTTCTAAAGATCACTGAACGAACCATCAGTAAAAAACCTTTTGAGTTTAATTAAGCGACCGAGTTTAAAAAACTCCTTAAAGATTTTTTCTTATGTGATGAAGTTTAAGATAAACTAGAAATTACTAGGCTTGATGTAACAAATCATAGATAACCGCAGATAGTCTCTACTGAGGTTGTTATTCATGATATTAGATCACTGATTGAATAATTTGAAACCTACAGAATCATTTTGATGTTTCAGGTGTTTATCATTTTCTAAGTTTTATGGGATTTAAGTTACTTTTAATTTGACTAAGTACAATTGGAGCTTAGAGCTAATAAAGACCCTGGAGAATATCAAAGGATTAATTCTCTTTAATAAACTTTTTCAGAGTTTGTCATGAGTAGAAATGTAATATTTTCATACTTCGTTCTTGTCTCCACATGTATGAATTATGGGCCACCAGTCTTCTAATCAAAGTGTATCTTTCTGTTGTTTTTTTTTTTTTGCTGTTCCCCTTCAGTGACTTGCTCGGCCTCCATTTATTGAAAATATAATATTCTGTTGAAACAATGGAGAAGGTGCTTTATATTCATGTACCTATTCAACTGCCTTGATTAAGATCCCACTGCGACCTGGGTTAATCAGATGCAAACCATGTAGCAGATGTACACAAAGATGTAAAATGATTTAAAGGCGCCTTATTGAATATGCATAACTATGTAGGGTGGTGCTTGAGATTGAGATTGAGCGTGAGATTGTATATTCGCTATCTTGAGGTGTTTTTTTTTTTTTTATAAAAATCGCTGATTTTATTTACAAGTAAAAGCAAACATACAGGGAACGACCAACGTGAATAGACGATCTTTTAACCTCTCTGACTCAACATTTCTTTAGAGCCCGCGACATCCTTTTTAACCACTGGCATTAGCGTTGTGACAAATGACCGTTTATACAGAAAATTCACGTCTTATTTAAGACGCGTCTTATTTTTTCTCGTATAACTGGCCCTAATGTTCAGCCAAAGTTTAAAAAAACTGTACGGATGTCAGGAAGGGTGTCGAAGAAATGTTGAGTCAGGGAGGTTAAAAGATCGTCTATTCACGTTGGTCGTTTTCAGATATAACGAGTAAAAAATACAACTGGAGTAAGTCTTGCGGGGGATTTTAAGCTCACCACCGACCTCAACTAACCAGCCCGAATGGTCAGAATGGTTTCCACAACCACAATAACAATTTGCATTTTTACTGTTCATCTAAAACAAAGGGTGTTATGAGTCTCGTTCTATGTTTTGTTCTTATGAATTTTAAACTCGGAAAAAGCTTAAACACATTATGAATCAATTTTGGTTTGGCATCAACCAATGCGTGTTAGCTCGTTGTTGAATTTCGTCGTTTACACGTCGTTTTCTCTTCTCTAGCTTAAAATCAGTGGTTAAATGAAACAGTCTTTGTGTACACCAAAAGAAACAAGACAATTATCAATATCAGTATAGTTTTGGTCGTTCTGTGAAAGCGCTAACGGTACAGTAAAATATAAATGAATCGAAGGGTCCGCAAGATAGTCGTTGATTCTTCTTTCTTGTATTATGATTTGATGTTCACAGTTTCACGGTTATATCCGACTAGTTGTTTATAATAATTTACGCCGTTTACTTGCCTCGCCAAAACAACGAACAACTAGATGTAATATATGACGCAAGGTTAAGAGAAGAAATATAAGCGTCGCTGTTTAATGATAATCAGAATGCCTTTCTTTCAACGTACTTTAAGTTCTTAAAAACGTTTAAATTAAACGAGCAGGCCAGCAAAAGTTTAATTCAAAGGTACTCCCTTTGCCATTCCAAATCAAGACAACGATAAAGAATCAGTATTGTCCAATCAGTTTTATCAGTATAGTGACGTCAGTATTTTCTGATTGGCTGACATTTCCTCTATTGTTCTGTTCCCTATATATTTGCGATACCACCCGGATGGTTTGGGCGGATCAGTAAAACCAGTGCACTAAAAACTTCTCTTGCCAACACCTCAAGATAGCGAATATACAATCTCACGCTCAATCTCAATCTCAAGCACCACCCTACATAGTTATGCATATTCAATGAGGCGCCTTTAAATCATTTTACATCTTTGTGTACATCTGCTACATGGTTTGCATCTGATTAACCCAGGTCGCAGTGGGATCTTAGTCAAGACAGTTGAATAGGTACATGAATTTAAAGCACCTTCTCCATTGTTTCAACAGAATATTATATTTTCAATAAATGGAGGCCGAGCAAGTCACTGAAGTGGAACAGCAAAAAAAAAAAAACAGCAGAAAGATACACTTTGATTAGAAGACTGGTGGCCCATAATTCATACATGTGGAGACAAGAACGAAGTATGAAAATATTACATTTCTACTCATGACAAACTCTGAAAAAGTTTATTAAAGAGAATTAATCCTTTGATATTCTCCAGGGTCTTTATTAGCTCTAAGCTCCAATTGTACTTAGTCAAATTAAAAGTAACTTAAATCCCATAAAACTTAGAAAATGATAAACACCTGAAACATCAAAATGATTCTGTAGGTTTCAAATTATTCAATCAGTGATCTAATATCATGAATAACAACCTCAGTAGAGACTATCTGCGGTTATCTATGATTTGTTACATCAAGCCTAGTAATTTCTAGTTTATCTTAAACTTCATCACATAAGAAAAAATCTTATACAATCTTGCATATATCAAAAAATCTTGCATATACCAATGATAACCCTCCAAGCCTTGAGGAGCTCATGGAAAAGGCTTCTGCGTTGTTTTTCCCGGGGGGAAAGAGTGTCTTTGCAGGCCACCTGGACGAAATGAACCACTGGTGGCCCAAGCTCATTACATGAACGCGGACGTTACTCTTGCTTGCGAGCGGTGTTGTGTTACAAACGGTTACAGTATTTACAAAGACTTGTATGGGATATAAACGGTTTTTCTTAAAAGGAAGAAAAAATGTTATGTTTTCAAATAAAATCGACGTACCTTATTGCCTTGTTGTATTCTTCGTTGTTTGCCGGCGTCTCAGGCCGTTTTGATGGAACACCAAAATAGCGCTAACTCGCCGAAAACGCTTCAAAACGGACTGAGACGTGTAAAAATTGAAACTGGACAGTGTAAAAAAATAAAACTGGACTGTGTAAAAATTAAAACTGGACTGTGTAAAACAATAAAACTGGACAGTTTAAAAATTAAAACTGGACTATGTAAAAATTAAAACTGGACTGTGTAAAAAAATAAAACTGGACTGTGTAAAAATTAAAACTGGACTGTGTAAAAACTAAAACTAGACTGTGTAAAACCATAACTGGACTGTCAAAAACCAATACTGGACTGTGACCCTCCTGGGCCATCGTAGATTAACTTAACAGTTTCTTGTTACCTATATTTGTATTCGAAACCGTGAGAGAAGTGTTTCTTTATGAGACTGTGGGTTGCGTGATTGTGAGTAATTGATAATACCCCGGGGGGGTACTTCCTGAGAAGGGCTTAATGGGGACGTGCGGCCAGTCAGGGTATGTTTTTCGGGATTTTTGTCTTAAACAGGGTATCGATTTTATCATTTCTTGTCTTAATCAGGGTATCGATTTTATCAATTTTTGTCTTAAACACGATATCTTTTCTTGGACGATAAACAGCCTGCGACCTGCGCGTCTGTTCTACGAACTAAACTAGAGCAAAACTTTTTTTCTGGTTTCGGGTTAAACGTCCTAAACAGGGTATCAAAAATCGGAATTCTGTCTTAAACAGGGTGGGAAAATCAGCGATTTTTGTCTTAAACAGGGTCAAGGTATGAGGGGTCGGGCCGCACCTTCCCACCCGAAGATATATCGAGTACCCCCCCCCGGGGATAATACTCAGAGATGAATCGAATCTTGTATTTTGTTTCCTCAGCTAGTTGCGATCTTGAGACGTGCGAAACAGAAAAATCGACCAAAATCTTAATTTCGTGGCAAGAGTTGAAAAATCAATTTCATTTTTGTTCATCTGATAGCTTTTAGAAACCTAACGTAGATTGTTCCCGCCGAAAGCCTTTTATTCGTGAGAAAGAATAGAAGATCGGTTTTTGATGTCGGAATCTCAGATTGCATGCATTAACTTTTAACCTGAAATTCGCTAACATCATCTTTCCTTGCGTTCGCAAACGAAGCTGGATGGAGAAATTTGGACACTTTCCACGAACAGAAAAATTCTTTTCCTTCCACCAGAAGATACTTTCTGGACAGTAGGGAAGCTGGTCGTACTGAAATAATTTTAAAAATAAGGGATAGGTTTACAGGATAACAAAAATTTAAGTTCGTTACTCATTTTCGACGGTAATATTTAACATGTGGTATAACTCCAAATTCTCTTCTTGCTATTTAAATCACACATTTAGACATTCATTTAAAATATACCTGGGAATTGGTTTGGGTAAGTGAAGGAAATCTCTGTATTTAAAGACACCATCGAAGTTCAGGAATTTTCATGGTAGGCTGGCGGTGATTGTCTGTATCAGGGGGGGGAAGAGACGAGGTCTGGGACCGAGAAACGATGTTCTCACAACTTGCAAAGCGGTCATCCTGCGTTGTGGTCAGCGGATAATTACCGAGTATTTTTCTCACAGAGAATTTTCAGACTTTTTAGAAGCAAGAAGCGAACCGGTAGAGGAAATCAGAAATGCTTAAAAAATTGAAAAAAATAATATAATGCATCTTTGTTTGTCTTGCATATCGTATTTGTCTTTCGGTACTGAAATTACGGGGGAAACTAAAACGCAACCGTGTTAGATCTTAACCAACAACAACGCGCTGTGGCGCTCGATCGATTAACAGGTTACATCGTTTTTGCCGGGCAAGGATAACTTGATGCTGATAAAAGTTACTGGAGAAAGTGTCAAATTTATCGGAAGCAAGTATATTCAGAGAGCTTCATACATATTAGCTTACAGCTCTACATATCATAATTGAATAAACATTCACACTTTATAACATTTCACTTCGTTTATTACGATCAGTCAACACCTTCAATCCAAAGTTAAAATTCAAAACGATCCTAATAAACAAACACAACTACTACTGAAAGCTCTGTACCTTGAAGCGACTTTAACTTTCCTAAGGTTTGCTGCAAAACACTGCTCGATAGCTCAACTCTTCGGCGGTTCTTAACAGCTGTACGGAGCTATATGTTGCATATTCCAAACTCTGCAGAGGGAAATTGTTTAACAAAAAAAGAAAACCACACACTATGTCTGAAAAGCGACATAAAATCAACAAATTCCCGAATTACCAAAATATAAAAGTGAGAAACAGTCCCGCCTTCGACCGCCATTTTTTTGTTTCTTCTCAAGACCGTTGATCTATGGATTTGAAGTAATGCGCATGATCAGTACACAAATCCGCTGGCAAGACCCTTGCTGATCGCTTTGCAAGTTGTGAGAACATCGTTTGGATTTCATTTAAGAGAATGTATGGGAAGTAGCTTCCCCCCCACCCCCCTGGTCTGTATTGTGTAAACACTTCCAATTTCGTAACGCACATAAATAGATATTTACAGCCTGAAGGCTCGTTTTTCGTACGTCTTATAGGTTTTCCCTTTGCAAAATTGCTTTTTTCAATCAAAGAATCGGGTTAAAAGGTGAAACTGGGTCAATTTTAGCCATTCTTTACCTGCCGGCGACTCTGCGTGACAGTCTGTTCCGTGACTGCACGTGGCACAACGTACGTTTGAAGAGACGGAGCTGTCAAAATGAGTCACGAAATCAGGGTAGTAACGCAAGGAAGGAGTAACATTTTCGGTGCCGACAGTATTTTGAAGAAGTAAAAAATCAAACGCACAATTATTTACTTTGGTCACGCCTCACTATATTTACCGGACTTCAATGTTTTCGTTTGGAGGCTGCCTTCAGGAACCCTAGCCAATTCTTAGGTGTGTTTTTATAGATAAATGTCGAAACGCGTGAACCTAATCTCGTACCCAGTGGGAGATCTGGGTACGAGATTAGCGTGAACCAGCAAAGCAGTTGCTCACTCAAATTGGCGCCAAAAAAGGCGCGGCAATGTCGCGCGTATGCCTTTCAGTTTAATTTATTTTTTGCGCACATTTCCATATTTTACATTCCGCATAATTATGTCATTCCGCATGCCATGCCACATGCCATTCCGTAAACTCATTCCGTCTTTTACCCTCACCGTATTTTATCTGAGATGATGGTAGACCGTGTAGACCGTTGACGCATGTAAATTCCTGGGGACAGTGACTTCTTTTTTGCAAAGAAATACATTTCGCTACCAAGTATAGAATACAAAGCCACGCTATATGCGAGCTCTCGCGGCTATGTTACTGAAATACGCGCGTGAATTTTCACGTCATCTGATCACTAGCCACACTCGGGCTTCAAAAGCGAAACAAAGTTGTAAGACAACCAAAAAGTAAGCATAAATCCAAACTTGTGTTAAGTAAAGTAAAGTCCACAAAAGCTACTTTTTAGCGTAACTTTTCTTTCCTGTAAATAGCAGGCGATAAAAGAGGGACCATTTCCACGTACTTGTCAGATATAACAACAAAAAGCTCTCTCCTTTATCTAGCGGGGCATCTTAGGTCACTTTCCTTTCATAAATAAACGTCTTTTACCCGAGTTCGAAAAAAATATATCATTTTTTGCATCTTTGTAGCGTGTTAGGACAAAAAACAGTTTTCGTTACAGCTTACTCAAGACGGTGTGGCATCTTTTGCCACGCGCTTCAGCTCGCTTCCTTTAAAAGCCCAATTTCGTGCAAATTACCCCATAAACAAAAGTGGAAACAACTGCCGTTTTTGTCTCGCCATTTTAAAACACGCAAACCTAGGGAAATGAAATACTGTTTGTTATAACCACCTCCTCCGCGAGACAATCTCACGAAAACGCAACCTTTCTCGCTTCAAATCGCTGCTAGTCACAGGTCTGTGAGATAAAATACTGACCTCCCTCCTCCTTCCCATTCACAGTTGTTCATCCAGGTTTTGAGCATGATCTTGTATTGCTGGCAACTTTGATAAGGGGTGGAGGGGGGTCACAAGTACAAGCATTGACAGGCCATTTATGTTAAAACACGGTACAGTGTCTCAAGTACTTCTGCAACTGGTTGTAGATCCCTAAACACTAGAACATTATCTTTTTGTCGAAGACTACTCTTTCTTCAGTGAAAATACACATTTTTAGCTTGTAGAAATTGTCTTTATTATTTCAGATCGAGATTGTTTAACATTATTAAAGTCAGGCCATGCTCAGAGTGGAGTATACTCTGTGAACCCGGACGGTAGGGGATCCTTCAATGTGTATTGTGACATGCAAACTGACGGTGGAGGATGGACCGTGTTCCAGAGAATACAAGATGGCTCGGTGGACTTCTATCGCGGATGGAACGATTACAAATCAGGCTTTGGTCCGCTGACGGCTGAGTTCTGGTTAGGAAACGACAAGATTCACAGGCTGACGGCCGCCAGACCCTGTTCTTTGCGAGTAGAGCTCGAGGACTGGAACGGAGTAAAAGCATATGCCAAATATGGCAACTTTAACGTTAGTGATCAGCATGCACAGTATCGACTGGGAGTGGGATCATATTCAGGGACGGCGGGAGATTCGTTAACATATCATAATAACATGGTGTTTACCACCAAAGACAGAGATAATGACGGATGGAGTAGTAGTAACTGTGCTGTGTCATTCACTGGTGCCTGGTGGTACAACGGTTGCCATGTGTCCAATCTAAACGGAAAATACCTGGGAAACACTCAGGGGGGAGGAAAAGGTGTCGAGTGGTATCGCTTCAGAAGAGACTTATCGCTAAAATTCACTGAGATGAAACTAAGGCCGGCATCATAATGTTCCACTTTCAACGGAAATCTTTTTCTTCTTGACACTGCACAATTTAGTGATATTGATTGTTATAAAGAACTTTGAATTTCATTTAACTTAGAAAAGTATCTATGTTGAGCTGCACTCAGTTAAAATCGAATGAAAAATGCTCAAATCAGCAAAAGTATAAGATTTGCTATCTTTTATTAAGCATTAATTTTAAATAATAGGAACCCAGCGTTTTGTTACAGGGTTACGTGATAAAAAGAAATATTGTGACTAATTTTCAAGGGACGACTCCAGATTTTCCCTACAGAACGAGGTTCGGTGTTCAATTATCTTATTGTAAATCAATTTAACCCTAGTTACATAGTTAAGCTAGCAAAACGTAAATGATCCCATGAGCCACTGGTTTTAAACCAGACATCATTTCCAGCGCATTTGCGGCCGGTGGCTGTCAGGCAAAGGATAACGGTGAAGCTGTACTTTGAAGAAGCTGGATTCGTGGATGTTGCAGTAATCTTTATCATGATCGAAATGCCACGAATTCTTTCTAAGCCGTATTTTGTGGGGGACTGCAAACAAAAGCAAGTAGGGTGGCAGACAAAGAAATAATTGACAGCTGAACAGTTAGTTACCAGTGAATCACGATGCCTTGAGTCTTCCACCAGTTTATCCCACCCCCCGGCCGAAGAATCATAGAATACGAAAACTTGGTAGAGATAAAATCGTCTTTTTATTCTCTTGGATGTAATTATAGGATTCATATTTGTTTTTTGATGCATGAGTGTAATTAAGGCAATACTTAAAATTGGACTTTTTGCCAATTTATTTCGCTCCTTCTTTCCTGTCCTCTTTCTTTCCTTTGTTTCTTCCTTTGGCGAAATTAACAGTGATTTTTTTTTCTGAAAATATCATTTGGTCACCAGTTTGGGTGTATATCCCCGGCTGGTAGGATTGCCGCTCAGAATTCCCAAATCGAAGTATCTTTACAAAAGACCTATAATCACCTGCTATAATCACCGCGTGGTGATAATAGCATTGATGGCTAGCAGTTTTCAAAATGGCAGCCAGATTTTTTTATGTTTAGGGGTCAAGAATTAATCAATAATTTTATTTCCTCGAACAATCATCACTGTAATTATACCTAAACAATTAGTGGCCTCAGGCGACGTGAATATTGGCGAAAAGTCACCTCGACTTCGTCTCGGTGACTATTCGCCGCGATATTCACACCGCCTTCGGCGACTAATTGTTAACAACAACAACAACAACAATCTTTATTTCGTGCCCAGAAAAGTTTACAATAGATAAATACATGCAAAGAGAAAAATTAACCATAAATGAGCACAGCCACTTAGAAATAGCTAAGGCTAATTGAGCTTAGTAAATAATACCTGCGCTGAGAAATTGCCTAAATAATCAACATATTTAGAGAGCAAACATGAAATTTTGAGGACAATCTCTCAGCCAAGCCGAGGGCATTGTCATCCGATATATTAGCAAGCCAGAAAGGATTTTATTTACTTCATAACCTTCCGATTAACTTTTTACATCTCCAACATGTTGGGGCATAAAGAAAAACAAGTGATGAGCGCGTGTGCAAATGACTCAAACAAGTTCATTGATTGGTTGAATCTTTTTTATTGAAACTGTGATTGTACCAGGGCTTTACAGGCTGTCATGTCAAATGAACTCTTGCAAAACCCCATAGATCAAACTCGACTGCACTGTCCGAAAACTACTGGCTAAAGAGAATACAACCATACCACTAAATGGCACCGCTAGGGCTAGAAAAGTATAATAATGCAATTTTTTTTTCTCTATAATGAAAGTCACATAAATCTTAGCCTGTGTGCAGCCGCCCCTGTCCTCCTTTCCGATTTTTTTTGAGGACAGGGGCGGCTGTACACAGGCTACATAAATCTGGCTTATTTTAAACACTTTGTAGTATTATTTTCCCCAACTGAAAGCCATGACTGCATTAAAAAAACACTGTATTCAAGTTTCTTTAGGAATGCATTAAATAATATTATTCGTAAATTTTGCTCATTTTCGATTCTGGGCATATTTTATTCTTTGTTTGCCGTTTCTCGGAACTGTCAGTTGTGCCGTAAGGTACAAAATTTAAGTGCAATGGCACATAACTAGATTTTACTAAACGAGTTGTTTTACTTTTTCTTTTCAGAACACTGCTTCCATTTGAAATAAGAAAATAAAAACTGAAGTGACTTACTTTGTTGACTTTGTCATGCTTTGTTGCCATCGAAAAATCCCAAAGCAAATATGAACGCTGACGGGGTGTATTGCCTAATACCCTCCCTCCGATTTCCTACCACGTCACTCAAAATAGCCAATGAAATCGCGCGAGAATTTATTGGTAGGTTATATTAAGAGTTACCCTTTATACTCAATTCGAAAACAGACAAACCTTCGTCCCATTATATTATAATTATGACCGTAAAACTTTCTTTTTCATGACATTTCCGCTCTGCCTTGTCAGGACTGCCGTCTTTTAAAAGGTATTTCAGTTTTCAGAGGCCATATACCGATATTTTTCAATCGCTTTAAAAGTGCTTTTTTTCCTTGTCCGATCGCTATAAAATTTGAACTTTTATAACTTTATCAGAGTTAAAAAAACTTTCTCCTTCACGGTCCCCTAATTTCATTTTCAAGAGAAAATAGATCCAATATGGTTGTTATATTTTTGAGTTAATTATAACAGAAAATTTCACATTAGTTGCTATATATGGTTCGAAACCTCACTTTGTCCGTTCTCCCGCCAGTGGCAGATCCAGGAGAGGGGCCCAGCCTCCCTCCTCCCTTATTTTTAGGTTAAAGTGAGGCCCAAAGGGCCGAAAAAATTTTTTTGAGAACGCATGTACAGTCTTGTGGTCATTAACAACAATCCTTTAATTTTGCCGGGATCGACAGGGTCAGTGTAGACAAGCGAAAACAGCTCTTGGAAAATTAAATTAAATTTATCCGAATCTAGTGTCGACGGGGCCTTTATACTACAAGATTGTCCGAGAGTATAATCAGACGAGCAGCACGCTTTTAGCTAATCATCGTAAATAGTGTTTTGACGGAACAGTTTTTTTTTAATTAATGAATAAATTGTAAATAGGATTTTAATAGCTAGCATTGTATACCAAACGTAACTAATTAACTCAGTAGCGTTACAAAGAGCGCAGGAATATGAGTTAATTAAGCTATACTTAAGTGTCTTTTTTTTTCTAAGGCGGATTAATGCAATAAGAGGGTAAAGGTCTTCGACATTTGTACCTTATGAGGCTCAAGGATACCTAATTCTTAGTAAAGCTTTTTGTTTTCCGTGTAAAGTAAAGTCAGGTACGGAACTGAAGCCTGCACGTATAATCCAAGCTTTTGAGGTGATTCAGCATTATAAGCACGCTCAAATTATTGTGAAAAACGTATGCCAACATTAGAGAAACTGTTTTCACCAAAACAACAAAAGTTTCATGGAATTTGCAAATATTCCGGGGGAAAATTTTTCCAAGTCCTAAATTGATGATTTCAATTAATAGAGACGAGAAAAAAAAAATAGATAGATGTGCACGCCGTCCAGTCTAAAGGTTCAGGACAAACGTTTTATTTCCTCACGCCTTCCCTTTTTACGATGCTCCGTCGCCGAGGGTTAATTTCCAGATATCAACCAGGAGATGTTTACCATTCAAGGTGGGAAAGACTTGCTCTACTGTTTGCGCTACTTTTGAAGAGGAAAATCAAGGCGAGCACTTTTTTAGCCTGCGAAAATATTTCGTTTCTCCTCGCTCCTCGCCGCTGGGGACGTTTCACGCGGAGTAACGTCTGTGACTCAGCGACAGAAATTCCATACTGATGACGTAAAATCTGTCCGGAATCCGGTCAGAAGCGCTGATTAGTCGACGGAGCAGTATATAGTCTTCTCTAGAAGAAGCATTTGAGTTTTGCTGGAGCTCGTTGGCAGATGAACACAACACTTTACCAAAAATCGACCAGAGGACACGCAAAATTGGACAAATTTATATGTAGAACCCCATAACTACCGGATTTATTATGTAAACATTGATTTGCGTCATCTGTCGCTGAGTCACAGACGTTCCTCCGCGCGAAACGTCCCCAGCGACGAAGAGCGAGGAGAAACGGATGTTTTCGCAGGCTAGTAGTTTTTTTTTTTTTTTGCATTAATTAAGCGTTTATTGCAACCAAAAAGGCGCAGTTGTGTGGTCTATCAACGCGTACACAAATTAGATCCTCTTTGTCCGATTTAATGCATGGTCTATGAACCATTCAATTTGTTATTGTGCCATCTTCTCTGAGAGGGGTATGCTTTTAACGAATTTGACAAGTTCTGTGTGGTAAAAGGCAGAATTCATTTTTTTATTTTTGTCTTCCTCCACCAGTTCATGATCTTCACAATAGACTCCCGGAAAAAAAAAAAAATAAAATAAAAAACAAAAATAAGGTGTTTTTTCTAAGTGGGAACTGGACTCACAATGCTCTCTTAATTTTTAATGGTTAGTTGTTCGTAGAGGACCTATTCATTACGCAATACACGTACTAACAGCAAGTAATACACGTGACTTGTATTACTTGCTGTTTCTAATAGATCACCGTCAATACAGACTTTACAAAGAAACAGGGAGAGAGGAAATCCTCTTTTGCTGAAAGTAAACATAGACAATAAAATATTGATCTTTTCAGTTTTTTCAACATTTCGGAACTTGCATGGATGTAGCAGAAAACCGTTGTGATAAGATTAGAGTTTCAGAGAATTTTCAATAGCAGTGAACATAAAACCTGCTGCCAGCCCCTCCCATAAAAAAAAAATCCAACAGTTTACCCTAAAAAAGAAGTTAATGTTGACATTTAGTTAGAGGGGAGGGGTGGATGGGTAAAATCTAATACTGTTCCACTCGAGATATGCCGAAACTGATGTGAACTTTTGCCTCCTTAAAAAAGGGAGGTGAAAATAATAACCTTGAATAACGCAGAAGTCCCTATTGTTAACCAAAGTTAAGAACATATCAGGTAACAGGTTCACGTACCAGACTGCCAAAAAAATATTTAAACGCGCCGAGCAGAAATGACGACTCCAAAGACGCTTTCCTTCTCTTGCTTCCACCATATCTGCTTTAGGAATTATTTTGCGCTGCGTTGAGTTTTAAAGAGTTGAATTAGAGTTGAAAAATTACAAGAAGAGGTTAAACGCGGTTGAAAACGTGGCGAAGAGCATTAATTCCCCATCCAGCGATTCAATCTTCAAGTTTAATGCTCGCGGTATGCATTTTTTCTCATTTTATTGACGGATTTTAGAATTTCTTGCAGTCTAAAGACCTTTTTTTTCAACCTTTCTCGAAGTACAATCATATAAAGAACTGAGGGATCGCTGTATGTTATCTTATGGCAAAAAACACGAAGGGTTAGGGGGATTTAGCTTCTCGTTTATACAAGGCGTATCAGAAGCCTTCCCGGCTTTCTTACAAGAGTTGTCTTTTCCAAAGAAAGGGAAGAAATGAGATAATTTTCCGCGAACCTAAGGTTTGACTCACGTCATACATTGAGTTCTTCAGTTCCTTGTTGTGACTGAGATTAAAGAGTTGTGGTAGACAGTAAGTCCCACAATTCAATGCAAGAAGCGGAAGACACCTTTTTTAAAAAAAAAAAATTCCTGCAAGGACGACACTATTAAGATAACTTCCTAGGAAGGATTTAAAGAGATTACTGTACGCTGCGATAAAAAGAGGCCCTCAGGTTAAACCAGAATTTCCTTTGTCTCCTATGAATAATGATGTCCGAAGCAAGCTATCTACATACTAGTTTAATCCGAGAACGAATAAATATAAGAATAAGAATGTAAAACTATACTTTGTGCCAGAGTTTTATGTTATACAAAGGAAATAACTTTGATAACTTATCTAACCATAAGAGATGCTGTTTTTAGTTAACCTTTTTTTCCTTGTTCACATTCTAAAAACGCATCAGGGGTCTAAAGAAATTCAGCAACAATTTTCGTTTTTCTTTTTTTTCATGATTATTTTGCCTATAGGCTTTTCCTCCGATGAATAAGAATCAAGCGTCAAGCAAATTTGGTCAATAACAATAAGACAGCGAAAGCCACAGCAGATACGTTGAGTAAAATTAACAAACTGCTGACGTCGGCAGAGGGTAGACTGCAGCTCTGCCAATCAAAAGACGCTTTTTGTAAAACAGGTCCCCCAGGCCCTCCCGGTCCATCTGGACCGTGGGGAGAGAAAGGAGACCAGGGACGAAGAGGTAGGAGAGGAGCACCCAGAAAGAAAGGAGATAGAGGTATTATGGGATCACCAGGAAAAAAAGGCAAGCAAGCCATCATGGGACCTGCAGGACACAAAGGTGACCTAGGGATCAAAGGCCGAAAAGGGAACACAGGGCCCCCTGGCATGCCGGGAATCAAAGGAGATCATGGTGAATCGATTTCAGCTCCTGTTGTTGCTGTTTCACCATCAAACCTGACAGTTAACGAAAGCGGAACAGCCTCAGTAGTGTGGAGTAAAATGGACAATCAGCCACAAATAAGTCACTCAGCAGTCTCCAGAAGAAAGTTGCTCTTGAAAAGTATTAAAGCTTCTAACTCAGGCGAATATCGCTGTTCAGTGGCAAACATCTTGGGACAAGCGCACTCGGTGGCAATTCTAGTTGTAAATGGTGAGTTGTACTGCTGAAAGTATAAATGAAATCTTTTTTCCTCAACTTTTTGTGGAGCTAGGAAATTACAGGTTAGTACATTTCTGCTACGTTAGAAACGCTTCAGAAAAGTCGAGTCATCACATGGCTTTTTGCAAAAACAAGTCAGATTTAACACTTACCAAATCACCATAGAATAAAACCTTCAGGTGGCCACGTCGCTTCTGTAAAAGCAAAACAAAAACTTAGCTCAATGATGAAGTAATCTTTCTGAACTTACGTTTTCAAAGAGGGGATGTCGCTATTCACAAATAAACTCAGACTGCAAACCACAATACCGTCTCTTTCACGATGAGAGTAACTTGATAAGATACAACTGGTACACTTGTCGCGTATCATGATAGTTCACTGTTATAATTAAAACTGGCCAACAAAGTCAAAAAATAGTTTATTAAAACTAAAAACTGAATAACGTCAAGGTCAGGTTTATTAGTTGTTCGTCAAAAGGTCGTTTTTGACGTTTTGTACGAAGGCATAAACTAAACTCATTTCATATCACAATGCATCCTTTCGAATAAGAGATCAATAGCATGCGTTATTCATTGTCAGGTGGCCGTGGGTCACAGTCTCCGCAAGTCGACACGGTTTTTTTTGGGGGGGTGATAGGAAAATTACCTGCAACATAGCTTACGTCTTGCTTTCGATAACTTGTTTTGCTTCCCTTAAAATATTTAGAACGTCTGTATATGAACTGCCTGTTTAAATTGGCTAATCCAATATTTAAAACAATCGCAGTTAGCCATCGCGTTCCGCTGCATCCGCGACCTATTTATGTCGCTGAGGGAAGCAACATCACACTTCCTACTTGTTATGTTATTGGCCATCTCACGCCAGTGGTCAGGTGGAGCAAAGCATACAGTCAATTACCTCAAGGAAGAGCACAGAATAACAACAGTGCGCTAAGATTACTTTATGTCAGTAAAACTGACTCTGATACCTACCAGTGCTCAGCATCTAACATTTTTGGATCTGCTGCACGACGAACACAACTGGTTGTGGTCGCGACTCCGAAATTTATCACCAAACCTCCTTCAAAGCTAGAAATCTTCACAGGTGACAACGTGACCTTAAACTGCAGTGCTGAGGGCGATCCGAAACCAACCATCCGCTGGACGAGACAAGGAGGAAAGCTTCCCCTGGGAAGGAGTCACATGTTGGGAGAAGCTTTGATTATCAGGGAAGTAAAAGTCGAAGCTACTGGAAACTGCACCTGCATAGCCACAAGTGCTGGAGTCTCCAAAGCTTTTGCTATCAGTCACGTTGTGATGGTACTTCGAGGTAAATTTCTATGATTATTTAACTCAAACATAACGTTCTTTGTAATGGTATTTGGACTTCTTGTCGTTCAATTCAGCAAGTAATGGGGCGAGTATTTTTTAAATCTATTTGAAATTTGAAGGGAGTAATTACGAATTAGACAAATTGCGATTTGAAATAATGAACCCGATTACCAATGACTTCTAGAACACGAAGTCCTATTACTAATTAGTTATGCCAATGAAAAAATGCGGGAATCTCAGTAGTATTGGTAAAAGCATATTTAGCATTATTTCGGCTGCCGGATTAAAAAAAAAATACAAACACGGCAGTTACTTCGGGCCGTAGAACGGAGAGATGAAACCATTTGATGAGGGTTTGAATGGGGTTAACCGACTAGCGACAAAGGGAGAAAAATACTACTGACTACCGACAAAATGCGAAAAAAATTTCCGAGTACCGACATGGACATCATCTATATTTTTAATTATTTTACAGAAAAAGGAGCGTATTGTATTTTTCCTACGTTTCTGGCAAGTAACCTAAGATACCACCGACTTTCTAAATTTTATTGAAATGACAATGGTGAAACACCGAACATTTCTTGTTTCGATGGACGTCGCAAGTCTTTTTACAAATATACCACTAAACAAGGATATTGAAATAGTTTGCGTAGCATATATATGATCTTGAGAATTTCTACAAAGTAACCCACCTATTCCTGCACATTACCTGTGAGAAGAGCTTACATTAGTCCCTAGAGGAAATTATTTCCAGTTCAGTGGAAAGCAGTTCACCTACAAATCCACGGCACTGCGATGGGTACAAAGACAGGACCTTTCCTTAGCCAACATTTTCATGGCATATATTGAAACACAAAGTCTAAGGAAAATCGTCTTTAAACGGACTGTTTGGAAACGCAACATCCGTGAGATTTTTTTCGCTGTGGGACATAAGTAAACCTTAGACATCGTAGCCTTCTTCGAACAAGCAAACTTACATACCCTTCTATTAAATTCCCCTACGTAATTCCGAATGAGGTAATGTTTTAGTCCGCGGGGGGGGAGGGTACTCCCTATGATGGCCTATACGGGGAGGATCCGCCCGAAAGGGGTACATTTTTCAGGCTTCAGGTATATGAAAGGGTAGGGATTTTACTCGTTGAAGCATATAAAAGCCGGCAGGGAAATCTGTCATTTGGTACTGTGAAAGGGCCCAAAGGGTTAACAGATGATTTTTATGGCTTTATAAAGTCGAGAAAACGTTTTAGTTTTCTAATCGATTCCTATTTAAAAGACAGTGCATTTACAGCAGTTAAAAGGGATGCAAAGTTCTAAACAAGGTATGTGAAAGGGGTACTGGCAAAAAATGGCAGATAAAAGAGCAAGGGGTTGGACCTGGGGGCGGAGCCTCCCCGTATAAATATTTGTTGAGTACCCCCCCGGGGGTTTTAGACAGTTGCATACAAAGGCACAACATTCAACGTAAAAGCTATCCTTGATGTAAAGGCACAATTTTAGACAAACGGAAATCTTCTTTCGTCCCTTGCCACACACTGATTTTCAAAGGAAAAGCTTTTATCCAATTTAACAACCTTTGAGAAAAGTATTTTAAGTTTTAAAAAACAAAAACGCTTGATGGACAGAGGCTACCAACACAATTTGACATAAAAATTGCTATCAAAAATAAATAAAACTATACTCGCAGAAACTGTCTTCGCTCCTGAAACAAAACAGCAAGGAAGAAAAAGAAATGCTGCCTTTCGTGACACAATATCAGCCCTTAGTGTCTACTATAAAAGAAAAAGTAGAATCCTCATACAAAGCCAACAAAAACTTTGCCAAATTTTTAAAGAACCACCTATTATTTCCTTCAAGAATGGAAAATCATGGCTAATAGAGCAAGCCGAAGAGCCACCTCGCGAGCAGAGGTCAGGGGACTCAACGACAATATGGTTCAAAATAGCATCGTTAAACGTATTTTAGTATTTAAACGGTAGATATAGGCATATTTTTATCCCCTCAAAATTTCTCATCTGTTCCGATTTCCTAGCTGAAAGTCTAGTGATCCGAAAACTGTAGGGATCAAAACTTACCTTTATGAAAATTTCAGCCAGAAAAAGGTTCCCTAAAATTCTAGGTGACCTTTCCAGGGTAAAAATCCGTTAAATTTGGGCAATTATACCATTTTTAGATGTTCGAAAATCCTAGGAGAGGCAGGCAAGCCCGAAATTTTACAACAAATGTTCCGAAATATTCTAGATCTTAAATCGTCTTTCGAACAGGTATTTCCAGAAAATTGACGTTGGGTGTCCCTGAGAGGTTTCTCTCTTGCACGACTTTTAGCGTCAATTTAGCCTGTCAACCCACGCGAACGACTTCGTAACGATAAATGCCCCTGATCATTACTTTTTATTGTGCCCTGTAATCAACAGGGAAACCCGAGTTCGTATTTGCAATTAAAGCTTTGGTAATTTTATCGGTACAGGCTATAACAATATTGGCAAACAAAGGTCTAATAAACGGCATCTAGCCTGCGTGGCAGGCGCAAAAAGTGGAAGGGGAGAGGGTCAGGGACAAAAGCCTTCCTACGTAGGCTAAACGGCATCATGTTGCATAAACAGACCAGAGTTATTGAAGTTTTTTTAAAGGTCAATCAAAAGATGCATTGTTACAAGTTTTACACGTTTCATAGGGATCAAAATCTTGAAAGTGAGTGAAATACATAGCAAATATTAATAACTAACATGTATTTTTACTTATTAACTGAGATTTACCGACAACCGACAAAGATCGAAAATTTTAACCGACTACCGACAAAATAACTTAATTTTAACCGACAAGTGGACCCCCCATTCAGACCCTCTAAAATACTAATGTTTATTGAGGGAGACGTTGGGAACCGACAAATTAAATCCCCAATAGCTTGCAGGTCGACCGGGCGTACTTGTATTCAAAAGGGCCATTTAACATCCGAACGAGTAGAAACAAAGTGTGGCAAACAAAGAGTGTCAGTCCATTTAGGGAGGCACTAGCTAGGAAAAGTTTGAATTGAACATTTTTGGTTTTATAAAGTATATTTTAAATGAAAAAAAAAATCAAATGTACCAAGATTTGGCTCGCAGCATTTAAGGCTAGTCTGGTGTTAGAGACAGTTTACTCCTCTCAGACTCTAGCCATCGTCTTTGTATCTTTGTCTTCTCCTTCTTTTTCTCCTTTCTTCCTCTTACTCTGTTCCTTGCATGCAGTAAGTACATTTTGCGGATTAAACTGCAACTTCTACAGCTGTACATTATGCTTCGTTGCAAAGTAAACATGCTTACTTTAGCTTACTTTGGCAAAATGATTAACCGCATTCCGAGCTGAAACAGTATCCTTTGTTAAGTGGCGGGCATTATTCAGGGGCACCCAACGAGAATATAGTTCAAAACCACTAAAACATAGCATTGTAGAACGTATTTTATTATTTAAACGGTAGACATAGGTATATTTTTTATCCCCTAAATTTTTTCATCTGTTCCGACTTCCTCGCTGAAAGTCTAGTGATCCGAAAATTTTAGAGATCAAAACTTACCTTTTCGAAAATTCCAGACGATCTTTTTAGCGTAAAAATCCGTTAAAATGGGTAATCCACCATTTATTATATGCTCGAAAATCCTAGGAGAAGCAGGCAGGCAAGAAATTTTACAACAAAAGTTCCAAAAATTCTAGATCTCAAATCGTCTTCCGAACACTGATATTTTCCAAAAGACTGACATTGGGTGCCCCTGATTACTGAGACGTTTGAACTAACGAAATACATTGCAGGTCGAGGAGCCAGCATCCTTCCTGTATAAAAGTAACTGTAACAAAGAAAAGCTGTAATCATAAAAAAAAACTTTGGAAGTATTAAATTAAGTTGATCCTGCTAATTGAAAGAATAACAACAACAGATGGCATCAGCTTATGATAACAAATCCTTGTTTTATTCCTAAAGCGTATCCCACCTGCAATAATTTCTACCCAAAAAACTGACGTGTATGAAGTAATCATCTTAAAAAGTAAAAGTTCCGTTAAGGATTGCGATGCTTTAACTGTTTCAAGCAACATAGCTGTACAAGACCGTGCGGTATTTAAAAGCATTTTGATGAAGCTGAGTTTTGGATAACAAAGGAATTTCTCAATTTTTTTCAAAACCATTCCTACGGTTTCATGGAAAAACAACGCTCGTTTGTTATTGCCCAACACATGTTTTCTTTGGCAAAAACGCAGTTAAGTATCCCAAGTTGAAACGCTCAGTCTGCCTTGTTTGTTTATTGAGTAAGTTGCAACGTGCCATGAGACATTTGCAAACGTATATATTGATCACTTGCAGGTAGACAAAGCTATTAAGAGTCGGAGTTCTTCAATTGTTGGGCCCAAATGGACTTCATAACATTTTCCACTTTCGTATTTCTTCTGGGTATTTCAGTTCCAACTGTGAAAGGTACGCTACCGCCATGCTATTTTATAAACAATTATTATAAAGCTAAATACAAAGATTTTCCACTGTTAATAAATGCAGGGATGATCTAGTGATTTGCTTAACTTTTCTTAGTATCAGAAATTTTAGAGAAAATTCTGCTGGTTACTCTAATTTCCTTCTTAAAAAGTTTCGTTAGTTGGCCGGAAACGTAACCTTCGAAAGCAAATCAAAAGTTAAAATTAATTCTGCAAACACTTTTGTATTTTTTTTCCTTTCCATACTCTTGGGACGACATAATTATTAGAATTAAGAAATAGAAATATGAGTTCTTAAGAAATTTAACAACACAACCGCCCTTTTTCCATTTCGTTTGGGTAACTAAATGACAAGATTAGAGAGTGGCAAGCCAAGATTCATCGTGATCTTCAGACTCATTACACTATGATTTGTATCAAAAAGCTGTCGATGTTTTCGGCCGATGGAGGGGTAGAGACCAATAATTTATTCAAACTGGACATTTTATGAGGCTTTGTTTCCTGTAGAGGCATTTGGGTCCGATCTGTTTGATAGAGTAAAGAAATATCATAGGAGCCGAGTAGTAACGTATTTGACTCAATTTGGTGCAACTGTTGGACACTACTAGACAGCAATTGTCGTTAGGACGGTTCCTGTTTTTTCCCAATTTAATCATAATTTTTAAGAAACCGTGAGCCTACAACTTTTATTTAATATATCCTATTTACACAAGGACCTGTTGCAGCTTGAAGATTATTTTCTAAAATTCATCGTTATAAGGGCATTTAAGAAATATAATAACTTTAACCACATTGTAGGGTTAACGTTCACTTTGTTGTCAATTTATTGTAAAATCGTGTTTTCTCATTAAAGGGATCTCCTATCAGGTTGGAAAAGTGAACGTTTCAGAGACAAGTCGAGGATGGAACTGTAACAGCGGATGTGAGGCGCCAGATAGTCCAGCAGATTGGTGTAAAAATTGTGGGATTTATGGTAAAAGCGTCAAATTTGGCACAAAGGTAGATATTCGTTAGTTTATCAATTTTAGCTATGGACCCACCTGGAATCTGCCCCCTAATTTGCATAATTTAAGGTAGAAGTCTCACCCACTGGTTGATTAGCGTGAAAACGAGGCTCAGATACAATCTTTTATTTAACATGGATTTTAACTGTTTACAGACCGTGAATCAATAGCTGAATGATTTTTATTCGAGATAAAACCTTATGTGGATATTTTGAGGTGAGATACCTTGTTCCGGTAGCCTGACATGGCAACGAGGTTAATGCCAATTAGTGTAGAATCTTGAAAAGTTAAGTGAGAGATTATGTGAATAAAATGGACGCATAAATGTATTAAAACGACTTGTTATAGTCACAGACACTTCTGCTGTGATTAAAGAACGTGTAATTAAGCTCTCCTAATGACAAAAAAACATTTTACAACCAGGTACCGGGACATGTCTTCTGTGCTAACTGATATCTTGGTAAAGCAGCGAACAATATGTCTTTTTGAAGCTCTCTGAATACCTAAAGCAAATCTGAAAAATATTTTCAAAGTTCTTATTTAAATACAACATGGTGCTACTTTAAAATAATGTGGCATTACAGATATTTGAAGACGCACTTTATCTACCGTTCTGAAGTTAACGTGTATGTCTTCATTTACGACCCTGTGGACTCATCCCTCTCACAAAGACCGCTGCAATTACACAAGGCTGTACACTGCAGCTCGGCTCTAACACATTTACATCTTCTGGTGCAGCCCTTGTCACTTTTGCATCCACACTTTAACAGCTCCTGGCAGCTCTGCGATGCTTCCGGAAGGGTCATAAATGGTGGTTCCCAAACTTGACTGGCACTCCGCACCCAGTCCCATTCACTTGGACATGGGAGGGGATGGGATCGCACCAATGCCTTACCCCAGAAGTGCCCAGCTTGGTATCCACATCGTTTTGTGTGCAGACGCAAGGCGTCAGCCGTAGGGGGAATACCTTCAATGTCTCTCCCCTTTCGTGTAAAGAGATCTCTACGAGCTTCATTTACTTCCTTGCAAGTGTTAGAACGATCGTACATGATGATAACGTAGCGTTCCAGAGTAGGCAACTGTTCACAGACGTCTTCCAGCGTTGGTGCATCGCACAGGACTTGAAAAGATGTTGTCACTTCACTAAAAGCATCCCAAGCTTCCCAGGCTGTCTTCTTTCCGCGGTGTGCGAAGAAGGATGTTTGGTCACACCCAGTGAAAGCGTTAAAGGCGAGAAGCGCTTGAGACTTAATTGGACTGAGATCACTACAACATCGGTGTCAACTGTGCGTACCATTACTTTAGTGAATCCTTGGTTTGCAGCGTCAGCCACATGCAGCAAGAGCCTTGTGTCGGCCTCTTCATGTCTACATGGCGCCAGGTTAGTGATGTCATTTCTTTCATCGTTAAAGAGCACTGATTCGTCTTTGGTAGTTACTACCTGTCCATGGACATTTGAGATTGTGATAAGCTGCTCGGCCAGGAAATGGAAAAGCTCCACCTTGTTCTCATCTGCTCTCAGAAAAGCAGCCCAGTTTCCAGTAATCTTTGTGTCTGGCTGGACTCGTCGTCGTGAGCCATTTCCTCTTTTTCTTCTAGTGCAACCCTTCAGACTGTTTGAGAGGTATCTGTCCCACACCACATCTACCCTCTTGACACTTTCAAGCTCCCTGGTTACGTATGGTATAAAAACAAACTGACTGTATTCTGCAAACGTCTTGCAAGCTGCGGTGGGTTTAAGCATGTTCACAATGGCTGCCCCATCTAATAATAGAACGTCAACGGAAGGCTTTTCCGCTTTAGCGGGACACAACCTTTCTAGACAGAATAGCAAGTCTAACTTGTTTCCCGATCTTAGAGTTCCATATTGAGACAAGGAAGGCGGGTAGCTCTGGTTCTCGTGAGTAAAGAAGCTGTCTAAGTCACCTTCTCTAACCTGACATGAGATGTACAGGCGTGAAAACAGGGAGCAGTTGCTCTTTAGTGAAGCTATCTTCATCTTATCCTTGGTTGTCTCTTTAGGAGCCGGAGGACTACTAAATAACTGTATCTTCTTTCTCTTGATAGCATCAAAAAGCGAGATTTTTCGCTCATCAAGCCTGGTTGTGCAAAACTCCTGAAATTGCCTCTGCCCTAGTTCCTCTACAGTTCTAACTGATTTCACCACTGTGGCATCCATAATGTCTCGCGTATCTAAGATAAGCAAGTCCCCACTCTGGTCTAAGAAAGGGTTACCCATCTCACTAATTGCATTGGAAAGTGATTGGACCTCACCTTGGAAAGTACTTTGAACTCCTCTTGTTTCTTCGTGGTGTCGATGCTTTCTATCATCGGATGTTGAATTTAGTAATTCCTGGGAAACCTCGAATTCGTTAATGATTCTAGACATTTCTGGCCCTGACATCATCCAACGCATTAATTGAGTTGGGCTCTCTGTAAGGCCAATGGCACCACCATCCCCTTTCACAATCTTATTATTCTGTTCATGGGCGTGGTCAATGGGTAGTGCAGAAAATGACCGGTTTGTCTTGTTCACCACGAAATGCCTTTCCTGAATTGTGCAGCCAAATTGGGTAGTTTCGTGTCCAGGGACTCCATGTCGCGAATGTGGACGGGCAGCCACCTAGCATAGTTTGTGCGGTCTAATGCAAAAAACCAGGGTGCAAGTCTTTTATATGACTCTTTGTATAGTTCGACGTTCCCCTCTCGAAGAGACTTTACAAATATTAATATGGTGAGCTCAAAGTGAAGGGTGAGAGACCAGAAGTGGAACTGAGGACTAGCTAGCTCTGCTTGCTTTCGCCACTCCTTAAACGTTTTGGGTTCTTCTTCTTCCGAGATGCAATTGCAGTAGTGCTTGTATGCCTTGTCCATCAGTATGTACAAAGCACAAGCAGTAATCTGGTGGGCGTGTCGGGTGCCTGAAACGTGTGACGCCTTGAGAAAGGAGTCGGCTGTTCCAGGAGTTGTTATGCCTGCTTGCACTAGGGCGCTTGTCCAACCACTACCCTCAATCCAGGTCCCCAATGCCTTAAGAGCGGCAAGCTCAGTATGCAGCCCTCCAAACATCATAACTATGCTACTTTCTCCATACGTGGATGGCCAGTTCCACTGAATCTTCTTTGCCATTGCATAGATTGGCTGATCACAAGCAAGCACAGGTGTCTGCCCAGGATTAAGATAAGTGACCGCCTTAATAACTACATCCATTGTATGACAAATCATAGCTGGGGAGGCAGCCTCCTCTTGAAAGAGCGGGAGCAGCGAGGTCGTATCCAATTGACCTGGAGGCTGGACTTGATTTGCGTGATATGCTGCCCATGAAACTTTCTTTATCTCTTCCGTTATATCTTTGTTAACCTCGTCTCTTACATGTTCCAGCCATTTATACTCCATACTAAAAGCTTGTGTCATTTCAAGGTAATTGCTCACAAATGACACTTGAAGAGGTGGCACAACGGGTTCATTCTTGGGGAGAATGACAGGCTTAACAAGTGTGTAAGAATCCGGAAGTTGAGAAAGACGCTTTCTCTGCACGACGTATTTATTGGCTTGTCAAAGTTGTTTCGGTTCACACCTGAAATAAGATTCTGTTAAACAAATTTAGTAGGATATTGTTTTTCTTACCTCCATTCCATTAAAGAAAATACATTGTACGGAGCACGAGAATCCTGAAAAATTAGCTTGTTGTTCTTAACCAAACCAGAGCTTTGAGAACTGTAAGTTCACTGTGAGGATGGTAACCAGGCTTGCAAGGTAACCACGCCATGCACAGGCTACCCAATGGTAAAATAACGTGATAGGGCTTAGAGTGTAAATGATGGTTGTTTACTGTAAACTTGTATTAAGGATATGTAAACGCTGTTAATATCAATCTTTTGGAGATTTTAATGGTTTCGTCACCAAAAAAAAATTATTAATTCTTGATACTTACAAAGTGGACTGTTTTTTGGGGGGCATTTCCACGTTTAATGTTTTGCCTGCTGTTAGTGTATTACTTTTTCATACCCTAAAATGACCTCGGAAAGGTCAGATCATCGTACCCTTAAATCATTATTTCTTATGAAATAAGAAACTAGCAAGACATTTGATATCATCATACGAAGGCTTTTCAATGTGCTGATTGGATGTAAATTACTTCTTTCCAGTTAAAATAGTCCTCTTTCACCTCGTAACTTGCGGCAAAAACCTTTTTGGGCTATCAATTCTCATTTGTGAGCATTTTGCGTCTCATATACAATACCCTTACATTCAATCTTGCAAGTTTTGAGTGAGCCTCGTTTTCATGCTAATCAACCGGTGGGTGACACTTCTACCTTAAATTATGCAAATTAGGGGGCGGATCCCGGGTGGGTCCATAGCTAAAATTAATTAACTAATGTATCTCTAACTGTGTGCCAAATTTGCAGCTTTTACCATAAATCCCACAATTCACCTAAAATTTTGCACCAATCTGCTGGACTAAGAACATTGTACTCTTCCACGCTGTACCAGCGTGTTTTTTCCCCAAACTTTTAGTGGATCTGGCACCGTAAGTGTACCTTAAGGAACACTTTGATAATTTCGCTTCAATTTATGGGTAGTTAGTCAGTGTCATTACCTCACGTAGACGCCTCAGTTTGCTCTTTTCAAGTTCCTTGGGTGCTTGCCATCTCTAACACCAGAACGGGGTAGTTTTTATGACGTTGGTTCAGAAATGCACGCTTAAGATTGGCATGTTCCCTTTTAACAATTTTATTCCGTTATAATATTCATCATAGATTACCTTCTACCTCTAATCCTCAAGTAAACGAAAGCAATTCTGCGAAAAATGAAGTCGTATAGAGATTAGAATATTATAAAAAGGAGGTACCCAAAGTTCGAGTTCAGTACGTCCAATGTCAGTTTTCGGAAAACTTCTGTTCGGAAGACGATTTGAGATCTAGAATTTTCGGAATATTTGTTATAAAATTTCTTGCTTCTCTGCCTCTCCTAGGATTTTCGAACATCCAAAAAAATGTATAATTGCCCATTTTTAACGGACTTTTACCCTAAAAAGGTCACCTGGAATTTTCGGGAGCCTTTTTTCTGCCTGAAATTTTCGAAAAGGTAAGTTTTGATCCCTACAATTTTCGGATCACTGAACAGATGAAAAATTTTTAGGGGATGAAAATATGCCTTTTTATCTACCGTTTAAATAGTAAAGTACGTTTAACAATGCTATGTTTAAGTGGTTTTGAATTATATTCTCGTTTGGCGCCCCTGATAAGTGCGATATGACCCTAGGAAAATATAAGCGACAGTATTAGCCCAGGCATATTCATGGATAAGGTACGTTAAATTCCTAGTCAATGTTACAAAATGCGGATATAAGCGATCAATAAGATTCTTCCCTGTTGAAAAAGGCGGTAATCGAAATTTTTCACTGACTTATGTCTTATACTGAAATACTTTAGGTTCGAGTATTTGTGTCGTTGAGCCATGAAGATGCGTCGACTTCTAAAGTTCATTCACCTTCGGCCGTTTGGGCAGAGTTAATAAACACTGCTGGGTTTCAGTTATGTTCGCGTGCACCAGGTTCTACGAATAACACTGGAATAATCAACTGGGTGGCGTTCCAGGACAAACCAATGTTAGCTCATGGCAGCGTTACTTTTAGTGGAATATGGACCACAGAAACCAAATGCCAGAAAGAGGTCTTTTCTCAGGTCAGACAAATAAATTTCTTCTTGCAATAATTGGACCCGGAATAACGCCATTGTACATATTACAAAAACATTTAATAATTAGCCTACTATTCGAAATTTGTATTGTTGGATAATCAGGATTAGTCCTGAGCTCACACACTCGTTTCGTTTGTATGAGGGCTTAGTGCTGAGACCCACCGACCTCGAAAAGCAGATCATAGCGGAAGAAGTGAAGTAAATAAATAAATACTTAGGAGTGAGGACTGGAATCCACTGAGACGGAAGTAAATATTTAGGAATAAGGACTGGAATTGAGTTCGTTCACCAAACCGTATCCGACAACCACGCACTCCGGCACGATGTTTGATGTGTCAGTGAACGACTTTTTCCAGTTTTCTGCTGTTATAGTGCCGCGCGGTTTTATCGTCACAAGATTTTCCAGTGCAAAAACCGTATCTTGTAAATTGACTTTCGCAGAAGAGTACTGCGTAATAAAACTGGCCGTTATAACAGTAAATTATGGGGCATACAATAACTTCTGAAAAGGGTGAAGGGCGGTTGAGAGTTTAAATTAGCTTGGAAGAGAACGTTTTCCAAGCCTACCACTGTAATCAAATTTGATTACTAACTTTCGGATTTAAATATAAGCTATAGACTATCAAGTCGATGCAAGATATTCTGCTCATTCTAGGTTTGTTTGCAAAGTATTTTTCCTGTTTTTTTTTTAAATAATCCTGGATCCCTCATAAATTAAGTTAAGCAAGGATTGATGAACTTCTTTGCTTACTGTTTTAAGGAAATTATAAGTATTTTAATAAGAGCTTGGCTTTTACTCTTGGCTACCTCTTTATTATAATTATATTTATATAACCTACATTTTTTTTTTCTCAGAGCTTTGCTTCTAGGCCACATGTGTTTGTTTCCGTTAAGTATACTCGCAATACAAAGCCAAATGATGCCATGTACGTATGGTTAGAGAACGTGAATTCCGGAGGATTTGAGGTCTGCATAAGGGAATTCTTGCCTTTTGATGGAAAACACCAAGACACAGTTGTGGTAAGTGAACTTGAAGTTTTTCGTGCTGTCGAGTCTCCACTTGATGTGATCACCCGTGGGTACTCGGGTGGTTTAAGGTGGGTATAACGGTTTTTATCAGTGTTTCGGTTTACAACCATCTTTTATGTACTTAACGCAACTGAGAGACACTTTAACTGACATTCAAGTGCGATAGATCTGTTTCCCATGTATCCTGACTCTTGTAAGCATCGATCCTCCTCCTAGAAGTGACCAACGATACTTGGCCTATTGATTGGTCACTGACCGGAGGCTCCACTGTTGTTATCACGTGTGACTTTACGTACGGCAACCTCATTTCCAGGGTCTTTTTTTAACACTTTCCACCCGTCAAGCTAACATGTGTGAGAATTAAGAATTATTAGCTAACATTAGATTTCATCCGCCTGAGTCCCCGTGGACACTTATTATGATAGGTTACATGATGGCACCACAACGCTTCTTTATCGCGCAAGTACATCAGCCTGGAATTCAATACTGAAGAGTGGCGGTTCGGCCACAACATTTTACAGGCAGCTGCTAAAAGAACAACAACAACAAGTTGCCAAATAGAACAATGTGAAAATGACTTCACGAGTGAATTAACGCGCCAAAATAAAGTAAATTAAATGTACGCGCCAGCATTGGCTGAAACGAAACGGAAGTAAAAAGCAAAAGTCGATTGATTTGAATGGAGAGTGTTTTTTACAAAATTATTGAAGTTAAGGTGACACGAATTGTATGCTGTATTGCCGAATTGTACCCGTCTCCGGTAATCTGTCTCTTGTAAGTAAAAAATGTGCCAACTCAGTAGCTTCGTGCAGTAAGTGTTGCGTGTCACCACAGGTTATAACTTTATCACAGCGAAAAAATAACTTTTAAAATCTTGTTATATTTTTCTGCAGGACTGGTTCGCATTCGTTGGCAATGGAAGTCAACTTAATTTCACAATTACAGGAAAACAATTATTCCCAAACAGTGGAAACCCTTCATCCCAAAACAACTACGGCTTCTGTCAGGTGAGAAACTGAAACGTTCACTTCAAGGCTCAATCTTGCTTTATATTCAACACCGTTGCTGTTTTATATTGTTTTGTTTTGTTTAGTTTTTTGTTTTTGTTTCCCACCGTTGTTCTTGGCCTGGGCTCTTATCTGAATACTGAGGGAAACAAAAGGGGGAAGGGAGTGGGGCTAAATAACATTCTTTGATGCTTCATTAGAAAAACATAGAAAACATTAGGAAAATATTTCTAAAAAAAAACAAATGTGTAAAGCATGGCCCTTTGCGACAGTTCAAGACTCAACTCTGTACTTAAACTGCCCTACCATCTGCTACACGCGTACACAAAGTATTCGACAGCAGCCAGACTATGAATTTATTAAAAGTATCCATCTCGCCTGATAGAACGGAGGCAAGTAAGGTCCAATTATGATTACTTTCGGGGTTTATAAATTTGTGGCAGACTAGGGCATATGAGAATTGGGGTCTTATTCGACGCTTGAAATTAAATAGAGGAACTACGGTATTTAGATTTTGGGAGACCACTTTCTCATTTATTCACTTACTGACCTGGTCCGGGTTGGCTGGGTAACCTGGCCAGAGTTAGTTCGAAATTAGAATTTAGATATGAGAGCTTGAAAGGTTTATTCAGTTTAATTATTTTTGTGTGTAATTTGATGATTGGATACTAAAAAAAATGGAAAAAATTATCCGAGAAAATGTTTTCGTACAAAGCAAAAGGAAACCCAGATTTAATTTAACCAGAGTCTAGCCCTAATCGTCCTTCAAACAACTGGGCCTTGGCTTAATTAGTTATTTATCTATATTAAAAGGAATTGCCTTTCAATACAAAATTCTACAAATCGCCAGTTGTGATTCTTTCGGTGGACCATGGATATGATAGGAAAGTAAAGAGCTTCCGTCTTCCAGAAAACAACATCATATCATCCTGGTTGGAGGTGGGTTTGAACATCTATATCCTTTATAGTCACGTGCAAGAGAACACATATTAAACGTATTTAATTCCTCTGTTGTCACGTTTGTGTAATCAGGGAATGGGGATTCTCCATCGCTTTGTTGCACCTTTTCATTTTCTTTGTCATATATTAGCATTGATTGACCCAAATCCCCGATACACTTCAATAAGGTGATGCAGGTACTATCTTACTTCGAAAGGAAAGGCAGTGAAAACCCAAGAAAGAAAAAGAAATGATTTTATTTATAGTTAAAGTTTCAAAGTAGTAGATAAAGTAAGTGAGGCCATAGGCTCTAGTAAATGTTCAAAGGCCATATTAGAGTGGCTTTATGCCGCTTTTCCTCAGTGTGAATGCTACGTATCCGACTTTCTCTATAGGAAGTTGGGCTGGAGTCCATGAAGATTTGTGTTAAAGATCTAAGTGGATCAGGATCGAGTCATGATCCCTTGACGGTCAGCTATGCTGTTACTGGTGGTAGGTGTTTTAATTGTGTTTCATTGAGAGTTTACCTGTATATTAAATATAAGAAAAAGTATTAGCTAACGGCTCATTCAAACATTTTCTGATGATATTCAATAACTATAATGATGAAGGCTGAGTGTAATAATAAGAATAAAAGATACGAAAATCGAAGGGATCGAGTGTCATGGGGCCTAAGTGGATAACGTTTGCCTCCATCTTCGTAATTCTTTACATTAAGAATACCAACTGGCCAGAGGCAAAACCAACTGGCTATTTATAAGCATGGCCGAAGATTTGAACTCAGGACTACCGTGAACAAATCCAGCTCGCGCTCAGAGCGGGGCTTGAATTCAGGGCCTCCGAATAGCAAGGCCAGCTCTCTAACTACTCGGCCACGCTGCCGATAGCATCTTCTAATTTGGTCGGCGCAAGTTGGTTATGAAGATAAGCGGAGAATTAGATCCGACCAGAAAATGATTAAAATACAGAATGAATATTAAATATAATCAATCATTAAGTTTCGCAAAACCATGCAAGTAAACAAGAAGACAAGTAATTAAAATTAGTTGACCCCATAAGCAAACAAGTACTAATAAATACCTTACCTTAGCGGAAAACAATAACTAGGGAATTATTTCTTGGTAAACTAGACCTGAATCCATGCCTGCACGTGCATTGCCCTAGATTTGGAGTCTGCAGGACCTACAGTGCACATGACGCTCGGTGTGAGTGTGATAACCAATGCCCTTCATATCAAGATCCCGTATGCACTGCAAACGGAACAACATACGACAACCAATGCTGGCATAAGTTAAGCTATTGCAGAGGACTTGAAAATAATCTCGTCTATCACCCAGGAAGCTGTGAAGGTAACGATATGCAATGTGAAAAACATGTCGGGGGGCGGTATAAAGTCTAACTCTTCTCTAGATCTGCAGTGTACGTTATAGTCGTTTTGCCTCCTAAGATGTGCGACGCTCGTAACGGCCTATGTTCACTATCAAATCAAATCAGATGTTTAATTTTTATTTACTACGAACTTTAGGCAACCCTTCAGTTTAAGGGAAATATAGTTTCTGTTAATGGTTTCAGTGCTGTCAGTACTTGTATTCACTCAAAAAAAGCTCTATATTTACATGCTATGCCGTGTGGATACTATTAGTACCATCACTGACCAAAATACTATGTAAATAAATAGTCTTAACAACTGATAATTTTAAGAAAAACTGCAACATGTTTTATGCTTAAAAACATGTTTTCTCAGTTTGAAATAGTGTTAATACAAAGTTGACTATTTAAAAAAAAAAAGAAAAAATGCTAATGAGGAAGAAAACTTCAACAAAATTATAAAGAAACGTCAAAATGTATGAGTAAGACGAGAGCTTTGAATTTATAGGCACAATTGTTGGTAAGGGAGGTCGTCTCCATTGGACATAAATAGGCCTTCCTTTATCTTGAGTTTAAAGGGAATGGCAGCATGATCTCTTTTTACCCGGCATTATAATTGTAAAATAAGTTGTGTACTGCACATTTAATCTACCCTTGCGTCCGTATTCCGATCACGTCGTCCTTAATTGATTTATGGCAATGTTGTAGCCAATCATTTTTTAACGAGAATAAAAGCTTTCCACCTCTCCAAAAGGATTTTCATAATATAATTTTAGCTCCTTCATTTCTGTAACCATAAAAACGTCTGTATATAAGCAAATACCTTGTAGCTCGACAAAGTAATTATCTTGAAGGTCTCATGCTAATCAGTCTGTTTTAACCAATCAGAGAAGACTTATGTGATGCTATTAATTGGGTACTGTATCATAATTGTGGGGAAATCTTATCCCGGGATGCGAATATGTTAGATATCTATCCTGTTTTTAGCTTATTTTCCCTTTTTTTTTGATCGCATTAGGTCTTTACTTGCAATTAAAACTATTTAAATAGTGTTATGGAATATCTCCCAATTCTCAGGTAAATTTTATAATGATTATCTATTGTTTTAATTATTGCCCTCTACAGTGCACTGCATTTCTAATTTTTCCTTTGTTTCTTCCGGTCAAGTTCCCAGTTTTAGCCAGTTATTTTCGATGAAAAAGTTTTAATAACACGTTCTGTTGACCAACAAATGGACATGATATTTTCCATCTATAATTTTGATTAGTCCTTTTCTCGCTGTTATTGTAGGAATTCAGTTTAGGAACCAATTCTTTGTAACTTATATATTGCGCTTCTTGATTTAAAAGGACTGGACAGTCCAAGCTTGAAGGTGAAATTTAAGAAAGAATATTGGGTTTTGTTAATAACTCAAAGGTTCAAGGCAAATGAGTCTCTTCTAGGCCATCCCAGTCATTATCAAAAGAAGGTGCCATAACGTTTTAGAAAGTGAATTGCAGCAAGCCTGTAAAAACGTTCGTATTTAAAAAAGGAAACAATAAACACAGTTTTAAAAAGGAAGTCATCATGCATCTCATTTGTAAAAAAGAAAAAGATGAAAAAAGAAAGAAACAACCTCACCTGCCAATTCCTCCCTAAAAATTTCTTTCACGAATTGTCACTTAACAGATGGTTTGTTGGCTGATATAAAGATGGGTATAGCAATGAATCTGTAGAGTGAATTTCACTGAATGTAGAGTCGGCTCCAGGCAAATAGAGAACAACAAAGTCAGTCAAATTTAAGCAGTTTCCTTTTGTTGAAGAGCTTGTCAGTCCCCAACAAAAAGCCATTCAATACAAATAACACGAAAAATTATTATCAAACAGGTTTCCCAATTCTTAGGGGCCGTGTAGATCTTCTCCACGTTCCAAAATGGTCGGATTCTAACTGCCAGACTGTTGAGTTCCCTCCATACCGGTTTTATCCCGATAAACAAGTTCATGTCCAAATAACCGTCAATCACATGAAGCTGAATGACTCTGTGACAGTCCACGACGCTGTTACTTCATGGACAGAAAGTATCAACACAAAAAATTTCACAGTCTGTGTCATGCAAACGGGAAGAAAAGAAGAAAGCACTAACCCATTTGCCACAATTGACTGGATGGCTTATCAAGGAGCACCAACTGAAGGATTGACGGGTACGGTTCAGTTGCAGAAATGGTGGTCTGGGTCTAAATGCGCAGATTTAACGTTTTCTAAGGTGAGGACGGGAAAGTTTTTTCCTCAGAAAATTGACTCTATAATACAGCTCTGGTCTAAATTTCCTGAACAATTTTCTGGGGTAAGGGGGTACTTCCTAATATGACCTATACGAGGATGTGCCGCTGGACGGGGTATGGTTCTCGCCCCCTCTCTGCCCTTAACAGGGTCATACGTAATTTTGCGCAAGCTTGTCCTAAACAGGGTATACAATGACAACTGTAGCCATCCTGTGCCCTAGCTCGATTGGCTTTTTTATTGGTTACAGTTTCCATAGAAACTGTAATTACTAAGCTATCGTTTTGGTATATAAGTACATAATCTGGAGGCCAGTTCTTACACAAGGATCAAGTTGTTGTATGCATATTATATCAGTTTGTATAAATAATTCTACCTTCACTTTTTGCTCGTGTATTTTTGTAACTAGGGTTTCCATGTAATCTTTAATCACGATGTTAACTCAAATATCACATGATTTTGTGACGAAGTAACTTTTGGGCGTTAAAAAAGATGACAGATATCATCACAACCGCGCGGCGAGCGTAAAAACTGAAACCATACGCACTAACTCTTGGGCGATTTTTGAAAAATTGAGGTTATCGAAAGGAATCAAAAAATGTTATTATTTGCTGCTTTACTAAAGGATAATAACTTTAAAGTAAGGTATTACATCAAGTTCTTCTTGAAACAATAAAGAAAAGCAAATTACCTTTAATCGCCCTGAGTGCTTGCTTTTAACCGTCTGTGTTTTGATTTTTTTTTACCGTTTTGGCAGGACAAGTTTGCTGAGGCGCCAGTGGTCCTTGTGACATCAGAGCACCTGAGGACTGGTAAAGAGTATGATGCTGCTCTCATCTGGACTGAAGATGTAACTAAGGACTCATTAAAAGTCTGTCTTCGTGAAATGCAAAACTTTGACGGTAGACACGAGGATATCAGTGTGGTATGTACTTACCGTGAGGACTGTGTCTGGAATTTTTGCCGCTATTTAATAAAAAAAATACTCAAGATACTGGAATGATCACAGGGTAGATGTTAAGGCATGAGACGATACTTACAAAAATTGCAAATTGCATAGTGGAAAAATAAAGGGTCAATGACCTGTCTCTTCCCCTTCGTGTTTACTCAGCGCCTAAGTGGACTTTGTATCCTTCCCATTATGCCGGCATGACAGGAGGAAAAACTGACAAAAAACCAAGATTCAAGTACAACCCTCCCCCCCCCCGCCCCCGCCACTCTCTCTGAAGCACAACCATGGGATTGGCAATTTAAGTCATTGGGTTGAGACGCTGATTTATCTTCAAGAGGTAATGAGTCATTTGATTTTAGATTGTCATTAGGGTGATATTCGCTGTCAGTTAACCGTTACATTAGTCCCTTTGATGACCGCCATTTTGTAGTCCTGTTTCGGGAGCGACCATTTCGTAAAATCAAACTCATCTTGGAGCAAGTTAGCTAAGCCACCTAGAGAGTCGTTCCACTTGAACTGTTCGCCAGACGCATACAGGAGACGTGCATGTTCCGCGCCTGAGTAAGCCGCCATCATGTATCCAATCAACATGTCATGAGCACGGGACAAGGAAAACATCTGAGTCCCCGACAGGAATTAAACCTATGACCTTCCGTACACCGGCCAGATGCTCTAACCACTGAGCTACGAAAGGCTCGTGGTGAGCTGGCCCATATGCTTATAAATCACACGAATCTTGTATATGGCCAGCTCGCTATGAGTCCTTCGTAGCACAGTGGTTAGAGCATCCCACCGCAATACGGAAGGTCATAGGTTCAACTCTTGTCGGGGACTCAGATTTTTTCTTTGCCCCGTGCTCGTCACATGTTGATCACATCACTTCTTAGGAATATTGATATTTCCTGTTACTGTATTATAGAACTGGTTTGCCTTCTCAAATTTGCACAAGCCCCTTTTCACCGAACTTGGCTACATACCGTTTCCAAATAAGAACCCGCCATTGGATGAAATGAACAACGCATACTGCAAGGTAAGAATGGCACTTTATAAAATTACACTAACAAAATTACACATTATTCATGTCTTTTCGAAGTAGAAGTGTGCAAAAGTTCTTTTTATTTTTCCCATAGTGTCTTTTGCGTATCCGTTGCAAATATATAAAGTGCTCAGTAGAGATTCAAAATTTTGGAAAATAGTTTTGAATAAAAAATTAATCCCAAAAGTTCTGTTAGTCCTATTCCTACATGTCCTACGTCACAATCAATTCAACAGATTATAAATTTTAGGTTGTTCATCAATAAACAGTATAATATTATAAACATTTACTGTTTGTTTGTAGTTTGCCTTATTCACGAGAACTTATAACTCGACTCCGACGGTACTTGTCTCCGTTAATCACAGCACAACAGTATCTGGGAATTCAGCACCGATTCACAATGGAATTACCGCATGGATCGAGGTAAAATTCCCCCAGAGGCATATTGTAGGGCTGGATCTACAAGGTGCTTACCGAAAAACTAACGGGTTCATTATATGTATGTCTTGTGAAATTTCTGTAGTTCCTTTCTTAACATTATGCAGTGGGTTTTTGTTATCCAGATTAAATCCCAAATTGACGATACTAATCCTTTCGTATTTATTTCTGTATATGACAAGTCGAACAAGAAAATTTAGGTCAGACTACTTTCAACTTATAGCTCAAGAAACTTTCAAATAATTTTTTACCTTCAGTTTTGATTGTATGACGTTTATATTTCAGAACATGAATACGTCTGGATTCAGGGCCTGTGTAAAGGAATTATACGGGACCAGATACGATCCCTTGTCCGTCAGTTATGCTGTGCTCACAGGTCTGTAATCACTATTTCATCTAAGGATAACGCCTCTTTTTGTAGGCGCCGATTTTCATGATCGCTCGTGCAGATCGCCAAAAAAGAAAATTGGTGAAGGTAAAAGGCGGAAGAAATTTGCGGAATTGCATAATTACACTGTATGTAAAATGTATCCAGAATGACTCAAGAATATACATAGATAGCCAAGAGCAAGATTTCATGTTTCTCAGGACTCCCCCGTGAGACTCAGAAAAACATTCGAGCGTTTAGTGGAAACCGTGAAAGCTTGAGGAAGGCAAAGTTTCGTTTCTTCATTTAAAAAAAAAAGCATTCTGATAGAGGAAATTAAATGCAGCATTTATTCGTGCAATGCAGAAAACAACGTACGTTGTTTTAAAGTTTTGTATGAAAATCTGATTTCAGCTAATTATAATGTTTTCCCTGGCAGTTTTTCGAACTCAAGCCAATTCGATCGCTCTCACTGGGTGTCGATCTTGTTCCAGTAAAAAATTTCGACAATCAACAACAATGTCAGAAACAGTAGTTATCAGAATATTAGAGCACCGACAATAAAAACGGAAGGCTCCAATGAAGTTTGCCAAAAAGACACTAGATAACTGAATGGCTACCTAAGAGTCAGGAAAAACAAATGAAAAAGAAATATCATTTCGCTATTAACTGGGCTTACGATGATCATATTAAAAATAGCACTGAGTAATTCCCAAAATGTGGAGTTCGTCAAACAGTCAGGTCATATATTAGACCACTAACGGAAAAACGAAAGGCTCAAATGAAGAGTTTCCAAAAAAAAAAAAAGACCCTACAGAATGGCTCCCGAAGAGTGACGCACCAAGAGTCATGGAAAACAAATTAAATAGATAGATGATTTTTCTATTAACTGGGTTTACGATGATTCACATTAAAAATAGCACTGAGTTATTCGCAAAAAATGCGGAGTATAAGTCAAGCAAGATCATCCCCCACAAAAATACTCTGCACGGAGGCTTATTTCACCAGACACAACCTGAGCAAAGGTTCAAATAGTTTTCCAAAGTAAAGAATGGATTGATACAAATGGAATACGGTGACCACTCCCACGGTAGCTAGTGTAAAGATCGCAAAACTAAACTCAAGGACATGGTTAACGGAATTTTATAGTCTACGAGTCGCTCACACTTTTGATTAAATATAAAACTCCATTATTTTCCTTCTTGCTCCGAGCAACGATTGCTTTGACCCGGTCTGAAAATCAAATCCTTGCGCTTAAATGGATTTTTTATCAGACAGGCTGCTCCTTCCGTTTTGCTCCAAGAAAGCTGAGAGTGCTCCTACCACTTACATTTAGCATAATTATGCCATTCCGCAACTGTCATGCCACATACCATTCCTCAAGTTCACCCCGCGCATTTTACCCTCACCGAAGGAAAATGGGAATAACCTAATGTAGACAAGACTTTCGACGGTTTTCGCATCATTCTCGTTTATCTGAGCTTGAAAAAACCGCTAAATATAAATAGTAGCTATCAATAAAGCGATTTATACACCCTTGGCTTAGGAGCTACTCTCATGACACTAGAATGACT
>JBBMOI010000013.1:14807500-15040000 GCA_038088405.1 Porites divaricata
GATACATTCAGCTTTACGGTATCTGAGCGAAGAGGATTGTGGGGGCGTACTACCATTATCGGAGCAAGTCATGAAACAACTCACGGATAAACATACGCAGGCACAACAACCTAAATCGGGCTCTGTGTTATTTGGGCCAGTAACCGATGTTCCAGTCATCCTATACCAGCAAATAAACGAGGAGATGGTGCGAGAAGCAGCTTTAAGAACTAAAGGCTCTTGTGGGTCCTCGGGCGTCGATGCGAACGGGTTCAAGAGAATGCTGGCCTGCAAGTCTTTTAAGAAGTCCAGCACGAACCTCTGTGACTCCTTGGCTACTCTGGCAAGACGGCTGTGTACAGAGTTTGTTGATCCCCTCACTATTGAGCCAATTTTGGCTAGTCGGTTGATTCCACTTGATAAAGGCAATGGGGACGGTAGGCCGATCGGTGTAGAAGAGGTTGTCAGGAGAATCATTGGGAAATGTGTAACAAAGGTGACCAAGCAAGATATTATTGAGGCCAGCGGCTCACTGCAAGTCTGTGCAGGACAAAAGGGTGAAAGTGAGCGGCGATTCCCGCGATGCATGACATATTTGAAGCCGACAATACAGACGCTGTCTTATTGATTGATGCCTCTAATGCGTTCAACTCCTTGAATAGGGCTGCGGCTCTGCATAACGTGAGAATATTATGCCCTACCATAGCCACTTATGCAATTAACACCTAAAGAGAACCGGCACGTCTGATTATCATTGGCGGAAAGGAAATGAGATCAGAAGAAGGTACAACCCAGGGGGACCCCCTTGCTATGTGTCTCTACGCAGTAAGTCTTCAGCCATTGATAGCACGCTTGAATGCCTCTACGTTAGTAAAGCAGTGTTGGTTCGCGGATGACGCGACTGGTGCTGGTTCCTTGGGGAAACTGAAGAAATGGTGGGGTGTACTAAACGAATCGGGCCCGAGCTTGGGATATTTTCCCAATGCGAAAAAGTGCTGGCTTATTGTAAAGCCTGAGAAAGAAAAGGCAGCGAGGGACCTTTTTGATCAAACGTCAATCAACATCTCCACTCGGGGTCAGAAGCATTTAGGAGCAGTACTCGGCTCAAGATCTTATCTTGAAGAGTATTCAAGTGAAAAGGTGGATGATTGGATTGGCCAGGTGGTGAAACTGGCAGAGTTTGCAGCAACCCAGCCACAAGCCTGCTATGTGGCATATACCTTCAGATTGAAGCACAAATGGACGTACTACCTGAGAACATTATCTGATATTGAGGAACTGCTAGAACCATTGGAACGTGCTATTAGTGATGACCTGATACCAACAATTATGGGCCATACATGCACAACAAGTGAACGATAACTGCTGGCACTATCAGTGAGGATGGGGGGACTGGGACTAGAAAACCCAGTTGAGCGTGCTGGATTCGAACACGCAATGTCTCTTCAGGTAACCGCCCCTCTTGCCACGCAAATCGTATCCCAAGCGCATGAACCTCCAGATGGTGCTCTGATAAGATCTTTGTAGTTAACCACGCGTAGAGAGAGATGTGAGACTGGACGATGAATTAGAAGATCTGAGGAATTCCCTACCCAAGAAGACCAAGAGAGTGGTCAATCTCGCAGCAGAGAAAGGTGCTTCAAGTTGGCTAACTGTCATTCCGGTAAAGGAAATGGACTTAAATCTCAACAAGAGAGAATTCAAAGATGCAGTCCATCTAAGCTATGACTGGCAGATTAATGACGTACCAAATGTATGTATCTGTGGAGAGCCCTTTAATGTCGATCATGCTATGATTTGTAAACGGGGGAGGCTTCATTATACAACGTCATAACGAGCTGCGGGATCTTGAGGCGCAGATGCTTGATTTGGTCTGTCATGATGTTGAAGTTGAACCAGTTTTGCAGGAGATTACCGGTGAGTCGTTAGCCAGAGGGGCTAATACAGCCCCCGATGCCCGGCTGGACATTCATGCACGGGGTTTTTGGTCTAGACAGGGTTCCACATTCTTTGACGTACGGGTGTGCCACCCAAATGCGGAATCGTACAAGGACCTCACCCCTCAGCAAATATATCGCCAGCATGAAGACGAGAACAAACGTATGTACGCAAGCCGTACCAACTGTCCAACTTACTCGTACCATATATCAAACAACATTCATGCATGATTATTAACACAAATTTTCCATTATTTTTGTTTGAGACCAAGAAAATACAACAAAAAATACAACAAAAATGTCCCATAGTTTATGGTGGCATACATTTAATAGTTGACACCGTTTGGAGATCTTGTTCTCGCCCTAGGTGCCCAAATACTAAAACATTATCTTTTTGTCGAAGACTGCCCTTTTTCGACTGAAAATACACATTTTTAGCTTATAGAAATTGTCTTTATAGTTTCAGATCGAGATTGTTTAACATTATTAAACTCAGGCCGTACTCAAAGTGGAGTGTACTCTGTGAACCCAGACGGTAAAGGATCCTTCAATGTATATTGTGACATGCACACTGATGGTGGAGGATGGACCGTGTTCCAGAGAAGACAAGATGGCTCGGTAGACTTCTATCGCGGATGGAAAGATTACAAATCAGGCTTTGGTCAACTGACTGCTGAGTTCTGGTTAGGAAACGACAAGATCCACAGGCTGACAGCCGCTAGGCCCTGTTCCTTGCGAGTAGAGCTCGGGGACTGGAACGGAGTAAGAGTGTATGCCAAATATGGCACGTTTAACATTAGTGATGAGCAGGCCAAGTATCGACTTGAAGTGGGTTCGTATTCAGGGACGGCGGGAGATTCTTTAGGCCCCGGTGATTATGATCTTAATAACATGGCATTTACAACAAAAGACCGAGATAATGACTTATTTAGTGGTAACTGTGCTGTTGCATACACTGGTGCCTGGTGGTACAAGGGTTGCCACAACTCCAATCTAAACGGAAAATACGTGGGAGACAAATCTGATGGTGGAGGTCTCAAATGGAACAGATTTAGAGGCAATCGCTCTCTCAAATTTACTGAAATGAAGCTGAGGCCATCATCTTAGAGAGGGAACAAGTTTCAGGCTAGATTGAACTTAAATTGTGTTTTTTGGGGGGATTACTTTTCTGAAGCTATTTTGCATTCAATTTGGGTTACGTTTTTCATATAATTTTTGCTGTATGAAAGTGCTAAAAACGATAGTAGAAGATATGCGAATAACATTTTATATGATAACTAAGATGAGCGCTCTGATTGGCCGATTGGCGTGTTTGCGTGAGGGCATGTAACCATGGTTGTGACGTCAACTGTCTGGAATTCTACCAACCTCTATCGTGTTTATATCAGGCTATGCAAACACGGAAAACGTTTTCTATTGCTTAAATTTGACTATTGCTGTTATATTATTAAAACAAATTAATTAGTATAGTAAGCTATAAGAAAAGCCAGTACTTTCATCGAGATAATTTTGTGATCATCAAGCTTGCTTATTAAAATATTTTATCGATCTGGTTGGCTGGTTATAATTAGTCTGTAAAAGAGACATGTTCAGCTTAAGTAATGGTCCGGATAAGAAGGAAAGGACCAAAACGCGGTGAACACGTCGGAATGCAGAGAAGTTGCTAACTTTACTATTGTCTCTACTATGGTTCTGATTGGTTTAAACATCACATTTTACGAAATCTTGGCAAAGCAGCATGTATATTAATCCCTTTTTTTTTTTTTTTTCTATTCAACTTCCTTATAACAAAATCTCGTCTTAGTCTAAGTAACACAGAAATCGTACGTGCGGATCATGTAAAATTGTAAACATTTCTTGGCTATTGTTTGCAACTCTTGTGATTAGTCGAAATGTTTTAACACAAAAATACACTCTTTAAAAGTGCTGAGTTCTGGTTAGGAAACGACAAGATCCACAGGCTGACGACCGCTAGACCCAGATCTTTGCGGGTGGAACTGGGTGACTGGAACGGAGCAAAAAGCATATGCCAAATATGGCAAGTTTTACACTGGTGATTAGCAGGAGAAGTATCGACTTGAAGTGGGCTCGCATTCAGGAACAGCGGGAGATTCGTTAGCATGGCGTAATAACGGGGCTTTTAGCACTAAAGTTAGAGATAACGACAGATGGGGTAGTATACACTGTGCTGTATCATTCATTGGTGCCTGGTGGTACAGCGGCTGCCACAACTCCAATCTAAATGAAAAATACCTGGGAAACACTAGGTGGAATTATACTGGAGTCATTTGGAGTAAATTCAGATTCGGTATTTCACTAAACTTCACAGAAATGAAATTGAGGCCGTCATCATAAATACGAAAAGATCCTATTTGATAAAGAACTCTTATCATTGAAATAGATTTCAATCATATCAGACAACAAGCATCAAAATTGAGCTGAAATAAACAAATCAAAATACTCCAATGCACAAATGCATATAAAAATCTGCTTCGAAAAAGTTATCAGCGACTAAACGTCAATTCTAATAAAAAGGATTTATATCATGAGAAGGTCGAATGCAGATACTTGTTCTTTCTTTTTAAAGCCTTAGGGATGGCGGTGGAGGGAGGAGAGGGAAGGGGGGAGGTCGGAAGCGGCCACTCTTAAAATTTTGCGATTTGAAAGGAATGACTTTTACTTCGATATGTTTGATACCTCTCTTATGCATATTCAGAAAATCTAAAGTCGTTCCTTGAATGTTTTTCTTTTTTTCGTTTTAGAAAAGACATGCGGTATGCTCAAACTGAACGTTTTAGTCGGACAAACCAGAAAAGTGGAGGGACGTACATTATCTTGATTTTAAATGCCATTTACTGTACAAATCTTCGGCGGCAAAATTATTGTCTTTGCTTTTCAAGTCATTGTGTCCCACTGCAAGTGAAGGCTTTCTCCGGAAATGCGCAAATTTAAAACATCTTATTACGACCGACTGTTATTAGCAGCTCTGTTGTGTAAATGACTTGACATGGACAGTTTCCAACAATTTTTTTTTAACTTGAAGGCAATTCCTCAGCCATTTACACCAGCGACAGAGCTTCAGTTACTTCCCCCTCCCCCTCCCCCCTCCCTTTACTATACGAGTAAGCTGAACTCATACCTTTGTGTAAGTCTTTTATTAATTTTAAGATTCCCACTCTAATTTAGACAGAAAAAAAAATACACCGATGGAACGCGAGAAAACGTATTAACCGCGTTCTAACCTCAAACTTTTTAGCTGATTAATGTAACTCTGTAGAATAACAAAGACTGCACGAAAATAAAGAAAGCTACTTTTGAAAGGAGCCATTTTTAAAGGGAAATAAAGATTTACAGATTTTATTGTTTTTACATTATTTACATACTGTTTACACATAGCAAACCGTTTTTGCGAGTGTTTTACGAATATTGGACCTAACTTAGCTAAATCAATTCCGGCGTCTGACAAATCTCATCGTTCTTTTCTGAATGGAGGCTTTATTAATTCATTTTTTCTTCAATCGGCTTCAGAACAAGAAGTCACTGAGATTTGTAGCAGCTTTCGATCCGGTACTGCTCCAGGATATGATAGTATCTCAATGAATGTTGTTAAAGAGTCTTTTAACTTAATCTGCGCACCATTGACGTATATAATTAACTTGTCTCTTAATTCTGGACTTGTACCCCAAGAAATGAAAATTGCACGAGTTATTCCATTGTTTAAATCTGGTGATAAATCTTTGTTCACAAATTACAGACCCGTATCAGTGTTACCAGTTTTCTCTAAATTCCTACAGAGAATCGTCTATAATCGCCTTATTAATTTTTTAAATAAATATGATATTCTTTCCCAGAATCAGTATGGATTCAGAAAAAATTATTCTACTGCACATGCTTTAATCCAATTATATGATAAGATCTCAAATGCACTTGATAATAAAAGGGTAACTTTAGGCCTATTCATTGAGCTATCTAAGGCCTTTGATACAGTAAATCATGAAATTTTGCTCGACAAATTAGAACATCATGGAGTAGGTGGTTCTGCTTTACAATGGTTTGAAAGTTACCTTTCTTGTCGAAAACAATTTGTGCAATATAATGATTACAACTCTTCATCATTAGATATCACTTGCGGAGTCCCTCAGGGATCTATCGTAGGCCCCCTGTTATTCTTAGTATATATAAATGATCTATGTAATGTGTCAAAGGTCTTAGAAATGATACTATTTGCTGATGACACAAATATCTTCTATTCGCATACTGATGCTTCCTATCTTATGGAAGTTGTAAATTTAGAATTGAAAAAGATAACGTGTTGGTTTTATAAAAATAAGCTTTCTATTAATGTTAAGAAATCTAATTTTATCATATTCAGACCGAGACAAAACAGGCAAACACTTGATCTAGCTTTTAATATTAGTAATTATTCGATTGATCGTGTCAAAGAAGCTACCTTTCTTGGTGTAATATTGGATGAACACTTAACATGGAAATCACATATTCATAATGTTGCTCGGAAAGTGTCTAAAGCCATAGGTATAATTTATAAATCAAGTTTTTGCCTTAATAATTCCTCCTTACGGAAGTAGTTATAATAGGATGCTTTGGGCGTCAACTCAAAAGTACTTTTTTCCGTCATTTTCCCGATTATTCCTGTTATTTAACCCAAATTTAAATGACAGAAATTAATCAGGTTTTTTTTGTACTCTTTTTCAAAACTTCAAAAATTTCAAAATTTTCAAAAAATCCAATTATTTTCTATCATTTCTCTGATTAATCCTGTCACTGATTCCCCATTTTTTCTCTGTTTATTTTCTGTCATTTTTTTCATACTCTTCACTCATGAAAATAAATGGGGTGTTGAGAGTGGGGGAAATAGACAAAATTAATATCTCGCCGAAAATGACGGAAAAAAGTAATTGTGAGTTGGCGCACTCGTATTATAACTACTATAGAGAAAAGTTTGATTTGAAAATTAATATGATTATATTATCATTAAAAAAATTAATAAAACTTTTTAAAAAAAAATTAAAATAAATAAATAAAAAAAAATAAAAAAATAATAATAAAAAAAATTAATAAAACTGGTGGCCACCAGACCTTCTCAGGAGGGACTCCTTCTTTTATCTCTTTTTCCTCTCAGTCCCTCCTGAGAAGGTTATTTATTACCCATAGGCCAACCATTTACAGGGCTTTTTCTCATTATTTAAGGCTTTTTTAATTTAATTATGTTTCTCTAGGCTTGGGGGTGAACAGGCACTCCTATGCACCTCGCTCTGCCATTAGGCATCCTCTTACGAGTGGTCCTCAGTGCAATTTCAGCTCTACCTAACATCCTGACACCATCTTTGAGATTTTTTATACCCATTTTTCCCTATTTTTCCCTTCCCTTGTTATTCTTTCGCTTTGAATAATCAAGAGATTCTGCACCAAGCTTTTTAGCCTTTTTGTTTAGTTTTTCAAAATCTTTACCTGTAACAACATATTTATCATCATCAGATGATTCCTCTTTCTCAGGAACATAAGTAGGATCTTCATCATGTTTATAGCCATCATCAACTATAAAATCTCTATCTTCATCGCTCTGATATTCCATTTTAATATTTGATTACATTATTTTGTAGGGAAATCCCCCACAACTTATATATTATTAATCACCCACAACTTATATATTATTATTCACCCAAACTGCGCATGCGTAAGTAGTTATAATAGGATGCCTTGTTCCTGACTTCCCAAGTACTTTTCCCTGTCATTTTCTGATTAACTCTGTCATTAATCCCCAAATTTCAATAACAGACTTAATCAGAGAATTTTTCCGTACTCTAAAATTTTTTTTCAAAAATCTAAAACCCAATTATCCTCTGTCATTCCACCGATTATTTCTATCATCAACCCCCCAAAAAAATGACAGAAATTAATCAGATAATTTTTCTGTACTACCCAAAATAAATGACAGACTTAATCAGAGAATTTTTCTATACTTTTGTGTCATTATGACGGTGGGGAAATTTGACAACTCAATCGCTCGCCACTGCGTGGCTCGCGGAAAATGACAGGGAAAAGTACTTAAAGTCAGGAACAGGCATCCTATTATAACTACTGTAGAGGAAAATAGTGAAAGTTTGGATTAATTAATATTTTAATATAAAGGTTTAAAGAAATAGTTTTTCTTATAAAAATGCAGTTGTCAAGTTATGATCGTCTCACTCCAGAAAATATTATTTTTAATGAAGCAAAAGAATTCAAAGTAAAGGATAGCAAAATTAAATACAAACGAATACCAATTGAAGTCAAATACCCAAATGGAAAGAAAGGAGCTCTGGTAATTGAAACTCCACTTCTTTTCTCTTTTGGAGTAAGTGAAAAGAAAAACCAAGAAACAGGAAAGTTAGTTGGTTATAGTATTCCGGTTTGTCTCTGGGGAAAAGATAGTGAACCAAACGAAAAGGAAAAAGCATTTTTTGACACTTTGAATAATCTCAGGGAAATATGTTGTCATCATCTTGAAAGTGAATACGGGCCTGACATGGCATCAACCCTGTCTTTTCCATTCTATTACAAACAGGTTGAATATACTGATAAAAAAGGGAAAAAGAAAACACGAAAAGATGACTCAGCTGCTCCAGTTCTTTATGCAAAACTTATTTACTCTGAGAAGTCAAAGAAAATACTTTCTCTATTCAATACCAAGGCGAAAAAAGCTTTGAATCCTTTAAAATATGTCGATCAGCTAGTATTGCAATGTCAAAATGGCATTGATAGTTGAAGGAATATTCATAAGCAAGACTGTCACATCTTTACAAATAAAAGTTCATGAGTGTTATGTTAAACCACTGAAACCTCGAGAATCTTTACTTACAATAAAAGAGGAAGAAGGAGATAGTGAAAGTGATAATGAGACTGATGTGAATGTTGATATTGAAGAATTGGTTATTTCTGATAAGGAGGAAGAAAGTGATTAATTGGATTTTTAATACAAAGTTTGTATTAAAAATTAACTAACTCCTTAAAACTCACCCATGAGTTAAACTTATCAGGGTATCCACTCCATTTTACTAATGCTATTTTTTTCTTGTTATTTCGTCTGATAACCTTTTCTATTCTAAAAGTCTGCTGTTTTGCTTTCTGTAATTCTTGTTCATAAAAAGATCCTTTTATTGATTCCGACATCAAGTCAACGATAGAATACGTAACAGGTTTTGTTGGAATAATTTTATCAATCACAAATATCTCCTCTGTCCAGTTTGGTGTATAACCTTTATCAAATACCTTTCTCTTATACTTTGAAATTCTAACGTGGTCACCAATCTTAAACTTTGGTTTTTCAGGTTTCAAGTAAATAGAATCACCATACAAATTCAACCAAACTTTTTTCTCATTCTTCTTTTTACTAGCTTCAACAGGTGACATTTTAATACTAGAATGTCTCGTATTATTGTAATCATTAACCAGTTTATTTATCTTATCCGCGTAAACAGTATTGTTATTAACAGTAAACATTTTCCACATTCTGTTTTTCATTGTTTTATTCCATCTCTCAACAACACTAGATTTCTCTTCATTTTCAGTGTGATATAGTTTAATACCTTTGCTTTTCAGAAAATCTTTGAAATGTTTGCTGATAAACTCAGAACCTTTATCAGTCCACAACATTTTCGGTTTACGTTTACTTAATATATCATCAAATGCTTTACTGATAGTTTCAGTTTTCTTGTCTTTTAAACCTCTTATCCAACCATACTTGCTAAACATATCAATAACCATCAGCAAATATTTAATCCCTTTATTCCATTTACTAAACTTTTGCATTTCAACCAAATCAGCAGCCCAGATATCATCAATCCCGTTTGAGATTACTGTTCTTTTTGAAAAGTTTCTTGTGATTGGTTTGTGAAGTTCATCGGCTAATTGTTGAGACCAATCACTACTCAACGCCGCCTCACGTTTTTTTGAAGTCCAAGTCCAAGTTTTTGTTTTGTGTTAATCATTGTTCTAGCCAAAAAATGACCCCATTGTCTCTGTTTCCAAGGAATAGAATCTAATGCTTTTATCATTTTCCTATCAGCTCATTTTTACACTTCACTTGTTCACTGGATGGTCTGTTAGAACATACAGAGTAATCAACATCATGTTGCATACTTACAGCATCTGTTCTTCCAGTTGGTTGTTCAAATATTTCCAATATCTCACCAGTCTGAGGATCATATTTTAATTGAGATTCCAATGGATTACCGGGGCCAGTATACTTATGACCAGGAAGTGTAAATCCTTTGCGTGGAGCGACTTTTAAAATGGCTTTATGAATATCAACTCCACTTCCAAAACTTGTCAGAGGATTGTTTTCCCAGAAGTGATCATCAATGATAATTCGATATTGGGTTCTTAATATCTGAGGCCATGTATCAGGATTAGATGAAATGATGTTATTCATATCTGACAGAGCTTCTGGATTTTTTTCAAAAAATTGTTGACTTTTTCATTCTGGATCTTGGGTTTTCAAATTTAAAAAATAATTCAGGATTACTACCTTTTTTTATTATTCCCATCTTGGCTTCTTACCAGATGTAATACCATGATCCGATCCAAAAGCTGATTTCATGATATCACCAGATTTATATCGATCATAAACTGGTTTCAAAGATGGTATCAATTCTTGAGTTGTTTTCATAGCAATATCTGGTGCTTTTTTTACAACAGTCATTGGATCAATTCCTGATCCATCCAAATCTTTTCTATTAGTTTTATATCTTTTCTTTGGCCTAACTTTGGTTGAAAGATGATCCATTGCCGATCCAACACTATCCTGAATAAAAGGAGTCAATTTATTGATCCCATAATTTACAGCCTTTTTTTGCAAATTTTTATTTCTCATTAATTCACTTGCTCCATATCGCCCCATTTCAACTGTTTTTTTTGCCATCCAAGGCAAAGCATGTTCAGTAAATGCTTCTGCAGCTGTTCCTACAACAGTGTCAAAAACATCTCCTCCAGTTTGTTTGCCCGCCTTCTCAGACGGGCTAATTAGTTTTTTGACTTTACATATCTTACTTTTTTAATTCCACAAACCGTGCATGTACAAAAGAATTGCGTCCTTCCTCTTTTATCGGTTTGATAACCACTTGGCTCAGTGCAAGGAGTTACTCTTTTATCTTTAATGCAATATGATTCTTTCATTTAGTATAATGTTTAGATAAAATGTCAACAAGGGTTAATTTTGTAAAAAGTGAACTTGAGAAGATATATAATTTGTTAAACGAGAGTTATGAATATGCTAATATTGCAAGATTGGAGAATGATGGGTGATTCAGTAAAATATTTGAGATTTTAATGGAAATGAAAGATAAATCTAATTTATTAAGAAGGGTGGTAAAAGTGAATCATTTTAATATAAACTAAAGATAAATGGAGGCTAAATTCTTTTCTGAGATAGAAAAAAATATGGATGTTGAAACTATCAAAGATTTTGAGAAAGAAATAAGGACAAAAATAATTGATGAGTTTGAGACTCTTAGAAATAAAAATAATAATCTTTCTAGAGTGTTAATGGCTGGTGAATGTGAGATGTGGGAAAAAATAAGAAGAGGAGATTATTCTTGGTTGAAAATAAAAAGTGGAGATAGAAAGAAGAAACTTTTTAGACTTATTGATATTTACTTAAAATTTGATTCCATAGTTGATACTGTTCAAGAATTGGAGGAAAAAGTTGAGAAGATTAAAAAGCTAAAGGATTCACCAGTGCATTCAGAATAAATATAAAATTTATATTTATTCTTAGATGAAAATTATTACTATAAATAATTAACAAAGGAATCTTTTTTTAAAATATAAAAAACTTTTATCTATTTTATATTTTGTAGTAATCTTTATCTATCCACCAAAGTATGCTTTTATAAAATCGCTATTATCATTATCAAAATGAGGATTATGTATTACATCTAAAAAACTTTTTCCCATTTGTCTCTCCAACAAATAGTAAAGACACCAATAACCGCAGAGAACAGTGTTGCGATTTTGTATTTCATCTATTGAATAAACAATTTGTTTTCCAGAAGTATTGAAATACTTTAAAGCATCACTTGGCATTCAGACCAAATGGATCAAAATACTCAACAACTGAATCCAAGTTTCTATAACAAACCCAGTGTGTGCCAGGTCCTTGAATATCATCAAGATTGATTATTCCACATTCTTTTTTAATTTTTGTGGAAGTCGGTCTCGACTGTAAATCCCTCTGAGATGTTTAATACCAAGTTTTTTTACCCATTCCATCAAGTCAAAATTGGATAAAGGTTTAATTACAAAATGGAGCCTATTATGGGAATTGAGTTGAATGGGCTGTTTTTTCCCAGTAGCAAACCCTGACCTTTGGTCTTTTTTTTTGCCCCTCCCTTGCCTTTGGACTTTTTTTTTGTCCCCATTCCTATTGTGTTTTCCCAAGTACCATTAATTGGAGGTGGAAAATACTCATAACCTTCTCCATGTGTGGGTGGAACATAAACACCTCTTGTGTTACTAGATGATCCCCTATCAACCTGTAAACCAGATCCAAACAACTTTGGAAGCAGACTAAGTGCCATTGGAATTCCTATCGATGCAAGTGTTCCCAGGAATCCTCCTTCTATTTGAGCCTGGGTTGGTTTGATAACAAGTCGACCTCCTGTTTGAAAAACTTTATTAATCTGATCTATTTGTGATTTGGTAAACTCATTAGCAAAGGGAGGCAAAAATGGAAAAAACTTTTTTGGAATTGTAATACCTTTTCCAAAAAGTTTTTTCAATCCTATTTCCCCAAGTGCAGTTGCAGCTCCAGTAGCAAGTGCAGGAGCAACTTTGGAAACTCCCTTTATTGCAAGTGGAAGAAGTTTAGCACCAATTCTTGCCAAACTACTGAATAAATTTCCACCATGTTTTACTAAACTTCTAATCTGTGTTTGGCTTATATTTATATCTGATCCTGTTCCATTTGCTAATGATTTTTTTATTTTCGCTATCTGTCTTTGGGTTAACATTAACTCATCAGGCCCTTGAAGATGAGAATGTTTTAATCGAAGTTTTATTGCTGATCTTTTTTTAATTGCTCTTAACAGTTTTGTCTTTTGACCATCTGTAAGAGTTACGCCATATTCAATATAATCTGTCATTTTATATATTGTATTATATTATATTTTAAGGAACGAATTCGGCGTAGCCAAGGGAGGGGGTTCTATGCTCTAAGAATTAGTTTTCCACTTTGCTGTTCTATTTCTGCTTCTCTCTCATGCAGTACAAGAGCGTAAATATTATAATTTGCAGCAGTAGCACCTGACAACTCATAATGAAAAGCAAGTTTTGTAACTCCATCTTTTATGTCTAATTTCTGTTTAGTCAAATCAAAATAAACAAATGGGAAAATATTCTCAAAATTTTGTCTATTCAGAAGTGTTCCACCTTGAAAATCATTGTTAGCATATACATAACACATTACATCTCTAAAAACTCTTGAAGGATCTTCTGAAGGATTGTAGTGAATATTAGGGTATTCATCTCCATTTCCAACTTCAAGATAACATCTATTTAGAGTTCGCGGATCTGTGGAAACTCTGAAAGTATTGTATAAAAATGGATTTGCTGTCTGTGATTCAATATTGGAGTATTGATAAAGAAAACAAATACATGCCGTGGTTTTGAAATTCCATTTGTAATTCTAAAATTACCAACTCTTTGGTTGCCAGCGATGATAGGTTGAACAACTTCATTGAGATAAGTCCATTTGTATGGTTTGAGATACTCGCTCATATAAATCTTACTTCCTTCTGAATTGAACATTAATCGAGGCACAAATAGTTGAAGACGAGTGATCACTACTCGACAACGATTTCCACCACTCCTCCATATAAGATTATTATCTTTTTCTATCTCAAAGTTTATTTCGATTTTAGTGTTTGGAAGTAGTTTATCTTCAAGTGCTTCAAAAAATGAATATCTATTGAGAGGAATTTCACAGCGTACTGTTCTTGAAGTTCCAAGCAGAGATTTTCGTTTTGCAAATCCTTCATTATACGTTGCAGTAGTGTTATCTATCATAAGACCTTCTTCATCTGCACCATTAGCTGCATTTCGTCGATGAGAAACATTTCTTCTAGTAAATCTATTTTTATTAGCACTTGTGGATGTATCAAGAAAATAAAATTCATTTGTTGCCACACTATCAGCATATGATCTGTTATACTCAAGCAAATTTTTTATATTTACACAATGATTGGCGTAATTACACTGATAAAGTTCCTTACCATTCGCAAGCACAGATAATCTTGAAATAAAAGAATTAGCGCCATTTACTATTCCCATTTGATCGGCTTCGTATGCAGTAATTTGCGCTCTATTAGCAACAAGAATACTATCATCATTTACATTAGCGCCAATAACAAATCAGTTCCATCATGTTGCTCAACTTTAAAGTCCAGTGCTATTCTAGCATTATACCAATCAAATGGAGTGACTTCACCTGTATTGTCGACAGTGAATTTAAGATTATTTCTTATTTGCTCGGTGTTGTTATCTGGGTTAATTTCAATAATATTTTCAAGGTCAAAAACAACATCTTCATATCTTTCAAGATATTTTGGGTTTCTAAAAGACTTCATTTTTATTTTATTAATTATATTATTTTTTCTTTCCATATCCAGTCATAATTTGAAGTACTCTATTATTGATTTCTTGTTGTGTCATTTTGGGAGTTTGTCGCTTATTTGTTTTACGTGATGGTGTATTTTCTTCAGAAAGCATTTTTACTATTTTATCCCCTGCTTTTTTAGTTGTACTGGCAGGAGTTGGTTTGGGTGGTGGTACTGCAAATTTTACCTTTTTAGTTGGCTTTTTACTTAAAAAAGATTTTACTGTATCCATTATTCCTTCTCCATAAATATGTTTTCTTGAAAACTTTCCTCTGTCAGGATCATATTTTTTTTTAAACTCTGATTGTCGCATCATTTTATCTATATATTTACATTATCTTCAGTATGATGAAGCAGCAATGTCATAAACCAATCAATACCATTCAAGTCAATAGGTTGTCCGACTGAATCATTTACTGTTATTGTCATTTCAGAAATAGTATTAGAACTTACAGGACAGTAAAGTGTCCTCCTTGGTTCGAAAGTAAATGGATATGACCTTGTCAAATTATCCGTTGGAATAACAGCAATTGTGTTTGTATTCACCCCATTCACGACAGAGTCTTTTATAGCACTTATGTTTATGTTAAGGGAGTCAATCGATTTTGTAATATTTGGAAGTCGTGTTCCATACTCTGTTTTAGTCACCAGTTTCTTTTCAAATCCGATGAGGTCTCCAAAATCTGTTCCTCTCAGATCAAGTTGATAACTACCATCAAGTGTTACCAGTACTCGATAGGTGGAGAGAATGAAAGCCAGATTTATTGAGTAATTTTTTTTCCTTTAGAATCTGTTGAGTGATGAGATTTTTGATCCATGTATTGATGTATGTAATCATTAATGTCTGAGTAAGAATACATTCCATCTGAAAAGGTGATAGTATTCCATGTTGTTCCATCATGGGTGTATTTGATTTTATTGTTTCCATAACTACTTCTGATGTTGTACCAAGAGTAAGTCATCGACAACCTATCCAAGGCGAGAAAATGCTTGAATTGTGGGTCAAGTTTCAAAGGAGGATTAAATTTAACCAAGAAATCATGAGGTTTGTTTACTCCTATTTTTTCTCTTTTAACAGAGGAAATATGAATAGCGCTTTCATTCATTTATCTTATATCTAGATAATTTTTCTTAAAAGTGTATTAAGTTGGTTATTAGTAATAATCCCGAGATCCCTTAGTCGATGAGCTATTTGAATGAATTCAGGTAATACACCATTGTTTCCTGCAGCAAGTGATCCATTGAGTAACTCAAATCTATGAAGTAGTTCTTCTGGGTTGCTGTAAAACATTCCAGTACCGCTTTGATTTTTATACATCAAAAGAAGGTTTAAATTTGTTGAATATATGCTTAATGTGTTGTAAAATTTTATATTTTCTATTGTTTTTGATCGAGGATCTTCACTTTTTGGTCTAGCTAAATTATAGCCGTCATTATATTCAAATATTGCAGTATTATGTATATCTTTGGCAGCATTTTTTAAATCTGAATTAACACTATTGATTAATGAAGAAATTTCAGAAACATTTTTATCAAAATAATAAGAAGGAAGATGATCGTAACCATTACTTTCTAGTAAATCTTGTGATCCTTTATTATTTAGATTCCTATCTAATTCTTCAACTTTAAATTTAGCTATAGGAGTGACCTCCTTTACCAAAGGAGTTTGATCTTTATACTCTTTTGGTAAAGGAGGTCGGGCTTGATCGTCTTTATCATCTTCTCCATCTTCAATAGCTCCTATTCCAGGCAACTCTTTCATATCAGCCAAACGTTCAAACTGGCTAAATCTATCAGTAATGGCTTTTTGATTGGCTCTAATACCTTCCGTAAGAGCCAACTGATTTCGTAGCATTTCTTGGTTTTGAGTGAAAATATTTTTTGTTTTGGGGTCCTCTGGTTTTTCAAACTGAGAAATCAGAGGTTTAAATGTTTCAGTAAATCCTTCCCTCTTATTCTGTTTATCCCAAATAGTTTCTTTTATTTGTTGTCGAACCTATTTAATAAGATCATCGGCTTCAATCTTATTTTTAGAGTATTTTTTCATTTCTTCAATATCCATTTATATAATAAATATATAAAATGGAAATACCAAATTATGATAGCAATGATAACGGCGATAAAAAATACAAACAGCTGTTTCCTTTTATGCCATCGGATACATTTAGAATGTTAATTTGTGGAAATAGTGGAAGTGGAAAAACTAATTTGCTTTATCATATGTTAATAAAACCATTAATATATTATGATGAGATTTATCTTTATGCCCGAAATTTGGAGCAGGATAAGTACAAGAGATTAATACAAAAAATGAGAGAGATGTCACATAAGCTCGGCTATGAAATAATTAATGTAAGTAATGATGAAATAACTCCAGTAACAGAAATGGGTTATGAAGACAATCAAAAACTTGTGATATTTGATGATTATGTCTGTGATAAAAATCAGAGACAAATCGTTGATTATTTTATTCAAGGTCGACATAAAAATTGCTCAGTTATTTATCTGAGCCAATCATTTTACAAAACTCCAAAAGATATCCGACTGAATTGTTCGCACTACTGTTTATATGAATTTCCATCTTCAAGAGAAGCAAACAGAATATCATCTGAATTGGGAGTTGATAAAGATGTGTATAAAACGGCAACTAAAAAACCATTCTCATTTCTTTATATCAATAAACCAAAGAAAACCATTTCAAAAAACTTTACTGATTATCTAAATAATAAGTAAAATGGGAATATTTAATGAACATTCTTCTAATCATTATCAATTTGCCAAGGGAATTCAAGGAGCTCCAGGTGTAGGTTTTAATCTCACTGCAGATGGAAATTATGATATGGTTGGTAAAAAATTGACAAATGTTGGCGCACCAACATCAGACACCAATTCAGCAACTAAGAAATATGTTGATACCCATTCTGGCGGTGGAAAAACATCATTAATAACAGTAGATTCCAACATTGATATGAAAAACCAGTATTCAATCAAAAAACTCAAAACACCATCAGACAATGATGATGCTGCGACAAAGAAATATGTGGATGACTCCAAAGTTGATGGCAGTGTCTTTTTGAAATTGGATGGAACAAGACCAATGACTGGAAATTTGAACATGAATAACCAAAGAATACTCAATATTCCAGCTCCAACTGGAAATAACCAACCAACACCATTGGCTTATACTGATCTTGCTTATCTCAAAGTTGATGGATCAAATCCAATGACAAATGATTTGAACATGGATAATAAAAAAATAATTAATCTTATTACACCAACAAACAACTCAGATGCTACACCCAAAAAGTATGTTGATGATAGCATATCTAACCAAGATTTCACTTCTTTCTTGAAAAAAGATGGGAGTAACTCAATGACTTCAGATCTTAATGTTGGAGGACATAAAATAACTAATCTTTTTTCACCAACAAATGCCTCAGATGCTACACCCAAAATTTATGTGGATGATAGCATATCTAACCAAGATTTCACTTCTTTCTTTAAAAAAGATGGGAGTAACTCAATGACTTCAGATCTTAATGTTGGTGGGCATAAAATAATTAATCTTGAAGATCCAGCTTCAGATAGTGATGCAGCAAATAAAAAGTATGTTGATGACCATTTACACCAAACTCAAGTTCAACCAAGTCATTACAAAAATGAGTTTGATTTTTTGATGTCAAGTCCAACTCAATGGACAGATGAAATAGATAATAGAACTAGTTTTATTCCAAAAAAGATAGCTGACTTATCAACAAGAAAAGGAAATTTTCACGATTATAATCATAAAGTTCTTTATACAACTATATTAAAAAATTTTCGAGGTGGTTATAAGTATAAGATGGGGCTTAATTTTTACAGATTAGTTGGTGGAGCTGACTATACCCTTTGTCTTGAAATACTCAACATTGATTATCAACTATGGCATAAAACTCAGATAAGTGTTGACAACAACTCATCACAAGGATTGCAACTTGGGAATGTTAGTGTAAAAAAACTTCAGCATAGATACACCGATTCAAAAGGTCAAACACAATTTTTATACTACCATAGAGCCATAATTAATTTTAAGAAATTGACAACTGGTAGGAGATTCTTTATTCACATTTTGGTTAATATTCCAAATAATGGAAATGATTTGTCTGTCTATCCAATGCAGTTTTCCCGTGTTTACTTAATTGCTTATGGTATCATGAGCAAAGTTAGCAATATCGACCCGGATAAAGTTTATGATTATCATACAGCATTTGATGTCAAACCAACACAAGTAGAATACAATGTTGACATTAACGCAAATAATAAAAAGATACTTAACATTGATCTCGATAAAGAACTGGATACTAGTGCTGCAACAGTTGGAATGGTAAAAGAGTTATTTCCTTTTACTAAAAACTATGTTTATAGGCAATATTTTAGTGATTTTTTTGACTTTACAGATGCAAATAGTTATAAATTAAATAAGACATCATCTGGTGTCTTATTTAATGCTTTAATTCATTACGGAATAAGTGGAAATATACCTAATATTACAATACCTAAAAAACACTTAAGTGATATAAAAAAAGAAGGATTAAATATTAATAATTTTAATATTAGTTTTAATCCCAATAATTTTACAAATTATACTTTATGCATTATTTTTTATCATTGGTCCAATAAAGATTTTGCTTTAGCTAAAATTAACTCACAAGATAATCAAATTTTTTTAAGTTTAACCTTTTCAAAAGCTGCTGGTTATTTAACTTTATTTTCCAATAATAAAAGAAGTCATTTTCAACTACCAAGCAATTTTAATGGAAAAAAAATAGTTTTATGGTTGGCAGAAAGTGTTGATTCAATTGTTACAAAAGTTAACATAAGTAACTACAGTTCAACATTAACACTAAATAGCGCTAATCACACCAACGGTCAATTTTTTGACTTTACAATTGAACATGGAGTTTTGAGTAAAATTATGTTTTCTCCAAAATTTTACGACTTTGACTCTGAGCAATTTCACAGAGTAATGATTCAAGAGAAACTAAATGGATCTTATATACTTTAATAATAAATGAAGGACGTGTTTGAATTTAATCACATTGATAAATCTCTGTCAGAATCAGAAGTCAAAACTCTCAAAGATTTCTATAAACATTACCATAAGAAATACTGGTGTTTTAAAAAATCTTTCAAACGATACAAAATTCTTGATGAAACACTTACTATGGCCGGAGGAAGATTAGTGGTGATAGGAACTATTGCTGGAGGAATAACATTGAATCCAATAATCTTGGGTGTTATCAATGGCGTTGGAGTTCTTGTAAGTAGTATTTCAAAAATGAAGAATTACAAGAAAAAGATTGAAATGTCTCAAATTGCATTTACAACATATGAAAAAGTATTGGTTGAACTGCGATCAGCTTTGAGGGGTGACGAGTTTAACAAACAAGAGTTTATTGATCGAATGAAATTGATAGATGAAATGATAATTGATCAGTCTCCTATTGCAGATAGATTTTCAAAGAAATATAATAAAAAATTTATATAGAAAAAGATTACTACATAATTAAAATAAGATTAGTTATTATTATATTTAAAAAATAAATTTGAATAAATAAATAATTGTAGTAATCTTTTTCACACAATGGCAAAGTATTACCACCCATCATATTTAAGTTTTTTCACAACTGATAATGGTGGTATTTATAATTCAAGAACAGGAAAAGAATTAATAGGAACCCTGTCTAAAAATGGTCTGGTTAGAATCTCGATCAGACCAAGAGGAAAAAACCCAATTAGCCTTTTGGCACATGAGTTTATCTGGGAAGCTTTTAATAATGAAGAAACAAATAAATACTTTAAAATAATTCATATTGATGGAGACAAACAAAACAATGAACCAGATAATTTGAAACAAATTATTAATGATTCCTCTAATCCAGAAGGAATAGAAAGAAAAATACTGGCTACTAATCTTACAACTGGTGAAGATAAAGAATATGATTCAATATATTCTACTTCTAAATTACTTAAGATTAATAGTGGCTCGATTAAACTAATCGCAGACGGAAAGAGAAAAACAGCAACATCAAAATTAAATAGTAATAAATACATATTCAAATATCTGAACCCAAATGATTTAAATAATGTAAAAATTATTAAAGAAAGAATAAATAAAAATATTGAAAAAGGTTATTACAAAATATAAAAAAGTAGATAATATTTTTTTCTATATACAGGAAGACTTGTTTTCAATTATTTGTAGTAATCTTTATCTATATACTTCTCTAATAAGTAAGAATATATTTTCTTATACTTTTAGTATAAGAAAATAAGTTAGTTATATTTCTTTTGAAAGAATAATAAGTTAATTATATTCTTTTTGATAGATAAAGATTACTACAAAATATAAAAAAGTAGATAATATTTTTTTCTATATACAGGAAGACTTGTTTTCAATTATTTGTAGTAATATTTTTCATCTTTCTTCTTTGGTTTGTTTGAGTGATTTATAACTTCTCCACCACTTTTCATAATTCACCATAGTTTGGTCTCCAATATTAAGATAAATTAGTTTGTACTTGACATTCCCCATTTCTTCCAGTATTTTTTTTCATAAGATAAAAAATACTTATCATTCTCTTTCTACAAAATTGTTTGTTTAATATTTCCATGACGCTGTCATCTATTGCCATCAATTTTGTATACAAATTATATTTTTCATCTTCAGTAAGTTTCAGTCTCTTTGAAACTTGATTAACTCTTTTTTCATAATGATACTTTCTCTGATAAATACTCTTCTTTCTGAAATAAAGTCTTTCTTGCTCCTTTTTATCAAAGTAGCCTAAAAAATGCTCGTTTTGTGATCCGCAATTCTCACACATTTTGAATCCTGAAACTAAATCAAAATCAGTTTCTTTACAATTCCAACACTTAGTTTCTTGGCTGGTTTCCTTTTCTGGAGGTTTGGTGTAATTATGAAGAATATTCATATATTTTTTTATTTCTTCCTCTGAGTAAGGCATTTATTATTTATATTTTTTTATCTTAAGGCTTTTGTATTTACTTTATCCTTTACCAATATGCGCTTATCATCTTCGCTACTCAAAGCTATCTTGTTGACTTCCTTTGAATATAATTCATGATTTTCGCTTCTTATAATTTTCATGGATCTCATTTGTTTTTCACCAGAAAACAAACAGTCAACATAATCCTGAAAGTCAATTCCTTTTTTCACCACGTTTTTCTTTATCCCTTTGCATTTTTTACTTGTATTTGAATCTTCAACTTTGAAACTGTATAATTTCGGTCGAAGACCAACAAAATGAGTAATCTGGCGACCAGCTACTTCATCCTTGAACATTCCAATCACTTTTTTATTGACTCCTGTCAGTATTCCAGATTTGTGGTCTGGTGGGTAATCTGAAGTATCAAACTTGGCTCGGACGTCTTCTGATATATCTGCGTAAAAGTCATTTGTTTGGATCTCGTACATAAGTGAATCAGTATCAGTGAATAACAACTTGGCTCGTTTATATGAGTATTTCTTTTGTATGTAATTATAATGAAAATTAAACATTAAAGTTTTTGACAAATCCAATATTGCTTGACCAACATACACTGGTTTGTTAAAAAACACCTCAGTCTTTTTCATATGAATTGCAATAAGATTACGATCAAATATAGTTGCTCTTCCAAAGTTTGGTCGACTTGATAATTTTACAGCTTTTGCTCGATTGTCAACAAGTACTATATTCTGTCTTTTTCTGATGTTTTCAATGGTTTTCCCAAATACTGAATTATTCATCAGTTTAAAAAAGTCTTTTTCAAAGCTGTTGGATGCTGTTTTTCTGAGTTCAGTATTTTTTTTGATGTAAGGCTCCATCCAAGGACTCTGATTAAAAGATATTCCTCGATGAACAGCAGTTATTTTAAGACCCATCTCAAGACATTGTCTCAGATTCCGATAATGTATTACATAATTTTTACGTGGTTTGAAATGACAGATAAGTTTTTCAACACCATTAACTACCATCTTCTCTGGTGCAAGAGGATAATCGTTATGTGATTTCCACAATTCTTTTGGATATTCCAAATCTACTTCAAAGATGTATCCTTTTTTATTGATTGGATTTGCCATACTATCATTTGCTTTCTCAAGAATATCCATTACTCTTTCTTTTGACAGGTTATTCATCCATTTAAACCCATCTGTGGGAAGTGATTGTGACATTGCCCATCCATAAAGATTATTAGCATCAAGATATTGAATGAATGCAGAAGGTTGTTCAGGGTTGAATTCTTTCATGTATTTGTTGTTTGCTTCTGAATATCTCTTTGATATATGAGTTATTCCTCCTCTTATTCCCCTCTCAAACATCATTAACATGTCATAATCATGTAACAATTCTATTTTTTGACCTGTTTCCTTGAGACAAGCATCCCAAGCCAAACCAGGAGATGTGTAGTAATGAGCTGGATCCAATTTGTAATGTTTCAGGCAGGTTTTCCGAAAGTTTTCAAATACATCTGCCAACAGAAGAACATCAGACTTCAAATATAGATCATGGTAATCTCTGATTGTTTTACATCCAAAAGTTTGCCAGACATTAAGAGCATGATGGTAATCATCATCTGTTATATGTTCATCATTCAATTTTGAATAAAATTGGTCCTTGGATGGAAGTTGTGTTTCAGACAGTTTTTCTATTGAGGAAACATAATCATAGGGATAAACACCCTTTCTAGTGAGGAGTTCAACATTCTCTTTCATTATTTCTTTTGTGTTATAAAAATCATCTTGTTGCAAGTTTCCAACAAGATTAGCAAGACTGGTTTGGAGAAACTTAAATGAATCAATAAATCGTATTTCAAAATTCAAAGAAACCATCTCTCCAGTTTTCCTTGATCTGTACTCATCAACTTTTATCTTTTTGGAAAATGAAATATACTTTTCCTCAGTTGATGGAATACAGTTTAAATCACCTTGGGTACCAGAAAGTTGTTTTATAAACAAATGCGCATCATAGCCTTGAAGATTGTGAAACACTACTGGGAGTATCAATGGTTTTCGACACTGGAGATTACAACTATTATGAGCAGCTCCACGATATTGACCAGTAAAATGACAATGATCTCGAACCCTGTCATCTTTTAATTCTTTGTTGCAAATATGGCAAGTCTCAGCTTTGGTGAAAGATGCTTGTTCTTCTTTTGTTAATCTTAGAGGTTTTGGGCGTCGATAAAAATCATTATATATAGCATTAGTTATGAATGCAAGTCTTGAAACAAATATTTCAGCAATGTTATCAGTATCTTTCTTTTTTGTATAAATGATAGGTTTAAAGATGTTTGGGACTATTCCTTTGATGTAAAGACAAAATCCTGATGGTTCATGTTTCTGGTAATTGTAGGTATATGAATCCTCTGGATTGGGACTGCAATTATTTATTGGTTTAGTAAAACATTCAAAATCAGCATAAACTACAAAAGGTATTGGAAGCTGTTTGAAATAATTATTAAAACTTAATTTTGAGTTTCTGGGGGGCATGCGAACAGCAACTGTTTCATTGGTTGAGCAATACTGGGTATGTTTTTGAAATAATTCTTCTTTTGAAAAATGAGTAAAACACCTCTTGCAAATATATATTTTACCATTTGTTCTTGATGTTATTTGGGATCGAAATAATCTTGAAAAACTTCTGATAAGTGAATAATGATATTTCCCATCTTCCTCATACAAAAACAAATCAATTGTTTCTTGCGGATTTCTCTGTGCCATACGTAGAGGGTAAAACTTGTTATTATCATTAACTGAAAACACATTTATTCCTGGGAGGTCTGGATTAAGTTTTTCAAATTTTGAAATGTCTTTTAATTTGATTGGAGATTTTATTCCTTTTGTATTCAAGTTATTTTCTTTTTGTTTTAAATCTGTTAATAATTCTCCATTCTTTCCCTTTGGATAAAGGTATCTTAATACACACCATAGAAAACATTTATCATCTTTATTTTTAATATTTAATATCGCTTTCTTTTTCATAATCCAATCTGGAAGTGGAATATAAGATGAACCTCTCATTGGATTATAATCAAAAGTGTGAATTTCGAGATGAACTATTTCTTTAAAATACCACCCACTACCATTCTGCTGATAAATAGTAATCTTCTCAATGATGGCTCGAATAACTTCAGCGAGTATTTTTTTTACATCAGTTGATACAAGATTAATATAAGTAACAGAATTAAAATAAGCTTTATCATTAACAGCAAAACTACGTTTATCAACCATCATTTTTTCCATTAAACAAACTAAAACAAATCTGACTTTAATATTTCGATGATTTCTGAGAAACTCTTTTAAATAAGTGGATTTGGATTTAAAAAACTCAAAGGGTGTAACTTCAGTTTGTCCCTTTACAATGTATTTATTTGCAAATTCATCCAAAGATGATTTCTCTTTTTCTATTCCTTGATCATATTCCCTGAGAGCTCTCTCAAGTGCTTTGCGCAAATAAGATGGAGTATCATCAGGAATTGTTTTATTCTTGATACAATCTTTAAAACACTCTTCAAATGTTTTGGGTTTAGGTTTTGATTTGGGTTTTGATTTGGGTTTTGATTTTGGTTTGGCTTTGATTTTTTCTCTTGCGTTTTGTATTTTCTTTATTTCATCAATCAACTTTTGTTTATACTCATCCTTGAGTTTTTGTTTATTATCTTTTTTTATCTTTTCTAATTCAGCAATAGAAAGGTTACTTAAATCAGTCATCTTTATTTTAAATTATTTAATTCTTTAAATTTTTATTTTTCTGGCTAAGAGATAAAAAGTCTTATATCAAACAATGATATAAGACTTAAGGATAACGATAAGGGTCAATTCCTAAATAAGACAATTTTTTTACAATATCTACTAATCTCTTTTCAAAATCATTTTTATATTCACCTCCTAAACAATGAACTCCTTCATTTATACAATCTAATATCCCTTCATATCTTTCATAAAAAGCGCCACTACGATTTTCTTTAAATAAAAATTTATAAGTAGAAATTCGAAAATCTTTAATTATTTTAATCTTATCTTCAACTTTTGTTAATATTCTATCATATTCTTCATCATCATCTCTTACTTCGGAATGATTTATTGTTTCAAAATCTCTACTCTCATCACCTGGTGTATACAATAATCTAAGATTTTTATTAAGTCTTTCAAACAATTTAAATATATTCTTTGATGGGAATATTATATCATCAACTTCATAATTTCCATTACTTTGGTTAACATTGCTAGTATTCTTTGCTGACTTGAACCCCATTATTATTATTATTTAAAAATCTTTAAGTCTAATTTCAATTTTTATTTTTTCTGGCTAAAAACTCTATTTCCCCGACCAAAGCAGATTAACACTCCAAAAATTAGCCGATTCAGGATTTTCATAAGTCAACTCATCTTTTTTATTTTTAATCTTCTTCGCTCGCGCTAAATATTTTTCTCTTCGCTCTTTATCTTTATGAATTAAAAAGTCTGGATATTGTGGCGAACCAAAATGCAAATTCTTTCCACCTGGCAGCTTGACTACGTATTTGTTATTCTTCCGCTTTGAATAATCAAGAGATTCAGCTCCAAGCTTTTTAGCCTTTTTGCTTAGTTTTTTAAAAGCTTCTCCTTTTACAACATATTTATCATCATCAGATGATTCCTCTTTCTCGGGAACATAATCAGGATCTTCATCATGTTTATAGCCATCATCTACTATAAAATCTTTGTCCTCGGGGCTTTGATATTCCATTTTAGTATTTGTTTAGATTATTTTTGTAGGGAAACACCCTGATTACTCATTTATTCTGATCTCATCAAAAACAACTTCACGTTAACATGGAAAACAATAGATTGTATTGACGTCATACGTTTTTCTCAACCAATTAAAAGCTTCACATTTTCACTTCACAATTGTGAAATTTTTCAGTGAAAAAAAATTCATTTGTGAAATTTTTCAGTGAAAAGTAATTCATTTGTGAAGTTGCTTAATTAAGATGCCTTACTATTTTCCTCTACAGTAGTTATAATAGGATGCCTTTTCCTGACTTTAAGTACTTTTCCCTGTCATTTTCCGCGAGCCACGCAGTGGCGAGCGATTGAGTTGTCAAATTTCCCCACCGTCATAATGACACAAAAGTATAGAAAAATTCTCTGATTAAGTCTGTCATTTATTTTGGGTAGTACAGAAAAATTCTCTGATTAATTTCTGTCATTTTTTGGGGGGGTTGATGATAGAAATAATCGGTGGAATGACAGGGGATAATTGGGTTTTAGATTTTTGAAAAAAAATTTTAGAGTACGGAAAAATTCTCTGATTAAGTCTGTTATTGAAATTTGGGGATTAATGACAGAGTTAATCAGAAAATGACAGGGAAAAGTACTTGGGAAGTCAGGAACAAGGCATCCTATTATAACTACTTGCGTATTACCAGAGGACACAAATTACATCCCACAATTATGAGAATGATAAATTTGACTCATATAAAAGGCGGATTTGATATATGAATAAAGTGTATCTTGATGAAAGTATTAACTGATTGGAAAAACGTGGAGCCTTTCTGTTAATGCCGGTAATCAGATACCCTTGTTAATGATGAAGTACCCCACGACTTCAAAAGAAATACTTCAAATCTCAAAATGATTTTGAAAGGAGAATGATAGATATTGTGAGAGGTTTGTCTTATATAGGAATTGACCCATATTATTACACTTAAGTCTTATAACATTATTTGTTATAAGACCTACTGCTATTGTGAATCAGAAAAACAAACTTGAAAATTAAAGAATTAAATAATTATAAATAAAGATAGCAACTGATTTAAGTAATCTTTCTATTGCTGAATTAAAAAGGATTAAAAAAGATAATCAGCAAAAACTCAAGAAGGAGTATTCAGAATATAAGCAAAAACAAAAGTTGATTGATGATATAAAGAAAATGCAACAAGTAAGAGACAAAATTAATTCCAAACCCAAACCCAAACCCAAACCCACTAAAGTCAAAACATTTGAAGAGTATTTTCAGGATTGTATCAAGAATAAAAAAATTCCACCTGATACACCATCTTATCTTCGCAAAGCTCTTGAGAGAGCTCTTAAGGAATATGATCAAGGAATTATAAAAGAGAAATCATCTCTGGATGAATTTGCTAATAAATACATAGTAAAGGGCAAAACTGATATTACACCATTTGAGTTCTTCAAATCTAAATCCACTTATTTAAAAGAATTTTTAAGAAATCATCGAAATATTAAAGTTAGATTTGTTTTAGTTTGTTTAATGGAAAAAATGGAACAAATGACAGGTGATGGTAAGTTAAGTCTTACTGTTCAAGATAAAGCATATTTTAATTCTGATACATATATTAATCTGAATCAACTGATGTAAAAGAAATACTCACTGAAGTTATTCACACCATCCTTGAGAAGATTAGTATCTATCAGAAGAATGGTAGTGGGTGGTATTTTAAAGAAATAGTTCATCTTGAGATTCACACTGTGATTTTCAAACCAATGAGGGGTTCTGCTTATATTCCTCTTCCAGATTGGATCATGCGAAAGAAAGCGATAGTAAACATTCGAAACAATGATGACAAATGCTTTCTATGGTGTGTACTGAGATACCTCCATCCAAGAGACAAAAATGATTTCCGATTAACAGATTTGAAACAATATGAAAATAGTTTGATTACAAAAGGAATAAAATATCCAGTTAAAATAAAAGATATTTCAAAATTCGAGTCGCTTAATCCAGATATTCCAGGAATAAATGTGTTTTCAGTTATAATGAGAATAAAAAGTTTTACCCCCTCCGAATGGCACAGAGAAATCCTCAAGAAACAATTGACTTATTTCTGTATGAGGAAGATGGGAAATATCATTATTCACTAATTAAAAGTTTTTCAAGATTATTTAGATCTCAAATAACATCAAGAACAAATGGAAAAATACATATTTGCAAAAGGTGTTTTACTCATTTCTCGAAAGAAGAATTATTCCAAAAACATATTTTATATTGTTCAACCAATGAATCAGTTGCTGTGAAAATGCCTACACGAAACTCAAAATTAAGTTTTAATAATTACCACAAACAGCTTCCAATTCCTTTTGTAGTTTATGCTGATTTTGAATGCTTTACTAAACCGATGAATACTTGCAGCCCTAATCCAGAGGATTCATATAACTATAATTATCAAAAGCATGAACCATCAGGATTTTGTCTTTACATCAAAGGAATAGTCCCTAACATTATTGAACCCATCACTTACACAAAAAAGAAAAATACTGATAACATTGCTGATATATTTGTTTCTAAACTTGCTAAAATAACTAATAAATTATACAATGATTTTTATCGTCATCCAAAACCTCTTAAATTAACAAAACAAGAACAAATATCCTTCGATAAAGCTGAAACTTGTCATATTTGTAAGAATCCACTACTCAAAGACAAAGTCAGAGATCATTGTCATTTTACTGGTCAATATCGTGGAGCTGCTCATAATAGTTGTAATCTCCAGTGTCGAAAACCATTGATACTTCCAGTTATATTTCACAATCTTCAAGGCTATGATGCACATTTGTTTATAAAACAACTTTCTGGTTTACCAGGTGAGCTAAACTGTATTCCATCAACCGAGGAAAAGTATATTTCGTTTTCCAAAAAGATAAAAGTTGATGAGTATAAATCCAAGCGCACTGGAGAGATGGTTTCTTTGAATTTTGAAATAAGATTTATTGATTCATTTAAGTTTCTTCAAACGAGTCTTGCTAATCTTCTTGGAAACTTGCAACCAGATGATTTTCATAATACAAAAGAAATATTTAAAGAGAATGTAGACCTCCTTACTCGAAAGGGTGTTTATCCCTATGATTATGTTTCCTCAATTGAAAGGTTGTCTGAAACACAATTACCACCCAAGGACCAATTCTATTCAAAACTAAATGATGAAGATATATCAGATGAAGATTATCAACACGCACTCAATGTTTGGAATACGTTCAAATGTAAAACAATCAAAGATTATCACGATCTATACTTGAAGTCTGATGTCCTACTTTTAGCAGATGTATTTGAAAACTTTAGAAAAACTTGTTTGAAACATTACAATTTGGATCCAGCTCATTACTATACATCTCCTGGTCTGGCTTGGGATGCCTGCTTGAAAGAAACGGGTCAAGAATTAGAATTGTTACATGATTATGATATGTTAATGATGTTTGAAAAAGGAATAAGAGGAGGAAAAACTCATATATCAAAAAGGTATGCAGAAGCCAATAACAAATACGTGAAAGATTTCAATCCTGATAAACCTTCTACATTCATTCAATATCTCGATGCTAATAATCTTTATGGGTGGGCTATATGTCACAATCACTTCCCACGCATGGATTTAAATGGATGAAAAACCTAACAAAAGATAAAGTAATGGATATTCTTGAGAAAGTAAATGATAGTATAACAAATCCAATCAAGAGAAAAGGCTACATCTTTGAAGTAGATTTGGAATATCCCAAAGATTTATGGGAATCGCATAATGATTATCCTCTTGCTCCAGAGAAGTTAATAGTTAATGGAGTTGAGAAACTTATTAGTCATTTCAAACCACATAAAACTATGTTAACATTATCGGAATTTAAGACAATGTCTTGAGATGGGATTAAAAATAACTAAAGTTCACCGAGGGATATCTTTTAATCAGAGTCCTTGGATGGAGCCCTACATCAAAAAGAATACTGAACTCAGAAAAACAGCAGCCAATAGTTTTGAAAAAGACTTTTTTAAACTGATTAATAATTCAGTATTTGGGAAAACCATTGAAAATATAAGGAAAAGACAAAATATAATACTTATTGACAATCGTGCCAAAGCTGTAAAATTATCAAGTCGCCCAAACTTTAATAGAGCAACAATATTTGATCGAAATCTTATCGCAGCTCACATGAAGAAAACTGAGGTGTATTTTAACAAACCAGTGTATGTTGGTCAAGCAATACTGGATTTGTCAAAAACGTTAATGTTTGATTTTCATTATAATTACATCCAAAAGAAATACTCCCATAACCACGCTAAGTTGTTATTTACTGATACCGATTCACTTATGTACGAAATTACTACGGATGATTTTTACAAAGATATATCAAAAGATATAAAAACCAAGTTTGATACATCAGATTATCCATCAGACCACGAATCTGGAATACTTACAGGAGTTAATAAAAAAGTAATAGGAATGTTTAAAGATGAAGTAGCTGGTAAACAAATTACTCCCTTCGTTGGCCTTCGTCCAAAGCTTTATAGTTTCAAAGTTGAAGAGAGTGGTTTAATTAAAAAATGCAAAGGAATAAAGAAGAATGTTGTAAAAAAGGGCATAAATTTTCAGAACTATGTTGAATGTTTATTTTCTGGTGAAAAACAAATGAGATCGATGAAAATTATAAGAAGTGAAAATCACAATATTTATTCAAAAGAAGTAAATAAGGTAGCTTTGATTAATGAAGATGATAAAAGGATTTTAGAAAAGGATAAAGTACATACTTTTGCCTTACGTTAAAAAGTTTTAAGATCATTAAATATAAATAATAAATGTGCTATACAGAAGAAGAAATAAAAAGATATTTGGAAATATTACATAATTCTACTAATCCACCAGTAGAGAAGGTGAGTGAAGCGAGTAGAAAAATTGAATGCTGGAATTGCCAAAGAGATGATTGTTTTACTATTTACTCAGGATTTAAAGTTTGTGAAAACTGTGGTGGTCAAAATGAACATGTTTTGGGATATTTTGATAATAAAGATTATGATCGATTACATTTTCGAAAGAAGAGTATTTATCATAGAAAGTATCATTATAAGAAAAAGGTTAATCAAGTTTCTAAAAGATTACAGCTGACTGAAGATGAAAAGTATGAGTTGTACAATAAACTAATGGCAATAGATAACAACGTCATGGAAATATTAAACAAACAATTTTGTCGAAAGAGAATGATAAGTATTTTTTATTTAATAAAAAAAATACTGGAAGAAATGGGAAATGAAAAGTACAAACTAGTTCATCTAAATATTTCTCAACAAACTCTGGCGTATTATGAAAAGTGGTGTAATAGTTACAAATCACTCAATGACTCCTCTGTGGAAAAACCAGTAAATAATCCCAGTTAGAAAGCCAAGTACTTCAAATTCTTTAAACGGAGTGTTGGCAGTATAAACACATCCTCGACCAATGCGGTAATGTTTCCAAAATTCTCTAAAAGCAAGACTAAATATTAAATGATTGGCTAGTGTTGGTGAGATTGATCTGCAATTATGTCTAGAGTCTGATAGTCTATAAATAATTTGGTTTACGTCAAGTTTTTGTGTGAAATATTTTGCATACAAAAACTGGTAAACAAGACAACTCCTAATAAAGTTATCAGGGTAAAACTGTGTTTTATAGGTAGGAAAGTAAAAATTCACATGTGCTACAATTGACTTTATCATTTCTATCTTAAGAGTAGATAGAAATGCTTATTAATGTTTTGTAGCCAGGAAGATTTAAATAAATTTTTTATTATATCTCTTAGAAAATCTATCTGCTATAGGAGACTGATCAATTATCATTTCATCTATTAGTTTCATTCCATCAATAAACTCTTGTTTGTTAAACTCATCACCTCGAAGAGCTGAACGCAGTTCAACCAGTACTTTCTCATATGTTGTAAATGCAATTTGTGACATTTCAATCTTTTTTTTGTAATTTTTCATTTTTGAAATACTACTCACAATCACTCCAGCGCCATTTATTACACCCAGGATTATTGGATTTAGTGTTATTCCTCCAGCAATAGTTCCTATCACCACTAATCCTCCTCCAGACAGAGTCAGTGATTCATCAAAAAATTTATACCTTTTAAAAGATTTCTTAAAACACCAGTATTTTTTGTGATAATGTTTATAGAAATCTTTGAGAGTTTTGATGTCTGATTCTGACAGAGAGTTATCAATATGATTAAATTCAAAAATATCCTTCATTTATTCTTTATAATATATAACTACCATTTATCTTTTCTTGAATCATTACTTTGTGAAATTGCTCAGAGTCAAAGTCGTAAAAATTTGGAGAAAACATTAATTTACACAAAACTCCATCATCAGTTATAAAGTCAAAATTTTGATCAGTGGTATAATTAGAGTTTGCTAAAGTTAAAGTTGAACTGTAGTTACTTATGTTAGCTTTTGTAACAATTGAACTAGCACTCTGCCCCAGCCATAAAACAATTTTTTTTCCATCAAAACTACTTGGTAAACTAAAAAAATTTCTTTTATTATTGGAAAGTAAAGTTAAATAACCAGCAACTTTAGAAAAAGTTAAACTTAATAAACTTTGGTTATTTTGTAAATTTTTCTTAGCTAAAGCAAAATTTTTATTACTCCAATGACAAAAAACAATACATAAAGTATAATTTGTAAAATTAGAAGGGGGATTAAAAGTAACAGTGTAATTATTAACATTTAATCCATCTTTTCTTATATCACTTAAGTGTTTATTAGGAAAGGTAGTATTTGGATGAAAAGAATTTATAACAACACCAGATGATGTCTTATTTAATCCATAAATATTTGCATCAGTAAAGTCATAAAATTCTTCAAAATATTGTCTATAAACATGGTTTGTGGTAAATTAATTAAAAGGAATTAACTCTTTTACCATTTCAACTGTTACAGCACTGGAGTTATTGGATTTGTCGAGAGCAATGTTAAATATTCTTTTATTATTTGCATTAATGTCGGCATTGTACTCTACTTCTGTTGGTTTGATGTCAAATTCTGTATGATAGTCATAAACTTTATCTGCATCGATATTGCTAACTGCATTCATGATTCCATAAGCAATTATGTAAACGTTAGAAAACTGTATTGGATACACAGACAAATCATTTCCATTATTAGGAATACTAACCAAAATGTGAATAAAGAATTTATTACCAGTTGTTAACTTTTTAAAATTAATTATGATTCTATGGTAATACATAAATTGTGTTTGACCTTTTGAATCAATGAATCTATGTTGAAGTTTTTTTACACTAACATTTCCAAGTTTTAATCCTTGTGATGTGTTGTTGTCAACACTTATCTGGGTTTTATGCCATAGTAAATAATCAGTGTTAAGTATTTCTAAACAAAGGGTATAGTCAGCACCTCCAGCTAATCTGTAAAAATTAAGACCCATCTTAAACTTATAACCACCTTGAAAATTCTTAAATATATTTGTATAAAGAACTTTATGATTATAGTTGTGAAAGTTTCCTCTTTTAGTTGATAAGTTAGCTATCTTTCTTGGATAAAAACTAATTCTATTATCTATTTCATCTGTCCATTGAGTTGGACATGACATTAGATAACTAAACTCATCTTTGTAATGACTTGGTTGAACTTGAGTTTGGTGTAAATGGTCATCAACATACTTTTTGGTTGCTGCATCACTATCTGAAGCGGGATCTTCAAGATTAATTATTTTATTTCCATCAACATTAAGATCTGAAGTCATTGGGACACCCCCATCTTTTTTAAGGAAAGAACTGAAATCTTGGTTAGATATGGTATCATCCACATACTTTTTGGGTACAGCATCTGTGTCATTTGTTGGTTTAAATAAGTTAATTATTCTTTTATTATCCATGTTTAGATCATTAGTCATATTATTTGTTCCATCAACCTTGAGATATGCAAAATCAGTATAAGCCAATGGTGTTGGTTGATTATTCCCAGTTGGAGCTGGAAGATTTAAAATTCTTTTGTTGTCCATGTTTAGATTTCCATCCATTGGTTTACTTCCATCTAGTTTTAAAAAGACACTACCATCGACTTTGGAGTCGTCAACATATTTCTTATTGTGAAAGGTTTGAACCCAGGAGTCATTTCAAAAGTAGGTTGAGTTTGATCGTCCGGGTGAACGTAGTCCTGAATAGGACTGTTGTTGTTGACAGTGACTGACGTTTCGACAACCTGTGCGGTAGTCATCTTCAGAGTCAAAGTGAGTTGTATCACGTCAGTAGATGGTATTATATACTCTGGTTATTGATCTGATTGGTCAATAAAGTCAAGATGTTATTGGTCGTCTGTCAGTTAAGCCACGGTGTTATTGGCTATGAAGACTCGTAATCAGTAATTGGTGCGTTTCGATCCGTCTATTGTCACAGTTAAGCAGTCGTCTATTGTTAGTCAAATTGTCCAGTCGATCTCTCGTAGTTAGTTTCGCTTCATCCCGTCAATAAGTCGTTTGTACGGCGCTGGTAACTGTTCGCTACGAACAGAAACTGGCTCTCCAGTTTCTGTTGTTCTAGCAGAAATTGTCATGCAAAACATCGAGGAACAAGCCCTAGCTACCTACACGCGAACGATACCTATCTGGTTACGTTACGTTGACGACACATTCACCGCCGTACACAAAGACGGAATCGACGATTTTCACGAACACCTTAACAGGCAGAACGCGGACATACAGTTCACCAAGGAGATCGAAGAAAATGGTAAGATACCTTTCCTAGACTGCTTGGTCACTCGCGACAACAACAAACTACAAACGACTGTTTACAGAAAACCGACACATACCGACCGATTACTAGACCAGTCTTCGTACAACCCGACCTCTCACAAGGCTACTACTATCCGGACTTTGACGAGGCGAGCGCAACTAGTTTGCGATTCACCTGACAGCCTACAAGACGAGACTGATTATCTTTACAACGTTTTTAGTAAGAACAATTACAACACGAACTTTGTTAGACGGAACACCCACAGCAACACTGACACTCAGACGAACGTCAACTCTGGCCCTGTTACCACAGCTTCTGTACCGTACATCAGAGGTACCTCTGAAACTATTGCACGTATATTACAACCTTACAATATACGTGTTGCACACAAACCCATAACCACTTTACGACGCCTGCTTACTAATGTCAAGGACAAAGCCAAACCGGAGGACAGACAGGGAGCAGTATACAGGATCAAATGCTGCGACTGCCAGGCTTCTTACATTGGTGAAACCGGCAGAAACCTTAGCACGCGACTGACCGAACACAAACGAGCAACGAGGAATGGTGACGTCAACAATCACATTGCTGAGCATCATTTACAGACGAAACATCAAATTGACTGGGACTCTGCGACATGTATAACGTATTCTACAGACTACCATCAACGTCTTACTTTGGAAAGCTGGTTCACTAACTTAGAACAAACGCCACTGAATCGTAGCCAACAGTTACCAGCGCCGTACAAACGACTTATTGACGGGATGAAGCGAAACTAACTACGAGAGATCGACTGGAGAACTGACAATTTGACTAACAACAGACGACTGCTTAACTGTGACAATAGACGGATCGAAACGCACCAATTACTGATTACGAGTCTTCATAGCCTATAACACCGTGGCTTAACTGACAGACGACCAATAACATCTTGACTTTATTGACCAATCAGATTAATAACCAGAGTATATAATACCATCTACTGACGTGATACAACTCACTTTGACTCTGAAGATGACTACCGCACAGGTTGTCGAAACGTCAGTCACTGTCAACAACAACAGTCCTATTCAGGACTACGTTCACCCGGACGATCAAACTCAACCTACTTTTGATATTTCTTATTTGCAGCTTCATCATCGCCTGTTGGCGTTTTGAGTTTTGTAATACTGTATTGACTTTTCATATCAATATTTGAATCTACTGTTATTAATGATGTTTTTCCACCACCAGATTTATCATCAACATATTTCTTGGTTGCTGAATCGGTGTCTGATGTTGGATTACCAAAATTTGTTAGTTTTTTTCCCACCATATCATAATTTCCATCTGCAGTGAGATTAAATCCAACACCTGGAGCACCTTGAAGTCCTTTCGAAAATTGATGTTGATTTGAAGAATGTTCATTAAATATTCCCATCTTACTTATTGTTTATATAATCCAGTAAAGTTTTTTGCAATGATTTCCTTTGGTTTATCAACATAAAGAAATGAGAATGGTTTTTTAGTTGCCGCTTTATACTCCTCTTTATCAACTCCCAATTCAGATGATATTCTGTTAGCTTCCCTGGATGATGGAAATTCATATAAACAGTAATGAGAACAATTAAGTGCCATTGTCTGAGAAAGTGTTCCAGGGGCCAAAAGTTGTGGTCAACCGATTTGGCTGAAACTTGGCACAGAAGTTGGGTGTGATGAGATATTTCAAAAGCCACTTTGGCTCGATTATATGAGTTTTAGTTTTGGAGTTACAGGGGGGGTCTCATTTTTTGCCCTTTGAGCACCAAAAATCCAGCCTTCCAGGGGGCATTTTGAAAGTGTGATAAGACCCCACTGGTAAATTGTGCTGCCAAATGAATTTGACCATGAACTCTACTATAATAGAGCTTTCAGTTTATGCATGTAACTTTGTCCTCAAGGTATTGCACAGAGAGGAGCCTGGGGCTAGAGTTTGGTCAAAATTGATGTTACAATTACAACCCAAAATAGCCATTTTTCAAAAATTCACTATATTCACCTGCCTTCTTGCCCAACTTCCATACCTATACCACTGTTTACTTTAGTCACCCAATTATCAAAATCAGTTGAGAAAAATTTGGCTTATTATGGTTTATTGAATTTTTGGAACAAACACTTCATGCCCCTCTAAGGCAATGCAAAATGGAATTTTAAGCATAATTCAGGCCATAAACAAACTAAATTGTTGACAAGAAGCTCTTATTCTGTATTTGGTAAGTGAAAATGAATTGTCAAAGCCAAATCAGTTTCGTTGTTTAGAAATACACCGATTCTTACCTTTAAATTGATCTAAAACGGGCCTCTGATTAGCACAAAACACATGATTTAGCAAAACAAAGGTGATTTTATTCTTTGAAAACCTAGTAACCACCATAGAAGACAAATGAAAATGTTCTGACGTAGATATAACGATCTTTTTACAAGATACTTAAATTTTCCTTTTATTCATATTCAGTTTCACGTCATATATCTAAGAATTACTCCAAGCATGTTAAGTCTCCATATTTTGTCAAGCCCATTTTTTATATTTTTACCAGATAAATTTAGCTTATTAAAAGGTTCGCTAACATATAATCTTCGTCTGACCTTGTAGTAGCCTGAATAGTTGTTGTAAATACCCATCAGCAAAGGAGTATGACCATACATGCGTAGATTATACAAACATATACGAGCTTCAGTGAGCAGTATCGAGGTGAACTGTGATTTTCCGAGTAGTTTAGAGCTGAAACAATGAAACCATCTATCCACAGTTAGGAGAGCTGGATAACGAAAAGCTTGTTTTGCTTTTAAAAAGAAAACAACCCAAACAAAGCCTTGCATTGAGATAATGGAATTGTTGTTACATCAAGTTAGCTGGCCCGCCATTTTGGACTTGGAGGGTGTGGGGACTTAACATGCTTGGAGTAATTCTTAGATATATGACGTGAAACTGAATATGAATAAAAGGAAAATTTAAGTATCTTGCAAAAAGATCGTTATATCTACGTCAGAACATTTTCATTTGTCTTCTATGGTGGTTACTAGGTTTTCAAAGAATAAAATCACCTTTGTTTTGCTAAATCATGTGTTTTGTGCTAATCAGAGGCCCGTTTTAGATCAATTTAAAGGTAAGAATCGGTGTATTTCTAAACAACGAAACTGATTTGGCTTTGACAATTCATTTTCACTTACCAAATACAGAATAAGAGCTTCTTGTCAACAATTTAGTTTGTTTATGGCCTGAATTATGCTTAAAATTCCATTTTGCATTGCCTTAGAGGGGCATGAAGTGTTTGTTCCAAAAATTCAATAAACCATAATAAGCCAAATTTTTCTCAACTGATTTTGATAATTGGGTGACTAAAGTAAACAGTGGTATAGGTATGGAAGTTGGGCAAGAAGGCAGGTGAATATAGTGAATTTTTGAAAAATGGCTATTTTGGGTTGTAATTGTAACATCAATTTTGACCAAACTCTAGCCCCAGGCTCCTCTCTTTGCAATACCTTGAGGACAAAGTTACATGCATAAACTGAAAGCTCTATTATAGTAGAGTTCATGGTCAAATTCATTTGGCAGCACAATTTACCAGTGGGGTCTTATCACACTTTCAAAATGCCCCCTGGAAGGCTGGATTTTTGGTGCTCAAAGGGCAAAAAATGAGACCCCCCTGTAACTCCAAAACTAAAAGTCATATAATCGAGCCAAAGTGGCTTTTGAAATATCTCATCACACCCAACTTCTGTGCCAAGTTTCAGCCAAATCGGTTGACCACAACTTTTGGCCCCTGGAACACTTTCTCAGACAATGACACTTAACTTAGAAAAGTATATATGTTGAGCTGTACTCAGTTAAAATCAAATGAAATATATTTAAATTAGCAAAAGTATAAGATTTGCTATCTTTTATTAAGCATCAATTTTAAATAATAGGAACCCAACGGTTTTTTCCAGGGGTACGTGATAAAAAGAAATATTGAGACTAATTTTCAAGGGACGACTCCAGATTTTCCCTACAGAACGAGGTTCGGTGTTCAAGTATCTTATTTTAAATCAATTTAACCGTAGTTACATAGTTAAGCTAGCCAAACGTAAACGGTGTTACGATAATGACTTGGTAGTAAACTGTGAAAGAAAAAGCAATTAAAATAGTCAATCTACCCATTTATTGTTGTTATCTACTTTAATTTAAAGCGTGGATAACCTCTAGCCACACTTGCAACGAATGAGGAGGAAAAATGTATGCTATAATCCCATGAGCCACTGGTTTTAAACCAGACATCATTCCCAGCGCATTTGCAGCCGATGGCTGTCAGGCAAAGGATAACGGTGAAGCTGTACTTTGAAGAAGCTGGATTCGTGGATGTTGCATTAATCTTTATCATGAACGAAATGCCACGAATTCCCTGAGTCTTCCACCAGTTTAATCCCCCCTCCGGCCCAAGAATCATAGAATGCGAAAACTTGGTACAGATAAAATCGCCTTTTTATTGGATGTAATTAGGATTCATATTTGTTTTTTAATACTTGAGTGTAATTAAGGCAATATTAAAAATTGGACTTTTTTCCAATCTATTTCGGTTCTTCTTTCCTGCCCTCTTTCTTTCCTTTTCCTGTCTTTCCTACAACTATTTTGTTTCCTCCTTTGGCGAAATTAGCAGTGATTTTTTTTTCTCAAAATATCATTTGGTCACTAGTTTGGGTGTATATGTTGTGGTTCAATTTTATCCTTGGTTTAAATTTTATTTTCCTTTGTTTCTGGGTATGGTAATGTATGATAATGAGTTTGAAACAAAAGAAAATAAAATTTAAACCAAGGATAAAATTGAACCACAACATATATCCCCGGCTGCTAGGATTGCCGCTCAGAATTCCCAAATCGAAGAATCTTTACAAAAGACCTATCCTTTCGGAGTTCGCTGCTTACCACTTGAACGGAAAGCTGAATGGTTTCAGAAATGTAAAATCTGATAACCTAAAATTCTGATTACCCCGACTTGATCTAACCCTATGCCAAGGGGGCCTAAAACCAAACTGTTTGCAAATATGGCCGTAATAAACACTTAAAGACGAAGTGGTGAAGGTTTTCAGTCGCTAAGAAGTATTCGCTTTTGGAAGAGTCTATGCAAAAAATACAAGTACCCTTCCAGCGGCTAGTGGACTATCGGGGAATAATACCTGCGGTGAGAGATTGCCTAAATAATAAACATTTTTAGAGGGAAAAAAAAATGAAATTATGAGGACAATCTCTCAGCCAAGGGCATTATCATCCGATATACCAGCAAGCCAGAAAGGATTTTATTTATTTTATAACCATCCGATTAACTTTTTACATCTCCAACATGTTGGGGGAGAGGAAGAAAAACAAGTGATGAGCGCGTGTACATGTGCGAATGACTCAAACAAGTTCCTGCATTGATTGGTTGAATTTTTTTATTGAAACTGTAATTGCACCAGGCTGTCATAACAAATGAACTCTCGCAACGCCCCATAGATCAAAACTCGAAAAAGAAACGCCTTACGTTTACATTTTACTGACTGCACTGTTCCAAAACTACTGAAAAAAAACGTTTCTAATGGATAAAGAGAATACAACCATACCAATAAATGGGACCGCTAGGGCTCGAAAAGTAATGATACAATTCCTTTCTCTCCCTCTCTCTCTCTCTCTACTGAAAGTCACATAAATCTGGCTTATTTTAAACACTTTGTAGTATTATTTTCCCTAACTGAAAGCCATGACTGCATTAAAACACACTGTATTCAAGTTTCTTTAGGAATGCATTAAAAAGCATTATTTCGTAGATTTTGCTCATCTTCGATTCTGGACATATTTTATTTCTTTGTTTGCCTTTTCCCGGAACTGTCAGTTGTGACTATGGTACAAAATGTAAGTGCAATGGGATATATTGAACTGAAGTTTTGAATTGTATTGAATTGAAGTTTTGTTTTTGTTTTGTTTTGTTTTGTTTTGTTTTGTTTTTTTTTTTGCTGCCTCCATTGTGGAGGGGGACAGGGGGGCGGGAGCCCGGGAGAACAGGGGGCGGGAGGGGTACGGGAGACGGGAGAAGAAAGGGCGGGAGGCGCGATTTCTACGATGGCGGGAAGCGGGAGAGAAATTCAAACAGGCAACCTTTTGTTATTTGTTACTGCTTGACTTCCAGTCAAAGAAACGAACCCAACAACGTTTCTTGACTTCCATTTAACGTTTTCCGAGGCTTAAAGCAAAATTTTATACACGAGAAAAGTCAAAAAACGAAAATTCGTGCTCGGGATAAAAAAAACGGCATTACTTCCTGTGAAATTGGAAACCTTTCCAAGTCGCTTACATCATAGGACGGGAATGAGATAGCATGACCAGTGTCCCAAAAGTTCGTTCCAGTCTAATCTCATGCACTACTGATAACTCTTGATCAAAACTTTATCTTTACATGAAATTTCTAAATGTTTATTTCTCTATCAAGTACATGTATTCAGAATTTCAGTAACTGGCATGCCCTTTTTGTTTTTTTATCACATTCTGTAGCCGTTGCGGCATGAAGTGGGATACAGAGTGTAGACCGACAAATGATCCATTTTGAGCTTTTTTATCGCGTAGTGCATAGGATCCAGTTCAACCCCCAAACAATATTTGTCTAGTTTAGGCAGCTGAAAAAAACATATTTTGGGCATTCATCCCAAAAAAGATAATCACCCGGCGGCCCCCTTCCACAGCTAGGCTTTTGTACTTCTTTACAAATTTGAAACGAGCTGGGCGTTAATTGGCAAACTAAGCGAAGGTTTTTTGCCATCTCAGGGGCCTCTGATTTTAAACATTTTAAACAGCTTTTCATGACCCTTTTATTTGGCTTGCTAACTATGTGAGACTGAGCTTCCTTTTCGAGTCTCCTATTTTGTATCTAGCCTTCTTTAAAACTATTTTAGCTGCTTTATTCAGGGCTTTTGGTGTTCCTCTTAGTTTCTTGCCTTCAAAACCTTCATTTCTCCATGATCATTCTACCACCCAACATTCGGATTTTTCCAGTTTTTAAGCAAATTCTACAATGAATAAGCCAGTAAATCGAAGTATACAGGCTTACACTCTCAAGCAGCTGAACGTTTTTGCGTTGAGGGTGTTTATCTTTCGTGATATTCACAAAAAACAAGGAAGGAGTTCGAGCAATTCGGGCTATGAAATACAAAAATATGTGGCTGGAAAATATACTCGCGCGCGCGCACCTTTGGCCCGGAAGTACACAAATCGAATATTCGAGTCAAAAGATGGCACAACAAGTATGAAAATAGTGAATTATATTGGAAGACACAACTTTTATTGAAATGATTTGCTTACCAAGACCAATCGTACTGAAATACAGACTAATAAAGTAGAGGAACGAACTTTTGGGACACCCTATGCACGTGTGTCGACTGTGTCAGTCGTGTCAGTGTCTCGTCTGTCTTGCTAGCTGTCGAAATTCTCCGTAAGAACGACAAAGCGAGTCAGGTCAAATGTCGTCAAAGACCATTTTGATTGGTCTTAGTATTTCTCGGTTTGGTGGGGAAAAATCCGTCCATGGAAGACCTTCCTGGGAGCTCGCTCCCTACGACCAGTAGTTCACAAAACACTGTAATGAAGATTTTGCCACGTGGTGTAAACTTGTGTCGAAGGAATGCCACTTCAATGATCGCGCTGGAAAGTGCGGAGTGGTTCGATTTACAACACATTTTTTTTTTATTTTGGACAAGGTTTAAGCACTCCCTATTAGAATCTGAATAAGGAGTCAAACAGCGTGATTTACATGATAACGGGAGAAACACAATAAAGGGCGGGAGTCGGGAGACAAAGGGACAAAAACGTACGGGAGGCGGGAGAACGGGGTATGGGAAGCGGGAGATTGTGACCCCCCTGTCCCCCCGCCCCGACTCCATTTGAAATAAGAAAATAAAAACTGAAGTGACTTACTTTGTTGACTTTGTCATGCTTTGTTGCCACCGAAAAATCTCAAGGCAAATATGAACGCGGACGGGGTGTATTGCTTAATACCCGCCCTCCGATTTCCTACCACGTCATTCAAAATAGCCAGTGAAATGGCGCGAAAATTAATTGGTAGGTTATAATAAGAGTTACCCTTTATTCTCAATTCGAAAACAGACAAACCTTCGTTCATTATGACCGCAAACTTTCTTTTTCATGACATTTCCGCTCTCCCTTGTCAGGACCGCCGTCTTTTAAAAGTGTTTCAATACAGTTTTTCAGAGGCCATACCGATATTTTTTCAATCGCGCCTTAAAAGTGTTTTATTTCCTTGTCCGATCACCAGTAGCTGTAGCCTCCCCGCAAACGTCCTGTGGGGTTTGTTTGTCACATAAGAAATGAATTGCTGGTTTTCAGTGTCACGCCATTCAAAATAGATGAAAATAAAAATCAAAACCATTCAATAGATAAAGTCCAGAATCTGGGAAATGAAAGGAGGTACATATGCAAAGACCCTCGCCAAGATTCAGGTCAGAGGAATATTTCGTATACGAGATATCTGAAGAAATGTTTTACTCAAATTTATAGAGATTTGTATGGAGACGCCATGCTGGTGCTCACCTGGATGAGCTCCAACATGGCGGACGGAAACCAACAGAAACATCTGTTACCGAGTTTTGCTACAAAAGAGTGAATTTATTCTTCGAGAAACTCATAAACATTAAAATAATACTTTTCCAGTACATGAACTGTTTAGATGGCAAAATTTCCTGAAATAAGTCATTTTTTTAACCTACATGACAGCTCTCTTGGCCGTCATGTAAATGCCGCGTCACGCAAATGCTTAGAAATTCAAGCGTACTCTATCACAAAACCAAGAACCCTTTTGAAGCGAAAATTTGTTTGACAATTAGTTTTCAGCTGCTCTAATGCATCGTGAAAGTAAAATCTCGGTAGGATGGATAGTTTTTTAGCTTGAATTTTAGTGACGTCATGTGAAAACCAACAATACGTGACAAACAAACCCCACAGGACGTCTGCGGGGAGGCTAACAAAATGATTATTTGAACGTCGTTTAACGATAACAACTCTACGCCACAAGAACATCATGATACAAGTAAATCGTGATAAACAGTGAGCCTAGGAAATCAGTTCGCTGTAGATGAAAGGAAGATCTTAGACATTGAAAAGCAAGGAAATTTACAAAAGAGTATGCTGCAGGCGCAGTTACAGAGTTATTGTTCTTGTTTTAATTAGCAAAACAAAATGCTAACATGAACCCCAGGCTTTCTCGTCATTTTTCTATACTTCGTTTGGTTTTCTTTGTGCTCAAGCCTCTTCTACAAAACGCGAGACAATGGAGTCGTGCAAATTTGCAATTTTGGCCCTAAAGCCTCGGAGTCATGTGAGAATTTTAATATATCGAACGTGGCCTGTTGTCTTTGATGTTTTCCTTCAGCTTTCAAGTAGCGCTTCCGCACAAAACAATTCTTGATATACGTGCGATGATTTCGATCTCGACAAAAGGTCCGATTTACCCGCATGCACAAGTTCCCATAAAGAGGTTCAACAATGCAGTTGAAATACCGTAAAATTCCGAAAATAAGCCCCCCCCCCCCCCCCCCTCCAAATATAGGCCCCCCAAACCGGTAATGCAAAAAGCCTTCCCTTAAATAGCCCCTCCAAATATAAGTCCCCGGGGGCTTGTACTTGGAAAATTGCCCTAAAATACAAAGTATAACAAAGCAAAAACGGTAAATTTACTTCCAGCTATAAGGCTAATCCAATCGATTTTGAAATGCAAATTTCCCTCCGTCGATAAGCCCCTCCGTAAGCGCCGGGGCCCCCGGCTTATTTTCGGAATTTTGCGGTAGTCATCCTATCCATTTATAGTTATCTAGTTAAACTTGAAGCGAGGATTACCCAGCGACCCTTGCAAGGAATGAGAAGGGAAAAATGTATGCTGAGGAATCCCATGAACCACAGGTATCAAACCAGGCACCATTCCCTGCTCATCTCCAGCTGGCTGGGTGTCACGCACGAGAGAACGGTAAAGATCGATCAAGCTGTAGCTTGAAGAACCTGGATTGGTGGAGATTACGTTACCCTCCATGGTGATTGAAATGTCACGAATTCCTTGAAAGGCGTTCCGCCATATTTTGTAGGGGACTGCAATCAAAAAGTAACAAGGCCAGCAGGCACACCAAGCAGGGTGACAGTCAAAGAAATGATTGACAGATGAACAGTTAGTTACCACGAAGTTCGCTCCAACAGCTGCTGTCATTTCAAGACATTCCAGTGAATCATAGCGTCTGATGCCTTGAGTCTTCCACAGCGGAGAATCATGGGATTGAAGTCAAACTATTTGCAAAAATTAGAAGATCAGTAGAGAGTAATCGAGGAAATTTTATCTGCGTTAATCTCTGGACCCCTCTTCTGGACCAGTTCGAGTCTATTAATAAAATTTCAACAATTATTAAGTGAGGCTGAGTATGATGTGAAGAATTATGCAGATAAAAGAGATGGTTATTAACGGCATAATTCTTCATATCATAAGAAATTGTAATTCCATAGTTGTTCCATCAAAATATTTCTAAGTTCTTAAGAAGCTTTTCTTGTCGTAGACTTTCTTCAAACCTTTGGCCTATTTCTCGGCATGGTTTCAGGATATAGACGATGTTTTTTTTCCTTATAGATACTCCGCAAAAAGTAGATAACATCTATCAAGCAATATGATTTGGGTATTTCTGCATTTCGTCCGTTCACGTTTAGTCCGAAATTCACTGAGTTATTTTGTCTTCGGATAGCCGTGAACGTTATTGTTTAGTTCACTTGGGGTTGATCGAAGGTATGTTTGCCCAGAGACGAGCCCGACTCGTGCGCTATACCATAGAATCGTTGGTGTGTTGATCGCATCTTCCAAATTTGGAATAAGCCGGGAGATTTAACCCAATCAGAAACGGCGAAGTATTTTGAATGATGATGACCAAAACCTTTATCATGTTTATTCCCAGTTCGAAAACAAAAAAATGCTTCGATTCTGATAGCACTTACCTCAACTGCAAAACTTGCTTTTTCATATAGCATGTCCTCTGCCTTGTTAAGTCCATCTTCTAACATTCGCCTTATGTTAGGATTAGAAGTATCAACACTGACCACAAACTCTGGTCTGATGTAACGTTCCTCGTATAGGGAAGTACAGTGCTCAGTTCCCCACCGGGCATAGGGATTCATCCAGGGGGTACTATTCGACTGAATCCACCATTCAGGGTCACGGATACTTAGATATTCTCCCCTCTTATTTAGTCTAATGGACAGAAATAAAGCGATAGAATTTGAAAAAAAAAATAAGTGTTTCAACCCCGTGTGGTAATCTTCTTGGAGAAGGGAGCGCTCCATGCAATAGCTCGCTAATTGTCGATATGAAAGTAACTTCTACAGTTTTTTGACTGAGGTAAAAGTCCAGGTGCGGATCTAGAATAAATACTGACTGATTTCCTACTTCTAGAGAGGTCTGGGGGCATGCTCCCCCGGGAAATGTTTTGGATTTTAACTCCCCAAAGTCCTCTTTCCTGGGTTTCTGAGTCATTCAGACGGGATATTTACTGACTGTCCAAACCATTTTCCAGATATCAACATGGAGAGTTTAAAGTTTTTTACTAAAACATATTTATTATGCAAAATCTGACCGATTTCCGTAAAACGGTGAAAACTTGTATAGATCCGCGCCTGAAGTCAGGTACGGTGCTAAAAGCTGGGTTTAACAACTCAACGTTTTGAGATGATTTAGCTTATTGAATTATACCAATGGTTATCACGTGGAAAGCAGCCTCGCAGAATTTTGGCATTTGTACCGGAGAAAATGAAGGTTTCGTATTTTGTTCATTGAGCCTTTGTATGGGTGTCGGTTTCCGACGAAATCCAAGTCGCGAAGATCACCATTGATGAAGCCACTATCTCATAGATTAAAGCGACGATCGCATTGCCATTTTAATCAAGTTTGACAATGTTAGTTCATGCAATGACGGCAAAGAAACCTGCCAAAAAAAGTGCTACACTTTCAGAGTTTTTGTTTTGGTAATTTTCTCGTTCCCGTCGTCGTTGATTGCGCTGACCTTGCTAGTAGTATTACCACGAAAAACAATTCTTGATATGCGACGATTTTGCCTGAAAACAGACGATTTGATGGAAACACGCGACCAAATCGACGTCCGCTGGCACCCATACAAAGGCTCTTTATCAGGTGATTTCCGCGATAAAAGAATGGTTTTCCCGTTTTAATTAGAATACCATTCACCGAAACTTTCACTCTTTTTCCGCGAGAAACTTGCTTTTCCAAGAGGATACATGTAAGTAGGAACATTAAGAAAAAGAGTATAACCCCGGTTACCTTTGGCCATGTGGTATATGTTTGCCGCAAGTTACCAGCAGTAACAGAGGTCGGTTGAAGAGCTGATTTCGGAAAGCATCCAATTCACTTGTCGTCTTCACGAGGTTAATCTTATCGGCATTGGATAACTCCTGTTTATCGCTAATAATCGTGACTTGAGAGCTATCTGGAAGCCGTAAGACCACAGCTCCGTCTTTGTTCAGTTTAAATTCGTTTGGAGGATTGGATTTGAATGCTGAATATGAAACTAGCACGACTTCAGAAGAATTCTGCATTTCGAGATTTAAACCATCAAAGGAATTATTATTGTAAAAGCTACAGCTGTTGCTTTTCCAGGAATAGTAATGATTGAAATGCAGGATTTTTAGTCGGCTACCCTGTTTGGTTTTGCGAAACAGTCGGGGCAGAGCAAGAAGGACTCAGAAAAAAAACTCGCATGTTTTGACTCGCTGCAGTCAGCAGTTTAACTTAACTTGAACTTAATATATGGATACCCTCTTGATCCTCCTCCTTTCGGAGTTATAATGGCGTACGAGCATGAGTAAGCAAACTATCTGTTGCAATTGTGACAGAAAAACCGAACTTACCTGAATTAAGAGTTTGTTAAAAATCAGAAATCAGAAAGCTTACCCACAACGTCCTCCTGAGTTCCGAATCAGAAAGTTCAGAAGCAAGTCTACAAAATGAAAAGAATGCGCCTTCAATATCTGATCCACGTTGCGGTTTAACTTTCTCCCTGGTTTAATATTTATTTTTCTAATTAATTCCTTCCCTAAGTACTATTTTCAAGATGACTTATGCTTATGTCCTTACACCGAGACTCGTATTGTTCACTTCGGCCAATGGCTGGGACAGGGGAAATCTAACTCCAGCTAATAGCTTCACCGAAATCCTTGCTCTCGACTTCATTCGGAATCGTGTTTCAACCTGATTGGCCAGTCGAACAATGGCTTTTTTAACAGGCCAATCATGGCGCGTACTCGAATCCTGGTACGCAGCTTGGGCTCAGAACAAGGATTTCGGCGCTGAATCGCAGCCGCTGTGCTGTAAATCGAACCACTCCGCACTCTCCGGCGCGATCATTGAAGCAGCATTCCTTCGACACAAGTTTACACCACGTCGCAAAATCTTCAGTGTTTTGTGAACTACAGTCGTACGGAGCGAACTCCCAGGAAGATCTTCCATGGACGGATTTTTCCCCACCACACCGAAAAGTACCGAGACCGATTAAAATGTAGCCCGAATTTCATCCGATTGCTTCGAGTCGTTTTCTCCTCTCAGCAACGTCTGAACTAGCCTCCACCACAGGCGTGACGAACCCCTAAGAACGTCTGCGTGGGAGGCTACGTCTGAACCGACCGGCCGTTAATGCCGTCCAGTGACGTCATTACAGAAAACCGAGTAGTGATTTTGATTGGTTGATTGTCTAAACATTCGCATAATTATGAGAAATTTTAGCGGGATTGTCGCTTGATATTCAGCTGATCACATCCCTGGTATGCTTGTGTGGAGTTCAAACATTACGATAATCTTTATTGTAAACAGCAAAATTGCCCTCGTCTTCGAAACTGAAATGCTAAATTGAACTGCGAATGGTAAATCATTGTGGATAGTCGGTTTCAGCAGTGATTTTGTTTATGCAAAGTTTCTGAGATCAATGTTGTGATTCGACCTTCTAGTTATTTTTTTACCGTCAAGTGTAATGATTCTGTTAGCTTTTCTTTCTTGTTTCCTTGTTTTCTTTTTTTTCTTCTTCGTTAAAGACCAATAGCTTCTTTTAAATTAAAGCAAATCGTTGTTTTGTGTTCCGTGTGTGTATTTATTTCATTTCGTGATTACGACTGAGTTTGGTCATAGAATTACAACCGGTTCAGAGTACTGCATGCAGTTGATAGTTTGAACGTTAAACATGAATTCCAATCAAAAAAAGTAAAGCCATTCCATATCATGCAGACATTTCCAAACGATATTTTTTGGTTTGCCACTTGAAAATCGTGTTTAACTTTTTGCATGAATTAAAGCAAAGGAGTAGTGATGGCATTAATGGCCGGTTGATTCAGACGTTACTGAGGGAGTAATAACGACTCAAAGTAATCGGATGAAATTCAGGCTAATCAAAATGGTCTTTGACGACATTTGACCTGTCTCGCTTTGTCGTTCTTACGGGAAATTTCGACAGCTAGCGCGACAGACGAGACACTGACACTACTGACACAGTCGACACAGGTGTACATGTGCCATGCCATCTCATAAATGTCCTATGATGTAAGCGACTCGGAAAGGTTCCCAATTTCATAGGAAGTAATGCTGTTTTTTTTTTTATCCCGTGTAAAAATTTTCATTTTTTGACTTTTTCGTGTATAAACTTTTTCTTTAAGCCTCGGAGAAAGTTAAATGAAAGTCAAGAAACGTTGTTGGATTCGTTTCTTTGACTGGATGTAAGCAGTGGCAAATAACGAAAGCTTGCCTTTTTGAATTTATCTCCCGCTGCGCCATCGTTGACATCCTGCTTCCCGTCCTTTCTTCTCCCGTACCCCTCCCGCCCCCCTGTTCTCCCGGACCTCCGCCCCCCTGCCTCTGCCTCCCCCCCCCCCCCCTCCACCACTTACCACTCGAAAATAAATTCATATCTTCCGCCATATATCTTGTAGCGGGCCATACTCACACTTACAAGATTTTCACCCGGGTGGATTTGTGTAAATGCCGTAAGCACCCCAGTACTCATATTTGATACCCTACGTTTACTCATAGTCCAGCCAAAATTTCTCTCTGATATGAAAAAAATATTACTAACAACCACAACACCCTAGTCACAGCTGCCAGACAAATGTCAAAACGGACTGGACTTTGCCTTCAACATTATAACAAGGAAGTGAAAGGATGAAATAGCTCTAGCTTCTCTATTACATTCGTAGTATCAGGTGACGGGACCACGTACCGAATTCTCCGCTTATTCAAACTCTCATGGAAATGACTGCTCAAAAACAACGCTTTCCCTCTATTGCCACTACCATTTCTGCATTAGGTATTATTTTGTACTGCGTTGGGTTTTTAAGAGTCGAATTGAAGCTGAACAATCAGAGCGAGAGATTGCAGGCGCTTGAAAACATCCCGGAGACAGAGCCGCCATCAAGCGATCCAAACATCGCCAAGTTCATCAAGGTTGCTCGTGGTATGTATTTTTCAACGTGCTCTAATACTGTTTTAAATTTCATGCCGTCTGAAATCGTTCTTCCCATCCTTTTAAGAACATTTCAGGGTACGCAAATGCGCTAGACATTATCATCAGCGATGAAGTAAATTCGTCAAAGAATATGACAGATACGACTTGTGTTTGTCAGTGGCAAACAAATTAAGTAGGTCATTCTCTAGGTCTCCAAACACGGTGCATTTATTTTCGCACATATAAAGGGGAAGAACTTTTTGTTGCCTTAACTAAACCAGTATTTCAAATAGAAGACTACTCGAAGCCAACGCTTCTCTTCGTTTGCTACCAAACCATTTCAGCATTAGGTATCGTTTTATATTGCGTTGAGATAAGAGATTCAACAAAATGCTCTTATTTGTCGCGTACGTAGAATATGAAGTCACCAAAATCAAAAATAAAGAATCATCGACCGGCTGATTTTTTAATTTCATGAAGATTATAGCAGCTGAAAACTTATATTTTTACAAACTTTTGCTTCGAAAGGGTTCTTCGTTTATTGCTAGAGTATATGCTTGAATTTCAAAGTTTTTACTGAGAAATTGGGCCGACCATATTCTTGGTAATTTACCTTTTTTATTTCCCAGATTCTGGACTTAATATAGTATCATCAATCTACTATCAAGAGTGCTAGCAGTATAATATTCTTTTTGCCGCAACCGAAAATTTCAATCACACCGCAGAAACGTTGTCTGCTCCCATATTGCAAGCAAAATCAAACGTCGACGTGCTTGAGACCCTTTCTTTACGCAGAAAGCTAAAATAATTAATCCCGTCTTCCTTTCATACAACAGTAGACTGATCTCTCATAAGGCGAGAAATGTTTTATTGCTTCATCTGTACAACACGGCTATATTTCCCCAGGGGGTTATTTGGGTTAATTTCTCCTGGTATGTGCCGCTGGCCTCTCGGAACCCCTACTCCATTATAGTCTACTCTGTGGCCATATTATTGACCCCATCTTACCCACTTTGGAAAAAAAGTAATTTTCGCAATCCCAACTTAGCTACTTTCTGTTTTTCCATCTACCTTATAAAGCCTTTTAACTTCACTTAACTTGGTCATCCTGAAATGAACTGACACATTTTTTAACCTAATGTGGTGTAAATCTTTCTATTTTAAATCCCTATAGTACCTGAATTTTCTGACCCCCAAAGTCCTAAAAATGTGCGACCTGTACAAACCCGAGTCTAGTAACTCTTGTAAAAATGCAACCCCATAATAGTCAATCCAGTCGTGAAAATGCGACCCCTTCCAGCGGCATATACCCATTAGCCTACTTCTATGAAGTACCCCCCGGGTATATTTTGAACAATCGACTGCAAATTGTCATGATTAGTGTGGTTTAGTATTTTGAAATTTGTTCTTTCTTTATAACATAATATCAAAACATGCTTCGCCATAAAAAGAAAGTGTAATAGAACGGAACAGGATAATCGAGCAAGACCAAGAAATTGCATGGGTAATGGCGATAAGGATGTCTATCACTATCGAGGCGATCTGGCACCGGCTTCCCACTTAGTAATAGTCGTGAGTGAGTTAGCTAGAAGGATCAATTTTTGTACAGTTAATTATGAATTGTTGAAGCGTTGTTTGCTTCTTCCCTTCTGTCTTTTCCCTACTAAATTTGTTTCTTTATTGTCTTGGTACACTTGAATATGGCGTCATTTTACCGAGCTGAGGGTTGCAGTAGAAACTCAGTCCAACAAGTCGAAGCAAAAGGAAAACAAAGCAGCAGAAAAATAGCGCTAGCTGGCTCAGTGAGAAGACAAAAACATTGAATTGTCGCCAATGTATACCTTATTCTAGGAAATTGACACTTCATGAAATTAACACTAATTTCAAACAATTCGCGTTGATTTAAGCCGCTTTAATCTTTGTAAACGTTAAATTTCCGCGCATTAATTAAGTGAAGCGTTAATTTCCTCGACCTTTATTATTTTGACCTCAAATACTCGATACAATTTCGACATTGTTTACACCAAAAGGAAGGGCTTTTTTAAAGGTGGGGATCAGCCAGTATCATTGAAACTTTGAAGAACCGAACAACCAAACAACGTTACGATTTTCTTATACTATCTTTTAAAAGACTTTCGCTCATGAACATGGTAGAGGAAGACGTCAAGCAAATTTGGCTAATAACACCAGGAAAGATATGATGAGTAAAATAAACAAACTGCTAACAGAAGGAAGACTGCAGTTCTGACAATCAAATGGTGACTCTTGTCAGTCAGGTCCCCAGGCCCTCCCGGTCTACCCGGTCCAGGAGGAGAGAAGGGAGACCGGGCACAAAATTTCCAGCAGGGGAGCATAACTTTAGGAAAGCTATGTATCGGTCCCTGGAAAGGTCACCCCAGGAATCCCGGGATGGATTTGATTTGTACAGTGCCCAGGGGTCCGTTTCTCGAAAGTCCCGGTGACTTTTCGGGGCCCGAAATCAAATATTCAAATCGAAATGTAAAGAATAAGAGCACTGGTCCTGCCTAGCAAACTACTCCACTTTGTTTCATTAACTGATAGCTTTATCATGTTAGATTCAAAACTATTAAAACCTCTATCATGCATGTAAACAACAACAGCTTTACGGGCCCGTTAATTATCGGGGCTTTCCTATTTGTCCGCGTCTTCTTTATCCTTATCCGGAATTTAGAGGTGGCGTGTGTTAACCCTCGGACGTGCAAGCAAAGTCATACCCCCACCGTGGTACAAGGGAGTGGGGGTTGATGGAACCCCTCCCCTGTAATGTCACCAAACATCTTAGATTTTAAAAACCTCGAGAATTATAAGTACACAAATAAATAAGTACTTTGCATCATTTTATCCACAAGCTTTACTTTTATTGCTGAAGGAAATTGATAAAACATGCATTTTCACTCAAAAATTGCTCGATCACCTGCTGCTTATGAGGTCATATTTTGTAACTATTATAAAAATTAAAAGTAACTGACCATCACTAAACTTGTCTCAAATGCGTGCGAGGGATAAACGAACAGTTACTGAAACTGTAGGTGCCGATGTTTTATCGTCTAGGAAATCGTCGTTAAATTAAATAGAAGAAAATATTATCGTCTTCAAATATCCTCCTTTGCAGCCGGCTGCGAGACTAGTTTTTAAGCTGCGAGGATGTTTTACATGCTGAACTGAGAACACAGCAAGCTAGGAGCCCATACAAGATTATTACAACGAGATAGACGAGACTCCAGCAACACAAGTGCGGTTCACACCGGTTTCAAGCATTTTCCACTTCATCTAACCCTAACCCTAACCCTAACCCTATAAGGGACGGAGAGGGGGGCGGGCGAGGTACGCAAAATATTAGTGCAAGAGAAAATCGTATGAAACAGGTTTTGAGAACGTCGTTTCTCCGTCCCACACCTCGTGTCTCAAATGCACCCGACACAAGACGAAATGACGTGTTTCTTTATTTTGTAAACTCAACAGAAATGTAGAGTTACTTATGTCCGTCACGTTCCCGCCCCGCGAAACATGGTTATCTAGTTTTCCATGGACAAGGCATTCTTTCATCATGTTCCCGCGTCGGAAACGAACGGTCATGTTTCCATCACATTTCTGTAAACATGATCTTCGCAAGGGAATGGAAAACCTAAGCAGTTGATAAAGGACCTGACCGGGAATAGAGCCCTGATCTTTGCGATGACCGGGCGCAACGCTCTATCCATTGAGCTAATTAAGCCAACTGGAGAGCAGGCCATTGCTCGCATCAAGGTCATTAAAAAGCCAAGAATCATCTTATAAATCTAGAAAAGACTGGCGCAAAGAAAGGAATGGAAGGTTCTCACTAATCTTTCTACCAAATGCCTAATTAGTACTTAATATTCAGCTAAAAGAACAATGAGAGGTCGGGTCTTGATCGGTCTTGAATTTAAAAAAATAGATGGTCAGGTGTTTGTGTATTATCTGTTTGCTGATGAGTACAACTTATAGGAAGGGACCATAAAACAAACAATTTATCATTATTTTTTTGCAGAATTTTACACTATCAAACATTATCGAACCAGACGACACGCTAATTTAGCTAACAATACCAGCGAAGCTAAAACATTAGGCGTCATGATTAAAGAAATGCACAAACTTTTATCAGAGGGGAGACTAGGCCTTTGCAAATCGACGAATGACGCGTGTCAGGCAGGTCCCCCAGGACCTCCCGGTCCACCAGGACCGAGAGGAGAGACGGGAGACCGGGGAAGAAAAGGCAAGAAGGGAACACGAGGAAACAAAGGAGATAGAGGCCTTATGGGATCACCAGGAAAAAGTGGACCTGTTGGGCCTAAAGGCCATACTGGACTCAAGGGACAAACGGGGCACAGAGGGCCAGCTGGTAAGCCGGGAACCAAAGGGCCACCAGGAAACAACATCAAAGGATCTGTAGGACCAAAAGGCGATGTTGGACCAAAAGGGAAAAAAGGAGACTCAGGGTTCACCGGCGTGCCGGGAGCCAAAGGAGATAGAGGCATTATAGGACCACCAGGAAAGAGCATCATGGGACTTGTAGGACCAAAGGGTACTGCTGGAGCCAAAGGGCAAAAAGGAGACACAGGACCCACCGGCACGTCAGGAGTCAAAGGAGATAGAGGTATGATAGGATCACCAGGAAAGAGCGGCAGAAAAGGCATCAGGGGACTTATAGGGCCAAAAGGAAATGCTGGACTTAAGGGACGAAAAGGAGAGAAAGGATCAGCTGGCATGCCAGGAGCTAAAGGAAAGTCTGGTCAAACTACCATCGTTGTTCTGCCTTGGGGTAAGTGAGTATCGATTTTTGTTTCTGACAAAACACTTTGTGTCATCTTCCGTCAATCAAACACTCCATACTTATAATGCCATACCAAAGAATTCAAGTGCATGTTTCCGGTGTTAGCCGAATGTCCAAAAATACATAGAGAGAAGAAAGAGTAAAAGGATTTGATTCATTTTAGAAATATTATCTAGACTTCTGACGCGGTGTCTCGCACTTCAGGCCCTTCTCGCACTTGCGTTCACTCACATGAAAAACGCAAGATTACGCCGGTTCTACTTCTGAGTCAGAAAACTGTAACTCCAACTGTAACTGAAATTCGGGAAATTTTCTGCCTAAACAGAACTATCACCAGATAAACAAGCGAATTACCAGCGGAGAAATAAAAAACTCGCGTTATCGCAGTTAAACTGATGACAACAATTAGGTACTAAGATCTACGATCTTGAGTAAGACACACAAGCGTGTGTTTATTTATTGAAGGGAAAATCCCTGTTCGTTGAACTTTCATTGAAAGAATCAATGTTTGTCGGTGACAGCAGCTGGTAATCGGCCCGAATCAATACATGCAAAACCTAAACCATTAGCGGTGACAAAACATAGCAGTTACGCTGAGAGCAGAGGATTCATTTTACATTCACGGTCAAAATAATATTTTTCTAATGACTTTACGGAAAGCTATAGTCTTGAAATGTCAGCTTTCTCCTACCCCTAACCTGTTTTTTGATGCAGCAACAGAAAAAACGTATCGCTTTTAGTGGTAAATAGAGGTAAGTAAAATATATAATATAGTACGTGCCAGTGCATAAGCAAAGGATGTCAAGGATGACCAAAACGCGATACTGAAGACAACAGGAAATGGTATAGCCAACTTTCCAAAGCGAAAGGATTTCTTGTATATGGTCTAAATGAAAACTTTATTAAAAAAACAAATGTAGCTCAGTGATTTCTTTGAATCCTCTAAAGCATACCTTACCCTCCAGAAATTAAACAAAGAACAATAAACGGTTGGCAGTCGTGCAAGCCATATTTTTTTTAACAAAGAAGCTTACGGCTTTCCTGTTGATTTTAAACGACGACAAAAATACAACACAGAGCCGTTGGATATAAATATACTCTTCCAAGATTCTGTTTACCTCTATTCATTTGAACAATCAATCTGAGTCCGGGCGGCGTATTCTCTCTTCATGTTGCTTCTGTTTGATTTTAATATTTTCGAGGTGGGTGAGGACGGCATCGCTTGAAACATCTTTTCGGCCCCACTTCGAACTGCATAATCATAGTTTTGAAAATACATACGTTTGCTTTCTAAAGGTGGCCTCCATAACATAGAAATGGCAATTCAAGTCTACTGCGTTTTGGTATGAATACAACCGCCTAAAATATCTTGACTGCACAAGTGGTGAATCCGCGATTTCCTTTGCAACATCCGATAAACATCCAAATATTCTGCAGGAAGTTACGCTTACGCTCACGTGACCAGACCCAACCAGGGTCTCTCGACGGGGAGGAGAGAGAACCTGGGAACGAGGTTGAGCTCGCCATACCACTCTATGTGCGCTTGAAGTAATCTTTAATACCTTGGAGATTGCTCTCTTCCAAAAATTTTTGTTTAAATGTTTGAGACGGAGAAGCTCCAATTGAATGAAATAGTATAATTATTTTTTTGCTCTCCTCCGTGGGTTGTTGTTCTCTCTGACTCAGCTAACCATTGTGGATATCCCAGAGTACTCCACGTTGAGTGAAGCAATAGTGAAACTGACCGGGGAGGGGATGGGAAAAAATGCAAATAGCCCCCAAAGCGATTAAGGTCATTCCTCTGAATTGCATTGCGCATCTCTACTGCGCATAACATTGCAACACTAACGCAATCTTTCAAGATGGCTACCATCGGCGTCGGCACCAAGTCGAGAGATAAAAGAGGTTTTTTTTGTAAGTTTAAAAGAAAAGGGAAGACGAGAGAAGTTAAAGAATATTTGGAAAAGGAAGTGTTGTAATGTGGAAGGCAATGGAGGCGTTAGCACAAAAAAGAAATGCATCGAAGCCTGCAGCTGCAACTTTCGAGGCAGACGAGTGATCGAGTTAGACGTGCTGGCCAAAGCCCTAGATAGTGATTGCAGTGCATGTGGAAAAGCTCTTCAGCTATCAAACTGACTATCTCCGGGTTGGGTAGTTTTTTGTATATCATGTGCGGCGATCTGGAATGTGGAGAGGTAACTGTGTGCACCACAAACAAATCGCATCGTGCCACCGGTGCTGGTAGCGGCCGACCAATTTTTTATGTAAACACCAAACTTGCCTCAGGTAGATATATTTATTTGATTAGCAGCTTTTATCTGAACATTTTTCCGAGCTTCATCATAATTTAACAATCATAATACCGTGTAATAACTAACTCTAATTATATCTGTACGATTTACGATGTTTTTTTCCCGGAAAGAGAAATGGGCCTGCCCTCCTGGGAACAGAAAATGATGGCATAGCTTCTAAGCGAATACCGGCACCCCCCTCTTTTTTTCGCTTATTTGACTCTAAAAACGATAGGCTGCCTACACAAAAAAATGGACAATTTTCTATGTTCAGAAAAAAAAATATAAAGGAAAGTATAAAGCCAATACTCATTTTTTCATTTAAATTATTGTAACCATGGTAACGAAGTTAGGGTAGTGCTTCCTCAACATATGCGTTTTCGTACCAAAAGCCTTTTGAAAGCGTTACTCTTGTCCAACTCTAAATGTGTATAGCCTCATTTCGCACAATCAATAACATTCTGAGTGTTATTAGGCCTAATTATTAATATAGTCCACGCTGCAAGGCAGCAAACCGGAAGTGTTGAAAATTACCTCAAAGGGGGTATGTTTGAGCCCTCGCAGCTCGTAAACGAATACCGGCACCCCCCTTTTTTATTTTGATTTTGAAGTCCCAGTATGATGAATAGTTAATAGACGAAATTTGAGAAAAAATCTATGTTAAGTTCTATTTCAGGGGAATGACCTTACCGTAAATCCTCTATTAAGCCCCCCCTCTCAAATAAGCCCTCTCCCTCTAATAAGCCCCCCCTTTTCAGGGGAAGAAAGCTAATAAGCCCCCCCTCTCTATTAAGCCCCCCCCCTCCCCACCCCCAATTATTCTTCACTAATAAATGATAGGTTGTATTAATCAATCACGACCGCAAAACTCCGTGTGGACTGATCCAGGATGGTTTATTACCAACTGGAAGTTCGGATTTCATTCTGATCCTCGGCTGCATGACTTAAAACTTCTTGTACTCGAGCTTTTCCACTTTGTATTCTAGTTCTTTATGGAGAACTGATACCATCGTCGTTTCTAAATTAAATAAGCCCCCCCTCTCAAATAAGCCCCCCGTCTCTATTAAGCCCCCCCTCAAATGGGCTTGAAATAAATAAGCCCCCCGGGGGGCTTAATAGAGGATTTACGGTAAGTTAAGGTCGAAACCAAACAATTTAACTTCTAGAAACGCGTGATAACCCCTACTTTTTATCTTACCAAATGAAAGTAATAAGCCTACTCAGCAAACGACCAATTTTTGGTTCGCGGAAAATGTCGTTTACACTGTTTTTAAGGCAAACGCGTGAAGAGGGGTAACTGCTGATAGCTTCCCAGTTGTGCTGATATTTCAAAGCGTTTTTCTCCATATTGAAACGCAGTTATCTCTGAAAATACGTGGTCACCCCCAGTTTTCTTTTTGGATTTCAACAGCCACTGATATGATCTACTTGTCCCACATAGTCATTATCTTGGTAAAAATACTTCCCATTAGTGGGCACCGTCCTTAAGGAGTTAAATATTAATAAACCTCTATTTTTATGAGTAATTTCTTGGATGTTGATTTTGTTATAAAACTTAACGCTAAAAGGTCTCGACGTTTCGACCTCTCCGAGGCCATTTTCAAGTGCGAGTAAAATATGAAATTAGCATAAATATATTAAAATGGTAAAACAGGAAAAAATGCGATAAAATATGTAAATATGTAAAAATAAGTAACAAAATATTCTACGAAAACAATTAAAAACAATTGAAGTAATTAAAACCGACCTAAACAAATAATTTTGCGTGGATGGAATCGCATTGTTTGTTTAGAGTTGGTTTCAGTTCTTTGATAAAAAACATTTCAAAAATAAGGCAATCAAAACTTGCTCTGACACTTTTTTAAAATTTTAAAAAACTGCGCAATGTCATCTGGGGCTATACCTCAAGGACAAACACGATATAGCTAGATTTTAATATATTTATGCTAATTTCATATTTTACTCGCACTTGAAAATGGCCTCGGAGAGGTCGAAACGTCGTGACCTTTTAGCGTTAAGTTTTATAACAAAACCTCTATTTTTGTATCTTTAAAGCAAAATAAAGATCTTAGGATCATCTCGGGATGAATTTAGAGAAAATGGAATATAAGAGCTGTCTTTCCCCAGCTGAACAAAGCAAACTTTCCTTAATAACGAGCTGTTTTTTGTTGTTGTTTTTTTTTTTACGACAGTGAAAGACTGTAACGACTGTCTGCAGTTGCCTTGTCACTAGGCCTCATTATTCTGCGCGGCAAATGAGTTTCGGGTGACGTGGTCCGAGCGAGTTTGGTCTCGGATACGCCAGCGAAATGCTTTGACCAGTACTTACTGTTCAGCTGGCTTTCACCATCTGAGTCAAGCAACAGATCTAGCTGCTGCTGGGTCGATAAAGAATAATTTTCTGTTTTGCCGCTGATTTTTGCGAGGCTTTACAGTTTTCAGACCCAACTTCCTGACTTGCTCGTCAAAGCCAAGAAGGTCAATAATGTTTTGCTTGAAACGTTTTTCTTGAGATGTATGGCCGTTTTGCCGGGCCGAAAAAATGTGGCCGTAATAACGACGAGGTGACCGTAAGGCGGGGTTCCTCTGTATAACAATATTTATTAAAAACTGAATCATTGGATAATGTAATTCTAGCGTTTTGATTGGCTTAGCCATTATGGTATATGAGCCATTATACCATGCTCTCCATATATGGTCGATGTACGCGTCAGTTTAAAATTGGAAGTAAGCTGAGATTTTTTTTTGCGAAGGATAGAATTGCGCTCGAAGCAAATCGTTTTAATTCATTTCTTAGAATACTAGAAAATGCAATTTCTTCGGGACAAATAAAAACAAACAAAAAAGCCACAATAGCTTGTTTGAAAGTTTATCTAAAAACACATGAAAATACATGGAACTAAAGTACCTTGACTAGCTACGAAAGAAGGCAAGTGTTGTTTCTTCATGATTGCGAAGCCACTCGCAGAATCACTCGCCGATAGATAACTACGGCTTGTTTATCAGACATGAAGAATATAAATCACAAGCAACCGGCTATAAATACAGGCTATGCAGTCATTCACTACAACAATCGAGGCGTCAGTATAGCTTTTTTCCTCGTTCAGCAAAACCAGCTGGTGGCTTCAAATAGCTTCATAACAAGCGACCGAGGTAATAGTTTTTCTCATTTGTTCTTACTTTTGTAACTGCACCGAAAATCCAAATTCACAGTAATTTCAACGGCTGTCACTTAAAAATTCTTTTTCTTCACATTATTTGCCAGGACTTTTAAACTGTCCTGCTGTGTATAATCCTAGAATCCCGATGAGTTTTTAAAAGTGTTCATCGCTACAATGTTTTGATTTTCATTCATCCAGCCCAGGCGAGTCCTTTCGCGCGTTGACAGTTTTGATAGACGTGTGACATGTGAATAGCGGAAGTCCTTTGTCTTTTCCGGTTTGCTTTAACAAAATTAAGTCGGGGAGTTTTTAATAAAACAATTATATTCCACTCGCGCTTGTTGGATATGAGATGATTAAAGCCAACTCGGCGCTACGCGCCTCGTTGGCTATATCATCTCATATCCAACGCGCCCTCCTGGAATAATTGTTAAATATTCTAGTTGCTACACAACATGGATTGAACCCAGCTGTAACATTTTCTTGACTGTGAAACGCGGAGATAACCATTTAATTATTATTATTATAGCCAGTCATTCTCCACTTTTAGGCCAAGACTGTGTATCACTACTCAGATCAGGCCATAATCAAAGTGGAGTGTACTCTGTGAACCCGGACGGTAAAGGATCCTTCAATGTATATTGTGACATGCGCTCTGATGGTGGAGGATGGACCGTGTTCCAGAGAAGACAAGATGGCTTGGTAGACTTCTATCGCGGCTGGACCGACTACAAATTAGGCTTTGGTCAGCTGACGGCTGAGTTCTGGTTAGGAAACGACAAGATTCACAGGCTGACGGCTGCTAGACCCAGTACTATGCGAGTGGAGCTAGAGGACTGGAACGGAGTAAAAGCTTATGCCAAATATGGCAAGTTTAAGATTGATGATGAGCAGGCCAAGTATCGTGTTGAATTTGGTTCATATTCAGGGACGGCGGGAGATTCTTTGCGCGCCGAATATGACCTTAATAACATGGCGTTCAGCACAAAAGACAGAGATAATGACATATACTCATCTAGTAACTGTGCTGTGGTTTGGACTGGTGCCTGGTGGTACAGAAACTGCCAGTACTCTAATTTAAATGGAAAATACCTGGGAAATAGAGATTCCCCAAATGGAGTTCGATGGGCCACATTTCGTAACAATCTTTCGCTTAAATATGCTGAAATGAAAATAAGATCTTCAAAATAAAAGCAGTTCAAAAATGTCATTACTCAAACGCATCTAATAGGCCATTTGCAATAAGAGGAATGTGACATCGTTTTAATGAAAATGAAAGTTATATGATTTTGCCTTTGAGAAACGATTAGTGGGTCATATCTTAAACAAAATAATGGTGATTTGGTTTTCAAACCCCTACCATTTTCTTAAAATTAATAAGTTCGTAAATGGTCAGGTGATCAAAATGTGATTTTTGAAATATTGCACTTAAACTTCAAGGAAAATGTTGAAAAGATGATGTGATAGCGTTTAAAGCACATCTGAGCGTAACTATGAAACGTTGAACAAGATATAAGAAAGAAGTAATTTTAGCCGCCATGTTGGAGGGCAAGAGTATGCCCTCCAACATGGCGGCCAATACAAACCATACTACTTTGTTGAAAAATCAAAGTGCCATAAAATATCTCCCTTAAATGCTTTTCCTCTCACAATTTCGGGTGTAAGATGATTTTTGTCTGCTCTAACATTTTTTTGCATCAGCGAGATTCCAACTCATTGTTTAAAGGAAGTATTGGTCACGTGACATCTTAGTGCAAGTGGCCTATTCCCCAAACACTGCTTGCGGTGATTGAGGAATGACATTGTGAACTGCTTTTTCAAAATAAAAGCAGTTCAAAATGTCATTCCTCAATCGCCACAAGCAGTATTTAGGAAAAAGATGCTTTTTTCCTTGGCGTCATGATAGTGGTGGGGAGGTAAGGTGTGGCGGGGTGAGAAATACACGGACAATATGCAATAAAACAGCAAAATAAAAAGGGTTCGCAATATGATCAAACATTATTTCTTATTCGCTCCATTAGTCCTACTTATAATCCGTTCCTAATCAATACCAGACAAATAACGCCCAAGAGCCATGGTTTTGCTTAGTTTTCTGTCTCTAGACTGTGTTGTATCTTGGGTTCGAAGTACTACTTTGCAGTACACATTCAAGATTGACAAAGTGCTTCACACAACTGCTTTATTCAATTGAACTAAATAGAGCTGTTTTTACAATGATATATAAGGTATGCAATCGTGTAATTTTGGTTTAAGGTGTGTCAGCTAATTATTACAATCATCTCCCGTTATCTAGCGGTTGCGTTATTGATACTAAAACACTACAGACTGGAAGTAATGTTGTGAGTACTCATATTTGCCCCTACGTTCCCTCGTAGCCTGGCCTAAATTTCTCCCTTGCAAATAAAAGTATATATTACAAACAACCACAACACCCTAGTTACAGCGGCCAAACAAATGTCAAAACGGATTGGACTTTGGCTTCAACATTATAACAAGGAAGTGAAAGGATGGAATAGCTCTAGCTTCTCTATTACATTCGTAGTATCAGGTAACGGGACCACGTACCGAATTCTCCGCTTATTCAAACTCTCATGGAAATGACTGCTCAAAAACAACGCTTTCCCTCTATTGCCACTACCATTTCTGCATTAGGTATTATTTTGTACTGCGTTGGGTTTTTAAGAGTCGAATTGGAGCTGAACAATCAGAGCGAGAGATTGCAGGCGCTTGAAAACATCGCCGAGACAGAGCCGCTAACAAGCAATCAAAAAATCGCCAAGTTCATCAAGGTTCCTCTTGGTATGTATTTTCAACGTGTTCTAATACTGCTTTAAATTTCATGGCGTCTGAAATCCTTCTCCCCATCCTTTTTACGAGCATTTCAGGATACGTAATTATGCTCGGCAGTATCACCAGCAAAGGAGTAAATTTGTCAAAGAATAAGACTTGTGTTCTGTTGTCAGAGAGGTTAACAAATTAAGTAGTGTCATTCTCTTTGGAGAGGCCGTGTGACACTTGTAAAACTGTCTCCAGACACGGTGCATTTATTTTCGCACAAATAAAGGGGACGAACTCTTTTTGCCTTAACTAAACCAGCATTTCAAAGAGAAGACTGCTCAAAGCCAACGCTTCTATTCTTTTGCGACCAAACAATCACATTTATTGAAATTTGTCTCATTATGTAATGATTTACGTACTAATTTGTTATCAAATCATGCAGATGACACTTGATTGACTGTAGTATGGTGGCCCATAAGAGAATTGAAAACATATTTAACAAGAGATAAATAAATATACATAAATATAAAAATACAAAAAAATTATTAAAATAAAATTGAAAGATTGAAATTAAAGATTAAAAATCAAATAAAATTTGAATTTAAAAAAAAGAAACAAACAAAATGAAAATGTAAATAAATTTTAACCAAAAAAAAAGTAAATTTCTATGAAAATAATAATAAATAATAATAATAATAATAAAAATGAAATCGACGAAAAAAATAAGAAAAAAACAATAAAATCCCTAAGTAGAAATGCAAATTAATTTTTATTTTTGCTTTTATAACGCTGGGCCGAACTGAGGTCACAATAAATTTCTTTTCTCAAAATAAAATGCCGTGTAGTAATCAATGCATTGCATTATCATTATTATAAATTGTAACTTTATGTTAAAGCTTTTGCAATACTGTAACTACATAATTATAGTCGTGCAAATAAAGCTCATGTTGTTGTTGTTGTTGGTATCGTTTTCTATATTGCGTTGGTTTTTAAACAATTGAACAATCACGAGAAGAGATTCACAAGAATAACTTAAACAATATCGCGTTCTTTTTTACATTTTTCGTAATCAATTATCTGTAATAACACCAAAGAAAATTTCGTATGAGAGCCCGAGAAAATAAATGTCAAATATCACAAAATGACATCTTACGCATGAAATTTTCAGAATTTTACCTGACGTGTTTTCACTATTCTTGTGAAATTTAACATTTATTTTCTCGGGCTTCTATGAGAAATAGTCTTTGGTGTTATCACAGATTACAAATTATATCTGTAGCCCTTGAAAAATGTCCAAAAGAATGTGATATTGCTTGAACTATTCTGGTACAAGGTTTTTGTCCACTGAAAATTAAAATTACTCAATTTCATGATGGATTCCTTCTTAATCCGTCTATCTTTCATACAACAATAGGCTAATCATACATAAGGCGAGAAATGTTTCATTGCTTTAACTGTACAACGCTAAAATCCCCCGGGGGAGGGTATTTTGGTTAATTTTTGCTGGGTATGTGCTTTTCACGATGGTCGGTTGCTAGGGCTTTTCCCCCCGCAACTTCGTAAATTCAATTTTTGGCTCACAGAGCACTATTTTATCTTCCATATGAAGCGAGACATTAAAACATCTTAATTAGAGAAAAATTTTCTTTAAGTTTTTACCATCGTAAAGGTATTTTTGACGTTTCTTGAAAGTATGACGTCATGAGAGACGTCTATTTTTAGTAACGACATTAAATACTTGCAAAGCAGTGTTCAAAACATTACAGACATTATTGCTACACAAAAAGAATATGTATAGTGAAAACCCCATCTCAATCGGATAAAATGGCGTAAAGTTACAGCTAATAAAAGAAATCAAATTTCCCCCCACATGACCCTATATGGTCAAAATTGGGGAGGGGTTTAAACGCGAGAATAATGAATGTATTGTCAGAGGAGCAAGGAAAAAGTTGCATAAAATCAAATTTGTATTTTTTTCTACTTACTTTTTTTTACTTATGTAGTGCTATGACGCGTTTTCGTCACAAAATACGTCATTTTGACGTCAAAATGACGTATTTCGTGACGAAAAACGTGTCATAGGACCACATACCCTAAGTAGAAAAAACTGCAATTTTGATTTTATGTAACTTTGTCCTTGCTTCTGTTCCAATACATTCAATGTTCTCGCGTTTAAAATAGCCCTAATTTTGACCATATATGGTCATTTGGAGGGAATTTGAATTTCTTTAATTAGCTGTAACTTAAGTCCTTTTTATCCGATTGAGATGGGGTTTTTACTAGAAATCATAGAATTCTATACAGAAAACTAATGTAAAATTTTTAGCATTTTATTCCTGAATTTTTGTTCTGATGCCAAATTTGGACATCATTTATGACGTCACAACAGAAGTCACATGGGATGAAAGAAAAACCAATAAACAGGTAATTAATCAAACTACTTCCCTGCCAAATTTCGTTACATTCGATGCATTCTACTTCTGTCTATGGCCTAAAACTCTCAGTTTTGAGAGGTATTTGGGAGGAAAAGCCCTAGCAACCGACCACCGTGTTTGGCCTCTCGGAACCCCTACCCCATTTATAGTCTATTCTGTGGCCATTGGGAAAAGAGTAGTTTTCGCAATTCCAACATAATAACCTTCTGTTTACGCATCTACCTTATAAAGTATTGTAACTTGGTCACTCTGAAATGAACTGACACATTTTTTGACTATGAGATGTAAATCTCTCTGTTTTTTAAAAATCCCTACATACCTGAATTCCCTGACCCCCAAGTAACTCTAGTAACCACATATTTTTTACCTCAAGTTCTCGATACACTTTCGACATTCTTTACACCAAAGGGAGGGGCAATTTTAAGGGTGGGGAGATCAGCCAATATCATTGAAACTTTGAAGAACCGTTGAAGTGGCCAGCTTTCTTCGCCGGACCCCCTTCGTACGTTTAGGGAAAGTACCACGAACAAAGTTTCTGTTTCGGTTATACGTTTAGCTTTGATTCAACAAGTTTTGTTTTTTTGTGGACACCACACTAATTTCTTTATCTTCATTTTGGACGGTTACCCTCTCTTCCTTTTTTCCGAAAGTCGTTTTCCATTAATCTTGCATTAATTAAAGTCGCGTTTATTTCCAATACCTTAATTTTATGGGGCTTTAATTTCCTATAAGGTAGATATGCTCAATCTATGTATGCTACTTACCTTTTCATTAAGAGACGTTGTTTTGAGTTCCCATTTCGCTGAATCACGTTCTATACACGCAACACAACTAAGCAAAGTTATGATTTTCTTGTTTTATTAGCGGAGCTCCGCGCGCGAAGCGCGCCAGCGGAGCACCATGGGTAAATAAATCTACCCATCCCAGAAAATTTGGTAATCACGTGACCGACCGACCGACCGACCGTCCGTCCGCACCACAGGAAAACCAATGTTTACTCTCACTTTTTTAGCTAGTTTGGGAGCCCAAGAGGAAACTAATTGCACATCAATGTTGTAATCAATTGACAGCTGTCAAAACAGGGCATCCGCTGACCAGTATCACCTGACCGTACCGCGGGCTCAAGTGTCGACCCATCGAGGTCGAATATTTTTTTGAAGTTATCCGCTGACAAATTACCAGTTTCAAATGATCGCAGGCTCATGTTTATTTTTTCCAAGGATTCATATCAAATATTTTGTGTTTATGTCACCATGGCCCCGCACTATTAGGACTTCGATTTCAAACTGGCCTCGGAAGCGAAAATTCAGCCAGTTTTTTTTTAAAGTACAGGCGGGGAAGACCTTATTCTTACCATGGTCACGCGTTGGTCACGCTCTACGTCCAATTTTTATACTCTGATTGGTCAAAATTTGACAGGTGAGTTCATGCGGACAAATTATGCAGCATCTTGAAAGTTGTTTACTCTGACAGCTGAAGCTGACAGAGTTTTGTGTCAACTTGTGATGTTTTTAACTGTCTTTTCCCTCTGGATGTAGAAAATGAAACACAGCTGCCATCAAGAGTCTTCTGTTATTCATGGCTGGTTTGTTTACTGGGTTTTTGATTGAGAAATGGATCGCTTGTCAAAATTCGGTAATTCGTTTTTGGATGGCATCGTTTTCGTTTTTCAACTTGCCTCATGCGTAAGAGGGTTTAAAAGTCTCAACCAACTGTGGCCTTCCTTGATAGCTTTAAGGAACTGAATCTCGAATGGTAAGCCTGAGTAATTATTGTATTTGATGTTTGTTTTTGTTATATCTAATTTTCATGAAGTCTTGCGCAGTTCACGCTGACAGTTTATGCGGCAAGTTTATGCACGTTTGTAGGATTTGAGTCAATGATCTGACCTAATATCAGGTTTGATATAAGCTTACAGAACTTTAAATAGCCTTCAGATATATTTGCTCACCACAAATAGAAAGAAAACGTTCCGAAGAATATTTAGTTATTAATTTGGTTGTAGAAAGAAAGCTTTAAGCGATTTTCTTGCTTCGAGGAGTTCACCTTCGAAAACAGTAAACACCGCGCCGGGAAGCCGGCTTACCGGTAAGCTTTACGCTTAAAGACTCTGAGGATTTTTAGAGACACTTTAATACTTGCCTTCGTGAATGAAAATTGTTGTCTCTGTAAATTTTTCACCGAATTATTTCTTTTTTTGATTGTTAGTAGTCTCTCTTACAATTTTCATCGCTTGCCCGTGCCGTTTGTTTTCATCGTTCATGAACATCGCTTGCAGGAGTACTCAAAAATGACTCGCGTATCAAACGCTTTATAAGATTACACATCGTTATAACTAAAACCATTAAATAGCAAAAAAAAAAATAAATTCGCTATTATGTTGAAGCGTAACTCTCTTAAAGTTCATTCAAACACTCGACCAACTGACAGCTCGCACTATAGAAACGAGAACCAGCTGGCCGTATGGGTGATTTTGGAAATTCTTGAACGGTTTTGCAGCCCACGATTGATCGTCCTGAATATTCCTGAGTGCAATTTGTCTTGAAAAATTGTGAAATACCGTATTCTCTCCGCGGTCTGTATGACAAATAGCACTGTTTCACCTCAAATGTGATGTATAAAAATTATAAAAGGTTGGTTTAAACACCCCCAGATTTGTTGGCAAGAATTTGAAAAGTAAACCGATCGAACGCAAAAAAATTTGGCGTGATTTGTTTTCCAAGAATTTGTTTTCGAGGCCTAATCTACTGTGATACATGAATGTGGATTAAAAGTTTATTGTTTGATTTAAATTATAATTTATTAATTGGAGCTTCGCTTTTAGCTCTGGCTAAATCTATATATTATCTTTTACAAGACTTTGACTCCTATGAACATGGTAGAGGGAGGCGTCAAGCAAATTTGCTCAATACAACTAGGAAAGATACAGCCACAGTGGATGTGATGAGTAAAATCAACAAACTGCTAACAGAAGGGAGACTGCAGCTCTGTCAATCAAAGGGTGACATTTGTCAGTCAGGTCCCCCAGGCCCTCCCGGTCCATCTGGTCCGAGAGGAGAGAAGGGAATTCGAGGACGAAAAGGGAAGAGAGGGGCACACGGAAACAAAGGAGATAGAGGAATTATGGGATCACCAGGTAAGAGCGGCAAGCAGGGAATCATGGGAACCGTAGGACCAAAAGGTGATCTTGGACTCAAAGGGCAAAAAGGAGACACAGGACCCGCTGGCATGCCGGGAACTAAAGAAGAGAGCCTGGTGAATCGATTTCAGCTCCTGTTGTCGCTGTTTCACCGACAAACCTGACAGTAAACGAAAGTGAAACTGCTTCATTTCAGTATTCAGTCAGCGGTAATCCTGAGCCTGCAGTACTTTGGAGTAAAAGGGGTAACCTTTCCGAAGTAAGCACGTCAGTGGTTTCGAGAGGGACATTGCTATTAAAGAATGTAAAAGCAAGACACTCTGGAGAATACCAGTGCTCGGCAACAAACATCTTGGGACATGCGCAAACACTAGTGCAGCTTGTTGTAAATGGTGAGTCTTTTGTGAAACATGGAAGGCCTACCATTAAATTTTATTTAATTCCGGTGAGATTTCGGATGTGTTCATTGTTTTCGGGTAAAAAGGATCGTACCGGTATCAGGTTTCCTCTTGTGATAAAGTAAAAAATTTAATGGTGGGTTATTTTGTTAATTAATGTACACTTTGATCCCATTCCTTTTTTCCGCGTTTTAAAATCGAGATTTTACGGGGTTTTTTTCTCATAGTTTCCTCGAATCAAACAGTAAAGCTTTAGTAAGTAATAACAAACAGCCTGCTAAAGTAAACGTTATTCGTAACACGACTTGCAGCATTAACTTGGAACACAAAAGATAAAACGAGGAGAGTAATTTTTTGGCTAGTGACTAGCTATTAGCAGATAAAAAATCTAAGAGGAGTCGAACCTGTAACTCCAGATGTTCTTTTACTAAGTACAGATGTCTCAGAAAAATTGAGGAAAAGTTCGCCCTTTAGTGGTCCTTCTAAATTTGAACTTCAGAATTATTTCATTGTGTTTTGTTTGCCGTGTGCACCTATTCATATTTATTAAACTTTTATTAGTTATCATATAATATAATTTGGCCTAATATTTATTAGTTGGCACCTATTATTATGTTTATTAGTTGGCATTCAAGGTATTTTATCTTTGTTTTAAATTTTATTTTTTGTTTGTTTGTTTTTGTTTCTTTTTTAACACATTACAACAGATTGAACGACGATGATGTGAACTGCAGAAATACACATTTAAATTAAGATATGATCCTCACATTGGTAATTGGAATTTAAGTTGCCGCAAACTAACGCGAAAAAAAATTCGGGACTTCAACGAAAAAAAAGAGTAAATAAAAATCAAACTAAGGATAAAACTGGACGGCAACAATGACATGTTGATTTTGTTTTATTCCTGCAGTTCCTCCTCGAGTTTCTCTTCACCCCGGGCCTCATTACATCATTGAAGACAGCAATTTCACTTTTCCAGCATGCCACGTGACTGGTTATCCGACACCAGTGGTCACTTGGAGAAGGGTAACCGGGCAGTTACCACAGGAAAGGGTGAAATACAATAACAGTAATAGTACTTTGGAGCTTTTACATGCTCGAAAAATAGATTCTGACGTGTATCTTTGTTCAGCAACAAACCTGCTTGGAAGTTTTGAAAAGAAAACACTCGTGGCCATCGTTTCTCATCCTCGCTTTACTGTTAAGCCACCTGTGAGCATTTTTGCAGGGTTCGGAGACACCTTGACGCTTAATTGTAGCGCAGCTGGTGACCCTCAACCAGTTATTAGCTGGAGGAAACAAGGAGGTCATCTTCCAGTTGGAAGGAACCATCAGATTAATGGTGCGTTAGTGATTAGAGAGATTAAAGAGAACGACACAGGTCATTATATTTGCACCGCAACCAGTGCAGGAGTGTTTAACGTGGAAACTGTTACGACCATTAAATTTTATCCAAGAGGTCAGTTTTAACTACAGTCTATAAGCTTCTGATCACTTTGAATGATTGGCAAGTAAAGAGTAATAAAGAGAAAGGTAGAGGATCTTAAGCAAAAGTAAAGAAATGTTTTTCTCTCGTGCAATATTATTTGATTAACCCTTTTCATTCTAATTTAGTTCAAGACTGTTTATGGCTGCTAAAGACAGGCCATACTCAGAGTGGATTGTACTTTGTGAATCCAGACGGAAAAGGATTCTTTAATGTTTACTGTGACATGCAAACTGACGGTGGAGGATGGGCCGTGTTTCAGAGAAGACAAGATGGCTCAGTAGACTTCTATCGCGGCTGGAGCAATTACAAATCAGGCTTTGGTCAGCTGACGGCTGAATTCTGGTTAGGAAATGACAAGATCCACAGGCTGACGGCTGCTAGACCCTGTACTCTGCGTATAGAACTGGAAGACTGGAACGGAGTAAGAGCATATGCTAAATATGGCACGTTCAAGATTGGTGATGAGCAAGCGAAGTATCGACTTAAAGTGAGTTCATATTCAGGGACGGCGGGACATTCGTTAGCAGGGCATAATAACATGGCGTTGACTACAAAAGACAGGGATAATGACAGATGGGGCAGTGGTGAGTATTCTTTGTGGAGCGGAGGTGCCTGGTGGTTTAACAATTGCCATCACTCCAATCTAAACGGAAAATACCTAGGAGAGAAAGTTGATGTCAAAGGTGTCACCTGGCGTCATTTCAAGAATAAATATCTATCATTAAAATTTTCTGAGATGAAATTGAGACCCTCATCCTAAAAGCAAAATTGACATTTCAGTTGATGACTGACATGTGACGAGAAATATCATCTTCAAAGACAGCTGGAAACTGTTCTTCCTAGACGCGCCTTTTTAAATTTATGAGGTGACTGTGGTGTTTAATATCTTAACTTACTTTATCTTTAGCTTCTATTTTTTAATTATGGTTTTTAAATTTTAACTATGATTGTAGTGTTTGAATTTTACCTTTAAACAGTCCTTGTCTCATTGTTGTTACTATCATCATCATCATCATCATCAATATTATTATTATTGCAAGAGTTCAGTTCATGAGACCGTATTTCTTCTCCACGGGCTAGGTCCAAACCTTGAACCTGGGGCACTTGAGGGTTGCTTTGTCTTTGTTGTCACTTGATGGATAGGACCTTCTGTAGAATAGGTGCCGTTTCCAGTAATGCTGTCTTTTAAAATTTCCCAGGGGTTGATGCTTCCTTGAATTTCTTTGACGAGCTTCTTTGAGCCTTTCTTAATCATTCCTAACGCACCTAACGACCACTGGGATTATTTCTGTCTTCATCTGCCACATTCTGGTGATTTCTATCTCATGATCTTTATGCTTAGATACTTTCTTCGGAAACCTTGGTGGAAGTATTTTTATCAGAGGGTATAGCCACATCAGTGAGAGTGTATTTCTTATCCCGATTGTTTTTATGACAATGTCAGGGCGATTTGCAGAAATTTCTCTATCTGTGTGAATAGGTATGCCATAGAGAATGGTGATATCATTCTTTTCTTCCACCATTTTTGGCTCGTGTTGTACCACTTGTCTACTGTGTGCACGTAATGTATTCTTTACAGATCTTCCAGTGTACACATCCTGCCACACATTGTTGAGCCAGTGTTTGTATAATAATTCTATATTTACTAGCTCTAGGCCCAAGACTGACAACGTAGCCGGGTCCAAGCAGTGGACCTGGAGCGTTATAAGGGAAGAAGTTGCTTCAGCGACAGTACTTTCCTTAATATGTGGGCTGTTCCAAGCATTGTAATTTTTCCGAATTTCATTGCTGCTAATGTTACCCGGGATGCTACTAGTGACCTTTTATAATCCCTTCTTAGTGTGCGTTAGTATTTGTTTCTGAAAAAAAAGAGACCAGTTGTATACTGTATTCTTGTGTAGTGAATTTAAGTTAGAGAATGCAGTATTTCCTCTGGAGGAAATTTTTACGGGAAAAATTTTTGCGGTTATTTTTATTTGCAGGAACTTATTTTTGCAAAGTACTGACAGTCATGAAATTCTATCAATAAAATTCAGCCGTGAGTGAAATAGTGAAAATGACAAGAAGACGGAGGGGAAAAAATATTAACAGATCAGTCCACTGGGTTTAAAATTTGTTTGTTTTGGAGCAATGAATTTTTTTAAAAAGCACGTATCATAGCAAAAATTTGCCAAAAATTTAACTGAGAGCCATTGCTAGATACTATGGTATTTTTTCTCGTTCCTTTTTTTTTTTCTAGTTTTGTTTGGTCACATGAACCGTGATGTCAGCTTTTTAAGTTAAGATAACCATGTTTAGGCTGTTGTGGACATGTCTCAAATTACCTCAGTCGTGGCAGATGAAACCTTTATTACACTTGGGTTCAAATGTTATTACGGATGGACCTTTATTACACTTGGATCCAGTTATTACACTAGTGCTTTCCACAAGTTCCACTGACAAGAAATCAGGACCCTTGAAGGGAATTTTGCCTAAGAGGCAACCAAACATTTAGCCTCCATTGGTAGCATTTTCAGGGCAGTCATATTTTCCCATATTTCCTCCCTTACCTGAGACCAAGATATGTGTAAATCATACCAGTCTGTAAATAAAGCGAAGGGCAAATCAGAAAATTGAGGCTAACGTTGTTGAGATCAAAGAAAAAAAATTTACACTTTTCGTTTGTTTGGGAGGGAGGAATTACGAATCCCCTAAAAACGTCCGTTCATCAAGTCCAAGATCATATCAACGGAAAAGGCAACTTTGCCCTCAAGCGAGGACAAAAAGGAAACAGTCCAAAGCTAGTTATATTTCATAAATGTTTTAGCACACAGCGTGGAAGAATTTCTTCCCTCGTTCCCAAATGCGCGGGGCAGAACATGCTTTGCATTACTGAACCTGAAAGCTGGTTCGCCTGTGGCAGTGCGACAGTTGTTTTCGTTCATTGCCGTGGCGGCAAGTGAAATTGTTACAGTTATAAGTTCAAATTATTCATTCATTTCCTTCTGGAGGTCTTTCCGAGGAATCTTCTGAGAAGTTCTGTGGACTCTTAAACTAACGCAGTCTCAGGTGGGTATCGTTGGATTAAAAATTGTTAATTCGTTAAATGGCATAAATCGCTTCATAAAATTCAGAAAACGGAACCGATTACTCGTGACTTTCGTTGTATATTTTACCGCTTTGTGGACTTTTTGACACTTAACACTTTAACTGAGCTTTATTTTAAAAAAACTATACACATTTCGGACTAATATTGTTGCGAGAAGTTACCGAATAATTAAAGGTTTGGCGCCTACCATAATTCCCATTTGGTGGTGCTTCGGTCAGAGGTCACGTTTTTCGCCCGTTTTTAGTGTAACATTTACATTTGCCTCGCTTTGTCAGCGCTCGTAATTTCATTTACTCAAAAATTTTATTTCGCTGATTTGTAGAAAAAAGAATGCTCTTTCAGTCTAAATAAGCCTTGGTGTTCAAAGCCATGTACCGATCCGCTTTTTTACCAACTTTAAACATTTCATAAAGAATCTTTTGTTGACCAAATCGTGATCTAATCAGTTCAAATTACAGAGGAAAGATAGTAAAAATATGAAGTGTCATTATGTTTTAGTAGCCAACTTTATTTTAAAACATACGAGCCCCTGAATACGACTCTAATTTTGCATGATTTTTGCCCATTTTAGGCCTCGGGAAGAACAAAATTCGTTAAAAAATATTATTCACTCGATCGTACTTAAACCAACGATTCTGTAACTAGGGCCCATAGGGCTTTATTCTGGCTGAGTTTGAGGCCAGGTCATTTTTGGACTATTTCCACGTCTAGTTGATATTTACGCGAAGCCGCTCTTAAAAGCTATTTTTCTCATGTCGCGAATTTTGAGCTCCTCCCTATTTCTTTTTTCCATAGCCATAGCCTTCCTGCTTTCTTCTAGCGAAGCGTAAGAGAAAAAAAAGAAAGAAAGAAAGCAAAATAAAGAAAGAAATGTCATAAGAAAACGTGGTCGGCATTTTTCAAGGGACCCTTATTCTTTTGGATGACTTTTATATGCAAATTACCAGTTCCTCAAGAATTCTTCAACTTGACCGCAATTTATCCTTCACCATACCCAAGCGACAACACACCAAGAGTTTTCCAAAGTTCATTTTTAGTTCATGGATGACGTAGTCATGCCATGGGTTTTTGGAGGCACTCAAATGGCACTCGATCACTCGAAATCCTTTCATTTTCGTAGGTTTCAGAAACGATAGGTTTTTCCCCATACAAATCCTTTTATTTCGAATGTTACGTAACAATGTTTATGCTCATATTTTGAGTTTGGGCTACCTGTGCTCTAGCCTCCCACGCAGACGTTAGGAACTGTAACAATAGACAACAGGTTCGTTCAAACTCAATCTCATCATGTGATCGCATTGCTTAGGCACTCCTCCAACCAGATCAATGTGACCTTAGTCTAAGAAAACTCCCGATTAAACTAGTCTATTTACATCGCTACAAAGTCGTGCTTTTACTTGAGCCTAAGGAGGAGCTTACACTTCAGAGTGATGCGTCCGATACAGGTTTAGGAGCAGTCCTAACTCAGAATGGACAGCCCATAGCATTTGCCAGAACAGCCTTGTCCGATGCCGAGACAAGATATATGCAAATTGAGAAGGAGTTATAATATTGGCAGTGGTTTTCGGGCTCGAGAAGTTTCACCAGTACACAAATGGCCGCCCGGTCACTGTCCAATCAGATCACAAGCCCCTAGAGGTTATTGTAAAGAAGCCAGTATACAAGGCCCCTAAGCGTCTCCAACGCCTACTATTGAGATTGTTGGTGTATGATATTAACCTGCTATATCGGAGTGAGGCAGCCAGATGGAGTTGGCAGACACTTTGAGCCGGGCCTACCTACCACAAGTAAACCTGACATCAATTCAGAAAGAAGTTGAGGCTGTAAATATGGCACAAGATCTACCAGTATCAGCAGCCCGAGTGGATGACATTCGCAAACACACGACACAAGATCATGAACTGCAAGAACTTATCAAGTTATCTTGACCGGATCGCCTGAAGAAAAATCTCAAGTCCCTAATCGGCAGTCCCATATTACAATGTGCGCGATGAACTGACCGTTCAGAACGGTGTGATTTTTCGAGGCCAAAGAGTGGTAACACTAAGTCTCTCCGCAGGGATATGCTACAGCGAATTCATGCCTCACACCTTGGTATTGACGGTTGTCAGCGGCGCGCCAGAGAGTGTCTGTACTGGGCAACAATGAGCAGTGAGGTCAAAGATTATGTGCAGCATGCAGTGTGTTGTGTGTCGGTCCACAGATTCAATGCAGCAGAAAGAACCACTACAGCCCCACCAGATACCATCACGACCATGGGCCAAGTTAGCTGTAGATCTGTTCCATCTCAATGGCCAGCAATACCTACTCATTGTTGACTACTTCTCGGGGTTCTGGGAGGTACAACCCTTACAATCAACCTTGTCTCAGATAATGGCCCACAGTTTGCTGCACAGGAGTTTCAGCGCTTCAGCAAAACCTAGCAGTTTCAGCTAAACACAACATCTCCTCATTACCCTGAGAGCAATAGTAAAGCCGAGAATGCCGTTAAAGCAGCCAAGCACTTATTGAAAAAAGCAAAGAAGGACAAGGCAGATGCCTATCATGCGTTACTTGCCTACAGAAACACCCCAACACAAGGCTTGGATACCAGTCCTGCTCACTGAGGCTTATGAGCCGTAGAACGAAAACCCTGTTACCAACAACTGCCAACCTGTTACGTCAACAGATAACGGAAGATCTGCATCAGAAGCTCCTGTTTAACAAAGAACGTCAGGCAAAGTACCACGCTTGGGAATTTTTGTGCCAATTTTGGCCAAGTTTAGTGTCCCAGTTTCCCCAGTCCTCTTCTTTGAAATTCTGCGCAGCCATATCGCCAGCTCGTCAAGCGCGAAAATCGGTCAGGCTTTATCGCCATGTGAGAGAGAACTGGTACTAATAAACAATGTTTTGACGAGTGCGATAAAAGCTGCGAAGAAAGAGCTTTTTATCGGTACCTTGCATGCCTTGTCTTCAAATATTTTGAGACTAGCTTTACGTCGGTGAAGAGAGAGTTTCTTGCGAGGTTCTTGAGAGAAAAGTCTGGCTGAAGTAAGCTTTGGAAAAGGTTTTATATCTGCTGTTTGGTGCCCATATCTCAAAAACGGAAACGAGGAAAACATGAAGAAGGTATTTATGTTTTGTTTTGATGCTTTAGTTGCTTAAGTTTGGAGCTTACGCACATGAACTTTTTTTACAAAAAATACCATTTTTAGGTCAATCAGGTTCACATGACGCTTGTTAATGGATGAACTAACAGGTTTTGGATGACTTGCGAGAAGCAAGAAAATCACTCCTCCGCTCCGAGGTTGTCCTCTTCTCAGGAAAGCGATTTCTACTTCGTGAATTGTCAAGACAAAATGCTAACCTGCGTGGCAGATAATAATAAACAGCGAGGAATTTTGTTCGTTGTAAAGTGGGAAGTTACAATAATACATCATGTCATCGTCAAACAACACCAGTGCAAGCCACGTTCAAGTGTATTTGACGTCTCTTCTTTGACATTAAAACACCCCCACCAAACAAGAAAGGTGTCCGTTCAAACTTCTTAATGAAGGTAAGTTAAAGTTATCGAAGTGAAGTTCTTAAAGAAGGCATTTTGAAACTTAGTTGTTACTAAAGAGATCGATAATTAGGACGACAATCGATATACAGAACAGAGCTGCTACTCTAAATGACATGATGTCTAGTGAGCTGAAATATTACTGTATGAATAACTTAACCTGTGTTCATTTCATTTATTGGTTTGAAATTGCAATTCCTAATGTTTTCACTGCTCTTCAATGCCGTTATAATCAGCCGTAGTTCGTCTGGCTTCGCGTCACCATCTTGAATTTGTCTTTCTTAGGAACCAGTCTTCGCACGGTCCCGAAAAAAGTTGGCCCGAATTGAAGCAAAAATTTCCAAGCGTGTACTACAACCGAGGAGCTCGGACACGTGCAAGGCTTAATCCCGGTGATACAGTTAGAATGTATCATGGTTCCAACAAGACCACAGATTAGGAATTACTCAGGGCCTCAGTCAGGTCCCAAGTCGGCACGCGGTCTTATAAAGTCGTTACCGAAGATGGAAAAACGGTTCGCAGAAATCCGGTTCATCTAAGAAAGTCTACAGAGCACTTTTCCTTCCAGCAGTCCTATTCTCTACCAAATGGAGCGTTCTGTGTTCCAATGCAACAGAAAAGCGGCGACAAAGCTATTACACCAGCCGAACCTACAGCCTGTAGTTCTCCTACCCAAACATCTAGACATGATCCTCTGCCTTTGGATCCAATCAGCAACCGCTCTGCCCAATCACCGTCTATAACGACCAGATCGGGCAGACAAGTCAAACGCCCTAGCCACCTCAAGGACTTTGTTTAAAAGCAAATGATCGAGAAAACCGGACAGTCATAGATGTGTCTATTTGATTTTTTTTTATTAGTATTTTGCTCGGTAACAAAAAACATTCGATTTTGTTTTTACAAGATCAATTTATTACAGAATAAGGCTTCGTCAACTGGACAGACCCATATAGGTATAGTTTTTTTAGAAAAGAGAAAGGATGTAAAAATAGACAATAGGTTCGTTGAAACTCAATCTCATCATGTGATCGCATTGCTTAAGCACTCCTCCAACCAGATCAATGTGACCTTGGTCTAAGAGAACTCCCGATTAAGGTAATTCTCTTGTTTTGCACTGCGCACCCTCTACTGCGCATAAAATTGCGACATCCAAGATGGCGGCGGTTCTTCCCACTAGCACGAAAAGAACAAAAAAGGGCCCGCTTTTACAGAGCTAAAACTTTTTTTCTCACCAATAATGCCGCACATCGGCTGACAGCTTCCTGGTTTGCTATTGAAAAACAAGAAAATGAAAGAAATGTGCGTGATCCCGAAGTCTGCAGTGATTTTTCACTTCGCGGCCGTCGAGTTGTGGAATTATTAAAATGTCCTGGCTGAGGCTTTGGATTATGGGGGCTGTGAAGCCTGTGGGAGAGCTCTACGGCTCTGCAACTGCATTAACGAGCCAGTATCAGGCCTAGGATCGCTACTGTACATATGTTGTTCAAACTTCGAGAGTGGAGAGACGAATATTTCTGGAACAAATAAGACCCACCGTACCACCAGAACCACGCGAGGTAGACCAATCTTTGATGTAAACGCGAAGTTTGCTGCTGAATTCACATTTTGCTGTGTATAGAAACCAAACAAGCGAACATATGAAGAATAGGAATCAATAGTCTCTTCTTCAAGGTTCCTTTGTCAAGTATTATTATGCAAAAGCGAAAAAATCGAGTTCTAGCTCACTGGAATTAAACAGAACGCCAGCGCTACAAAATAGCTCAAAATTAAGATTAATAACTCCAAAATCTCCTCAAACCTTTACATACCTCCTTCCTTGGTATTCAATGTACTCTTTTCAAGTTTGAGTTTCTGTGTTGGAGATATCAAACACATAAAAACAACCGAAAACAAGCTTGATCTCGAGTGCATACTTCGAACACGATGGGCGTTATTTTGTATCTCGCCCCAGTCCCCACCGAGCAAATTATCCATCCAGACCACCTTTCACAGCAGTTTGTGACCCCCGATTTTTTTCCCAGGTATTTGCTAAGAACAGTCTAATAAAAAAACATATTTGAAGAAGAAAAAAAGTTTGACAGTAGAACATGATTTTTTTGGGGGAAAATAGTTTCGTATTTGCTGTATTTGCGTCGAGGCGAGGACTTTAAGCTAACCACGGAACTGTCCGATAAAGTGCAATGCTCCACAACCAGGCATTCAAAAACGAATTAAATGAAGCAATAGTGTTTATTTGAATAAAAGAAGCTTTATTTACAAGATAAAATTTTGTGTGTTTCAAGTAACAAAGACTTTATTCTGTAAGAAGGGGATTCGAATTTTTAACACGCAACCAGTAAAACTACCCTATTTTAAGAGCCTGCTGACGCGTAAACAAGCACGGTGACCCCATCTTTTTTATTGCATTTTTATAATGTTCATATCATGAATGTTCATTATGCCAAGTTTCAAAAAAGGTTTGATAGTAGAACAATTTCAAGGGAATTACCTCAAACTAGTCTATTTACATCGCTACAAAGTCGTGCTTTTACTTGTTACAAGAACGTCTGCGTGGGAGGCTACCTGTGCTCACTCACTCGATTCTCATTCATTTATTCATTAAAGTCAGAATAAACACTTTACTCTTACCTCCTTAACTTAGTATTACTTTTGTTTCAAGTGCCTTTTACGCATATGTTTGGCATATTCTCAGAGGGTACTTGGGTGAGGCGTACATTTTTTTCCGCCGAACACATCATAGAGTAGCTATCCGAGGATGGGTTTTGAATAAATGGAAATATTCTAATTAAAAAGAGCACTGACAATGTCATCTGCAAGAAATGGACTTGGAATTGTTAGAAGGACATTGAAATAATTGAGCGCGGATCATTGTTGTATATTTGGACGAGTTGTGCAAAAAAAAAATTAATACATCTATTGCTAAGTATAAAAAATAAAACAGTGCTTTTAAGTACTATTACATCTGATTTTTTAATGCTTCGTGTTATTGCCCAAAACATGTTTACTTTGGCAAAAAGATTCAGCATTCCTAGCTGAAGCGCTCTCCTTTCCCACAGACATTTGCACATAGGAAATCCCTTGCAGGTCAAGGGGCCGCGCACGAAGTGTCTAAATTCAGCAAACTTCGTGTCTAAATTCAAGCCACAAACGATCAAAAGGATTAACGGCAACTAGTTAGCTCGAGCTATTATTAATATTCAATGAACGTTATCCAGCTGGTTATCTCAAAGTGGAACTAATTGCTGTAAGTTTGAAGTAATGTGTGTGCATACAAAGGAGACCTGTTATGGCCCTAGTTAATCCCGCTAATTGAACATAACAACAACACTGCTCAGATGGCAGTTTATGATTGCAAATCCTTATTTATTCGTCAGTCTATAGACAAAAGCTGACAACATATATATCTATCAGTAGTAATTATCTAAAACAAATGAAAGTTTCTGTTTAGGATGTTCTGCCTTACCATGGTACACAATTATGCAAGAAGGTGAGATATATATATATATATATATATTGACATCCTTTTGATTAAGTTATCATTAAAAAGCGGATACACTTTTTTATAAATTCCCTCAAATTTCGCTCGGTTACTATTGCCCAACAGATGTTTACTTTGGCAAGAAAAAGATGTGTTTTTCCATTACCAACTTAGCTAAAACGTGCTTATTCCCTGGCTTCATAACGTTGGATTGCGGATTATGATATTTGGTAATCTCGGTACTTGATGCTTCGTTATTTACACGGCTGCTTTGAAACATGCTACTAATTTTCTTTATTGAGGGATTTGTTATCTATCTCGAGCCAGCAGAAGTTTGCACTCACAAATGAAATTCCTAATAGCTTACAGGTCACCAGGCTGTGCGTGTGTTCAAAATGGCCAATTTCTAATCCCATTATGACTAGGAGGGGCAACAAAGAGTGCTCCGGGAAACCTGTCTCTTTTTTCGGCATTCGCAAAAGGTCTTCTACTCTTTCTGTTAAAAGTTTAGCACATTTTTTTTTTCTTGTTAAATGTACGTCAGTGTGCAGAAAAGTAGAAGAATGGTGACAAAAATTTGACCAAATTATTTCTGAATTGATAGAAATAAACGCGTTTCCGGTGATTTTAGAAGCTCTTATTATAACAGAAAAATTTTCCGGGGGAGCATACACATCCGGCCGGATCATACATCCTAGATAAACAAGCCCCACAAATCATGTCCAAACTGTGCTTCATAGTCCCTAGTATACTGTAGCCATCGCCTTTTGTTTGTTTGTTCTTCTTCCTCTTCTTCTTCTTCCTGCACTAAGTACATTCTGCGCATTAAAAGCTTTAAGATAAGAAAATCTCTCTACTTAATTCTTGCGTTGTTATTGTCCAAAATATGTTTAATTTGGCAAAAAGGTTCAGCATTCCTAGCTGAAGCGCTTTCCTTTCCCACAGACACTTGCACCTAGGAAATCCCCTGCAGGTCGAGGGGCCATGAAGTATCTGAATTCAGCAAACTTTATGTCTAAATTTAAGCCACAAACGATAAAAGGTTTAACGGCAATTAGTTAGCTCGAGCTACTATATTCAATGAACGTTGCCCAGCTGGTTATCTTAAACTGTAACAAGATAATTCCTATAACTGATTGAAGTAATGTGCGTGCATACAAAGGAGACCTGTTATGGCCCTGATCATATATTAATCATATTAATTAAAGTTAATCCCGTTAATTGAAAATAACAACACTGCAGAGATGGCAGTTTATGGAAATCCTTATTTATTCCCCAGTCTATCCTACCCACAATATCTTTTAACTATAGACAAAACCTGACAACATCTATATCTATAAGTAGTAATCATCTAAAACAAATGAAAGTTCCTGTTTAGGATTGTTGTGCTTTAACATAGCAGACAATTTTGCAAAAACGTGCGATATATAACATCCTTTTAATAAAGATATCATTAAAAAGCTGATTCACTGTTTTTTGTTTTGTTTTTTGTTTTTTCAAATTCCTACAGTTTTCGCTCGGTTAATATTGCCCAACAGATGTTTACTTTGGCAAAAACTTTAGCATTCCACGCCTGAAACGCTTTCCAGCGTTTGTTTATTAAGTCAGTTGTTACGCTCCATAAGACATATTCACCTATAAATGAAATGTCGTACAGATCGAAGGGCCACAAAGTGTTTCCGTGCCCAAATGATGGACTTTATAAAATTTTCCACTTTCGTATTTCTCCTGACACTAGCAATTTCGGTTCCAACTGTGAAAGGTACGCCACTGCTATACTGTTAAACTATAATGATTTTTTATGTGTATTTATTCCACAACTAGTAAAAGGGATAATGTAGCCTGCGATTTGCTTAACTTTTGCTAGAACGTTTATGGGAAAATTCTTCCAGTGCGATTACTCCTTTTTTTTTTCCTTTAACAGATTTAGCTCGTCGGAACTAAGTAACTTTCGAAAGCAAATCAAAACTGAGTTGAATTAATCCCGCAAACACATTTTTTCTCATACCCTAAGAGGACATAATTATTAGAATTACTAAATCAATAAGACCATAAAAGTATGACTAGAGGTCTTTGGGAATCATAACAACACAACACTCCTTTTTGTCCATTCCGTTTGGCAACTAATTGACAAAATTAGACAGTAGCAAGCCAAGATTCATCGTGATCTTCAGACTTGATTACACTAGTAACAGGAAGTTCTCGACGTTTGCGATGGACCTCTGTTGTAAAGGTAGAAACGGATGATTCATCCAAACTGAACATTTCGTGAGACTGTCATAAGTATTATGTCATGTAGAGGCTGATTCGGGGCAAACTAGTGACTCTAGTAGTCGAGAAGTAACAATTTTATTCAGGAGTCTCGCTTTACTGGAATCGAGCATCAATTTTGTACTTTCAAAGCCTATTTCATTTTTATGTATTCTTGCTGGTGATTCCTCGGCACTTACAACCTACCGGTTGAAACGATTTACTGCTTTAGTTTTTCATGTTTCGTTTCTTTCCTTTCTGCCCTTTTGCATATATATCTCAAAACCTTCACTGCACTGGAAAATAGGAGCTTCAGGACCTATGAGGTCATAAAATTCTCAAAAAATTGCGTTACTTCCGATTGCTCCCAATTTGGCCCACAGGAAGTAAATAGGCTTAGCCAAATATGTAAACATGTGCTTCGAAAGGACGCTAGGCGATTAAATTACCATATGCTAATTAGCTCATTTGCCCTCTGACCTCATTTGCATAATCCGATAGTGTCAACAAAATATATTTTTAGAAAATTCTTAGTCGCTCTGTATTTTCGACCGATATTCAGGCTGTTTTACTGAGATATTGAAGAAAAAAAAGTTTTTCTACTGTATTGCACCAAATGTACCAGTTTTGTGGCAAAATTACACTCTTTAAATTTTTTTTAAAATAATTATGTAGAAATATGCCATGTTTATTTTTGGTGGCGTAATATTATGGGATTCCTGAGGCTGAAATATTTTTTTTCTGAAAGTTTAATTTTTGCCCTTTCAAATGAGGTATAGCTTGATATGGAACTGTAAATACCAGCAGAGATATAATTTTTTTAAAAGTTGAAGGAAAATATAATTAAAATAAGCCAGTGAGGACAAGGATACAGCAAAGCTCTAACATTGACATGTAAATGTCGGGCTAAATGTGATAGGAGAGTGGTAAATAAAGTATTTGAGTGAGTCAAGGTAATGTTCTCGTTACTCTCCAACAACTATAATTTTTTAAGAATGCTTTAGACAACGATTTTCATTCATGTCCCCTTTCCCGGCGCCCTTTACAAAAGGACCACTATTTAAGCATTTAAAGCAGGCTCCTATCTTATGAGAATCATCGTCATAAAGGCATTGAGGAAAGAAAAAAAAACTTTAATTTTGGTTACTGTTTAGTTTGCTTTGAACTTGATGAGACATCGGGTATTTCCTTCTAAGGAACCTCCTATCAGGTTGGAAAACTGAACGTTTCACAGACGCGTCAAGGATGGAATTGTAACAGCGGATGTGAAGCGCCGGAGCATTGTACTCTTCCACGCTGCACCAGTGTGTTTTTTCCCCAAACGTTTAGTGGGTCTGGCACTGTAAGTGTACCTTAAGGGAAAATAAGTTTGCTTTAATTTATGGGTAGTAATCAAATGTCTTTTCAGATAGTGTCTGTCTGTGTAATTATACACCAAATAGACGCCCTCGCGCTCTTAACGATCGAGTTGCCATCGTTAATACGAGTACGGTAGTGTTTATGACGGACGTGTTCAGAAATGTACGCTTATGAGATTCATGTTCCCGGTTTTAACAACTATATTCCGTTATGATATACATCATAGATTGTCCTTTAGCGCTAATTCTCAGGTAAACATGCACTTTAGATCCAAGCCAAATTGATCCTCCAATACTATTGCAATAACGTGACTTAGTTGTTCCATTTTTTATCTGTTATTGTCTTTTGTGTTGTTGTTTTTTTTTTTCTCAAACAGCCTCGCTGAGCTTGGCACCCCTGACTAATATTGTTTTAAATAAATAAATAAACGTGAGCAATTCTGTGGAAAATGAAGTCATATAGGGATTACAGTCATAATAGGGAGGTACCCAAAGTCCGAGCTCAGGGCGTCCATTCTGGATATAAATGCGATATGACCCCTGGAAAATATATTTACGACAGTGTTAGTGCAGCCCAGGAATATTTATTAATGCCTGGTTACGTGGAATTCCTAGGAATGTTAAATAAACCGGATGAATAAGAACATTCCCTGTTGGAAGAGGCGGGAGTAGAGACGTTTCTCTGATGTATGCCTTTAAACTGAAATACTTTAGGTTCGAGTATTCGTGTCATTGAGCCATGAAGATGTGACGTCTAAAGTTCATTCACCTACGGCCGTGTGGGCAGAGTCAATAAACACTGCTGGGTTTCAGTTATGTTCGCGTGCACCAGTTTCTACGAATAACACTGGAATAATCAACTGGGTAGCGTTCCAGGAAAAACCAATGTTAGCTCATGGCAGCGTCACTTTCAGTGGAATATGGACCACAGAAACCAAATGCCGGAAAGATTCTTTTTCTCAGGTCAGACAAATATATTATTGCAATAATTAATGGACCCGGAATAACGTCATCGAAGATACTCACGGCTACTAAAACAACTAATAATTAGTCTACTATTCGAAATTTGTGTTGTTGGATAATCAGGATTGGGAGAGGGTATAGCTCACACACTCATTCGGGCTCGAGGAATAATTGTTAAATAGCGCCCGGGCGCTTAATCAACGAAATTCAGCATTTTATAAAAGTGGTTGTGCATAGTCTGTTAAGTGTCCCAGGATGTGTCTAACAAGGCTTAGTTGATTTCTCATCCATCAGGCTTATTGCCATCCTCGCAGACCCAGGGGCAGATAGTCGGGACGATACAATGTTCGTGGTGAAAGTTTACTGTAAGATCGAGACGAGCCCTGGGCACTTACTCTTACCGAACTAGTTCCAGAAGCGTTTGAATTGCCTGCTTCTGATTGGCCAGAAAAACATTTTTCTGGCCAATCAGCGAAGAGAAGCGGCCGGCTGACTCTCGTGTTTCCTTACACGACGTAGTTTTCCTCATCGATCGCCATAGTTGCGTAGCGCGTTCAAAGGGGAAAGTTTTTCGAGGAAAGTTTCAGAACAGAATGTTAACAACCCGGAAAAATTACAAGCCTTACCACGGCTACAAGAAACAAACACTCTCCGATGAATTTTTAGGGCGGATCTTTCGAAGGTATCGTAAATTTTTATAGCTGATACGATACGCGATACATGACTTTCACTTTCCACACCTTTGCTCACACTGTCTAGTATACAACGCCAAGCTTACATTTTAGATGTCCATGTTTTTTGCACGACTTCTGAAACTTTGTACAGCGTGAAAATTTCCGTTGCACGGGCCACGAAACTACGTTGATTGATCGTGGGAAATGCCGTGCACGCACCCTTCTTGCTTTCGCGCCAAACTTGTTTGTTTCCTGTGGTACAGTGTTAAAGGCGGAGCAAAATTCTATTATTGAGGAGATTGTGGGGAAAAAGATGTTTTCGGGCAATTGACAGAAGAGTTTAACCTTCCAAATGTTGCCTATAAGCTAGGGGGGTTTAAAATCGTTTTAATCACTCTTACCAATGGATTGCTAGGGAATTCATAACCTTAAAAACGCTAAAGGTTATGAGTTCCCTAGCAATCCATTGGTTATAGGGATTTCACCTCTCATGTCAATTGTTGAAGACAAGGTAAAGTACCCAAGGTCACTATGAATTCAGGTCGCTTACTTCTAACGGGAAAGCAAAACGAAAGATCGAGAAATATTGAATGGATAAGGAGCGTTTTCTTTGCTGTACGGAAGCCTGGAATAATTACCTGGGGACAAGAAATTCAGGGCAATGCTCTCTAAGGAGTTTTACCAGAAGAATATGGTTGCAGTTGTCTGTGATGAGGTACATACAGCTTTTCATTGGTAAGTATGCTGATTTGTTTACTAGGAAGGGTGCTACACTGGATTCACTGTGGGGAGTCCTGAAGGGATAAAATGGGATGTTGTTGCTCTGGCAGGGGGATTCTATCACTGAGAATGGGAAAAAATGTAAAAAAGGGAATTGAGGGTTAAACAGTTTCAATGGGATTGATATCCCCCCTTCAGAACCCTTATTCTACTTAACAGTAGATCTGGCTTTTATTCAAGGATGCTCAGTACTCTTATGTCTAAAACTGACAGACACTTCACAAGAATTATCATGTTTTTTGTCACCATTTATTGACAATTGAAAGCTGATGAAGTAAGCCTTGTGACTGCTGAAGATAGAGTGCAATTGAACATTTATATATTATAAATGGAAAAACATCCCATAATACAGAGCTACAGATGCCACAGTTTTATTTTTAAGCTGTTGAGATTTTTTTTTACTTCATCGTTATTACTGCTTGTGTTATGTAAATACTAGGGAGCTGTAATATTTATTTTATTTTAATTTGTTAATAAACGTTTACACTGGGGTATTCATTGGTGATACTTTTTGTCCTATTTAGGCTTTGTTCTACTCGGTGGTACTTGAGCATATTTTTTGAAAACTGTCTTGAAAACTGGGGTGCGCATTATATTCGGGTGCACATTATACACAAGTAAATATGGTATACCTGCACATAACATACAAAAACTGTCTTTCAACACTCTCTGGAAAAAAAAAGAGAACTGTGCGCGAAATTGTCACTTAAAACTGTTTTCAATAATTCTTAAGTCTTTCTTCTTTTGTATTTTATTAAGTGTATAACCTGCAGAAGAGAAAAAAATCCTTGATATTTTGATGAGAGTAATGAAAATGGCAGAATCCTCCCAAGCCCCTTATGGTGTGACATCTGTGCCAAAGACTGTCAGTGTGGGCAAACAGCAATGTAAAGATGACACACAAAAAATTGACTCTTCTGATGTCTAAGGCAACAGAACCAACACCAGCAAATGCCAAAGTCAAAAAACTGAGAATGTCAAGATGATCTGAGACAGGAATTTCGATAGATAGATAGATAGATAGATAGATAGATAGAGAGTTTATTTGTAAAAAGCTTGCAGCTACTAATAATAAGCTGAATTTTGTATTTACAATATAATATATAATACGATATAACAGAATCTTACAATAGTGAGTATAATAAAATGATAATGACAAAGTCCTAAAAATATAACAAAACTTAAAACTGTTAAAATATATACAACGTCATCGATCTCATTTACAAAACTCACTGAGCGCTAAAATTCGTTATCAATACATGATCTTACTAAAACACTATTTTTGAAACGCTCGGTCTTACATTTGGGAATCGCAAAATGCCTTTTGCACCGAAGATTATAACACAACGGCCCTGACGATTGAAACATGTTATGTAAGCGATGGGCCGGGTCATTAGCAATCGAGAGGAAGGTCTTTTTACATAAGCTAGCTATGTAGTCAAGATTCAACTCTTCACTTCTTGTATTCTAGAATTTGTATTCTCTGATTGTCTTCTACAGGAAACAATAATTGACAATTGTGATAAATTAGTTTCTGTGGAAAGTATTTTAGAGACACTTACTATGTGGAATGGTGGCCAAGCGATGAAGATTTTTACCTTTCTGAAGAGGGTATTAAAAGATTTAAAAATATTTATCAATGAAGAATATTACTGTCAGATGAGGAGAATTATGATAAGAAAGTTATGAAATATCAAACAAATGCGCCAAAGAAAAATTGTTAATATTGCAAAATTATTCTTTCAAAATATGTCCAATCTTGTACCACAAATTGCAAGGGAGTTAAAACAATGGCACTGTGGATGTGTTTGAGGGGGGTCAGTTAAGGGAAACATCAAGCCAATCATAAATAAATAGTTTGATAGAAAATCCCATTTTATGTGAAATTACTTTACTACATGCATTCGTAAAAACTTATCCCTAAAAACAAACTCACACAGCCTGCAAAAATCGACCTCACTTAACACGTCAGGATTCAGCATATAACCAGACCGAGATTTCGAACTAAACACAACGGCTGTATTAAAAAACGAACGGTAAAGGAGTTTGGCGCGAAAGCAACAAGGTGCGTGCACTGCGGCTAGCCAGCAAATCCCACGATCAATCGACGTAGTTTCGTGGCCCGTGCAACGGAAATTTTCACGCTGTACAAAGTTTCAGAAGTCGTGCAACGAACATGGACATCTAAAATGTAAGCTTGGCGTTGTATACTAGACAATGTGAGCAAAGGTGTGGAAAGTGAAAGTCATGCATCGCGTATCGTATCAGCAATAAAAATTTACGATACCTTCGAAAGATCCGCCCTAAAAATTCATCGGAGAGTGTTTCTTGTAGCCGTGGTAAAGCTTGTAATTTTTCCGGGTTGTTAACATTCTGTTCTGAAACTTTCCTCGAGAAACTTTCCCCTTTGGACGCGCTACGCAACTATGGCGATCGATGAGGAAAACTACGTCGTGTAAGGAAACACGAGAGTCAGCCGGCCGCTTCTCTTCGCTGATTGGCCAGAAAAATGTTTTTCTGGCCAATCAGAAGCAGGCAATTCAAACGCTTCTGGAACTGGTTCGGTAAGAGTAAGTGCCCTGGGGCTCGTCTCGATCTTACAGTAAACTTTCACCATGCACGAACATTGTATCGTCCAGACTATCTGACCCTGGGTCTCCGAGGATGGCTTATTGCCCGCGCAGTTTTATTGTCACAAGAATTTCCTTTGGAAAAACCGTATCGTGTAAATTGACCGTCACCGAAGAGTATGTGTAATAAAATAACTGGCCTTTATAACGGTAAATTGAGGGGCATGCAATAACTTCTGAAAATGGTGAAGGGCGGATGTGAGTTTAAAAGCTTGGGAAAGAACGTTTTCCAAGCCTACCACTGTAATCGAAATTTGATTACTATAAAATATAAGACTATCAAGTCGATGCAAGATATTCTGCTCATTCTAGGTTTGTTTGCACAGTATTTTTCCTGTTTTTTAAGTCATCCTGGATCCCTCATAAATTTAATGGTATAACTACTAAAAGTTAAGTATGGATTAATGGACTTCATTGTTTATCGTTTCAAGTAAATTATAAGCATTTTTAATAAGAGCTTGGCTTTTACTCTTACCTACCACTTTATTATAATTATATTCCTGTACCCTACATTTTTTTTCTCAGAGCTTTGCTTCTAGGCCACATGTGTTTGTTTCCGTTAAGTATACTCGCAACACAAAACCAAATGATGCCATGTACGTATGGTTAGAGAACGTGAATTCCGGAGGATTTGAGGTCTGCATAAGGGAATTCTTGCCTTTTGATGGAAAACACCAAGACACAGTTGTGGTAAGTGAACTTGAAGTTTTTCGTGCTGTCGAGTCTCCACTTGATGTGATCACCCGTGGGTACTCGGGTGGGTTTAAGGTGGGTATAATGGTTTTTATAAGTGTTTCGGTTTACAACCATATTTTATGTACTTAACGCAACTGAGAGACACTTTAACTGACATTCAAGTGCGAAATATCTGTTTCCCGTATATCCTGACTCTTGTAAGTATCGATCCTCCTCCTTGAAGTGACCAACGATACTTGGCCTTTTGATTGGTCACTGACCGGAGGCTCCACTGTCGTGATCACGTGTGACTTTACGTACGGCAACCTCATTTCCAGGGTCTTTCTTTGACACTTTCCACCCGTCAAGCTAACATGTGTGAGAATTAAGAATTATTCGCTAACATTAGATTTCATCCGCCTGAGTCCCCTTGGACACATATTATGATAGGTTACATGATGGCACCACAACGCTTCTTTATCGCGCAAGTACATCAGAATGGAGTTCAATACTGAAGAGTGGCGGTTCGGCCACAACATTTTACAGGCAGCTGCTAAAAGAACAACAGCAACAAGTTGCCAAATAGAACAATGTGAAAATGACTTCACGAGTGAATTTACGCGGCAAAATAAAGTAAATTAAATGTACGCGCCAGCATTGGCTGAAACGGAACGGAAGTAAAAAAAAAAAGTCGATTGATTTGAATGGAGAGTGTTTTTTACAAAATTATTGAAGTTAAGGTGACACGAATTGTATGCTGTATTGCCGAATTGTACTCGTCTCCGGTAATCTGTCTCTTGCAAGTAAAAAATGTGCCAACTCAGTAGCTTCGTGCAGTAAGCGTTGCGTGTCACCACAGGTTATAACTTTATCACAGAGAAAAAATAACTTTTAAAATCTTGTTATATTTTTCTGCAGGACTGGTTCGCTTTCGTTGGCAATGGAAGTCAACTTAATTTCACAATTACAGGAAAACAATTATTTCCAAACAGTGGAAACCCTTCATCCCAAAACAACTACGGCTTCTGTCAGGTGAGAAACTGAAACGTTTACTTCAAGGCTCAATCTTGCTTTATATTCAACAACGACAGCTTAGGGGGGCTTTTTGCCGTTGCTGTTTAATATTGTTTTGTTTTGTTTAGTTTTTTGTTTTTGTTTCCCACCGTTTTTCTTGGCCTGGGCTCTTATCTGAATACTGAGGGAAAGAAAAGGGGGAAGGGAGTGGGGCTAAATATTAATATTCTTTGATGCTTCATTAGAAAAACATAGAAAACATTAGAAAAATATTTCTAAAAAAAAACTAATGTGTAAAAAATGGCCCTTTGCGGCAGTTCAAGACTCAACTCTGTACTTAAACTGCTCTACCATCTGCTACACGCTTACACAAAGTATTCGACAGCAGCCAGACTATGAATTTATTAAAGGTATCCATCTCGTCTGATAGAACGGAGGCACGTAAGGTCCAGTTATATGACTACTTTCGGGGTTTATAAATTTGTGGCAGACTAGGGCATATGAGAATTGGGGTCTTATTCGACGCTTGAAATTAAATAGAGGAACTACGGTATTTAGATTTTGGGAGACCACTTTCTCATTTATTCACTTACTGACCTGGTCCGGGTTGGCTGGGTAACCCGGCCAGAGTTAGTTCGAAGTTAGAATTTAGATATGAGACCTTGAAAGGTTTATTCAGTTTAATTATTTTTGTATGTAATTTGATGATTGGATTCTAAAAAAAATGGAAAAAATTATCCGAGAAAATGTTTTCGTACAAAACAAAAGGAAACCCAGATTTAATTTAACCAGAGTCTAGCCCTAATCGTCCTTCAAACAACTGGGCCTTGGCTTAATTAGTTATTTATCTATTAAAAGGAAGTGCCTTTCAATACAACATTCTACAAATCGCCAGTTGTGATTCTTTCGGTGGACCATGGATATGATCGGAAAGTAAAGAGCTTCCGTCTTCCAGAAAACAACATCATATCAGCCTGGTTGGAGGTAGGTTTGAACATCTATATCCTTTATAGTCACGTGCAAGAGAACACATATTAAACGTATTTAACTCCTCTCTTGTCACGTTTGTGTAATCATGGAATGGGGATTCTCCAGCGCTTTGTTGCACCTTTTCATTTTCTTTGTCATTTGTTAGCATTGATTGATCCAAATCCCTGATACACTTTAGTAAGGTGCTGCAGGTATTATCTTACTTCGAAAGGAAAGGCAGTGAAAACCCAAGAAAGAAAAAGAAATGATTTTATTTATAGTTAAAGTTTTAAAGTAGTAGATAAAGTAAGTGAGGCCATAGGCTCTAGTAAATGTTCAAAGGCCATATTAGAGTGGCTTTATGCCGCTTTTCCTCAGTGTGAATGCTACGTATCCGACTTTCTCTACAGGAAGTTGGGCTGGAGTCCATGAAGATTTGTGTTAAAGATCTTAGTGGATCAGGATCGAGTCATGATCCCTTGACGGTCAGCTATGCTATTACTGGTGGTAGGTGTTTTAATTGTGTTTCATTGAGAATTTACCTGTATATTAAGTATAAGAAAAAGTAGTAGCTAACGGTTCATTCAAACATTTTCTGATGATATTCAATAACTATAATGATGAAGGCTGAGAGTAAGAAGAAGAATAAAAGATACGAAAATCGAAGGGATCGAGTCAGTGTCATGGGGCCTAAGTGGATAAGGTTTGCCTCCATCTTCGTAATTCTTTAAGAATACCACTGGCTACTTATAAGCATGGCCGAAGATTTGAACACGGGACTGCCGTGAACAAATCCAGCTCGCGCTCAGAGCGGGACTTGAATTCAGGGCCTCCGAATAGCAAGGCCAGCTGTCTAACTACTCGGCCACGCTGCCGATAGCATCTTCTAATTTGGCGCAAGTTGGTTATGAAGATAAGCGGAGGATTAGATCCGACCAGAAAATGATTAAAATACAGAATGAATATTAGATATAATCAATCATTAAGTTTCGCAAAACCAAGTAAACAAGAAGACAAGTAATTAAAATTAGTTGACCCCATAAGCACACAAGTACTGATAAATACCTTACCTTAGTGGAAAACAATAACTAGGGAATTATTTCTTGGTACACTAGACCTGAATCCATGCCTGCACGTGCATTGTCCTAGATTTGGAGTCTGCAGGACCTACAGTGCACGTGACGCTCGGTGTGAGTGTGATAACCAATGCCCTTCATATCAAGATCCCGTATGCACTGCAAACGGAACAACATACGACAACCAATGCTGGCATAAGTTAAGCTATTGCCGGGGACTTGAAAATAATCTCGTCTATCACCCAGGAAGCTGTGAAGGTAACGATATGCAATGTGAAAAACATGTCGGGGGGCGCTATAAAGTCTAACTCTTCTCTTCTCTAGATCTGCAGTGTACGTTATAGTCGTTTTGCCTCCTAAGATGTGCGACGCTCGTAACGGCCTATGTTCACTATCAAATCAAATCAGATGTTTAATTCTTATTTACTGCGAACTTTAGGCAACCCTTCAGTATAAGGGAAATATAGTTTCTGTTAATGGTTTCAGTGCTGTCAGTACTTGTATTCACTCAAAAAAAAGCTCTATATTTACATGCTATGCTATATTATTAGTACCATCACTGACCAAAAATACTATGTAAATAGATAGTCTTAACAACTGATAATTTTAAGAAAAATTGCAACATGTTTCATGCTTAAAAACATGTTTTCTCAGTTTGAAATAGTGTTAATACAAAGTTGACTATTTAAAAAAAAAAATGCTAATGAGGAAGAAAACTTCAACAAAATTATAAAGAAACGTCAAAATGTTTGAGTAAGAGGAGAGCTTTGAATTTATAGGCACAATTGTTGGTAAGGGAGGTTGTTTCCATTGGACATAAATGGGCCTTCCTTTATCTTGAGTTTAAAGGGAATGGGAGCATGATCTCTTTTTAGCCGTCATTATTATTGTAAAATAAACTGTGTATTGCACATTTAATCTACCCTTGCGTCCGTATTCCGATCACGTCGTCCTTAATTGAATTATGGCAATGTTGTAGCCAATCGTTTTTTAACGAGAATAAAAGCTTTCCACCTCTCCAAAAGGATTTTCATAACATAGTTTAGCTTCTTCATTTCTGTAATCATGAAAAAGTCTGTATATAAGCAACTACCTTGCAGTTCGACAAAGTAATTATCTTGAAGGTCTCATGCTAATCAGTCTGTTTTACCCAATCAGAGAAGATTTATATGATGCTATTAATTGGGTACTGTATCATAATTGTAGGGAAATTTTATCCCGTGATGCGAATATGTTAGGTATCTATCCTGTTTTTAGCTTATTTTCCCTTATTTTGATCGCATTAGGTCTTTACTTGCAATTAAAACTATTTAAATAGTGTTATGGAATATCTCCCAATTCTCAGGTAAATTTTACAATGATTATCTATTGTTTTAATTATTGCCCTCTATAGTGCAATGCATTTCTAATTTTTCCTTTGTTTCTTCCGGTCAAGTTCCCAGTTTTAGCCAGTTATTTTCGATGAAGAAGTTTTAATAACACGTTCTGTTGACCAACAAATGGACATGATATTTTCCATCTATAATTTAAATTAGTCCTTTTCTCGCTGTTATTGTAGGAATTCAGTTTAGGAACCAATTCTTTGTAACTTATATATTGCGCTTCTTGATTTAAAAGGACTGGACAGTCCAAGCTTGAAGGTGAAATTTAAGAAAGAATATTGCGTTTTGTTAATGACTCAAAGGTTCAAGGCAAATGAGTCTCTTCTAGGCCATCCCAGTCATTATCAAAAGAAGGTGCCATAACGTTTTAGAAAGTGAATTGCAGCAAGCCTGTAAAAACGTTCGTATTTAAAAAAGGAAGTCATTATGAATCTCATTTGTAAAAAAGAAAAAGATAAAAAGGAAAGAAACAATCTCACCTTCCAATTCCTCCCTAAAAAGTTCTTTCACGAATTTTCACTTAACAGATGGTTTGTTGGGTGATATAAAGATGGGTATAGAAATGAATCAGTAGAGTGTATTACACTGAATGTAGAGTCGGCTCCAGGCAAATAGAGAACAACAAATTTAAGTAGTTTCCTTTTGTTGAAGAGATTGTCAGTCCCCAACAAAAAGCCATTCAATACAAATAACACGAAAAATTATTATCAAACAGGTTTCCCAATTCTTAGGGGCCGAGTAGATCTTCTCCACGTTCCAAAATGGTCGGATTCTAACTGTCAGACTGTTGCGTTCCCTCCATACCGGTTTTATCCCGATAAACAAGTTCATATCCAAATAACCGTCAATCACATGAAGCTGAATGACTCTGTGACAGTCCACGACGCTGTTACTTCATGGACAGAAAGTATCAACACAAAAAATTTCACAGTCTGTGTCATGCAATCGGGGAGAAAAGAAGAAAGCACTAACCCATTTGCCACGATTGACTGGATGGCTTATCAAGGAGCACCAACTGAAGGATTGACGGGTACCGTTCAGTTGCAGAAATGGTGGTCTGGGTCTAAATGCGCAGATTTAACGTTTTCTAAGGTGAGGACGGGAAAGTTTTTTTACTCAGCAAATTGACTCTATAATACAGTTCTGGTCTAAATTTCCTGAATAATTTTCCTGTGGGGAGGGGGTACCCCCTAATATGACCTATACGAGGATGTGCCGCTGGACGGGGTATGGTTCTGGTCCCCTCTGTTCCCTTAACAGGGTCATGATACGTAATTTTGCGCAAGCTTGTCCTAAACTTGGTATACAATGGGAACTGTAGCCATCCTGTGCACTAGCTCGATTGGCTTTTTTATTGGTTACAGTTTCCGTAGAAACTGTTGTCACTAAGCTATCGTTTTGGTATGTAAGTACATAATCTGGAAGCCAGTTCTTACACAAGGATCAAGTTGTTGTATTCATATTATATCAGTTTGTATAGATAATTCTACCCTCACTTTTTGCTCGTGTATTTTTGTGGTTACGGTTTCCATGTTATCTTTAACTCAAATATCACATGATTTTGTGACTAAGAAACTTTGGGCGTCAAAAAAGATGATGGATAACATCACAAGGGCGCGGCGGGCATAAAAACTGAAACCATACGCACTAACTCTTTTTGAAATATTGAAGTTATCGAAAGGAATCAAAAAATGTTATTATTTGCTGCTTTACTAAAGGATAATAACTTTAAAGTAAGGTATTACATCAAGTTCTTCTTGAAACAATAAAGAAAAACAAATTACCTTTAATCGCCCTGAGTGCTTGCTTTTAACCGTCTGTGTTTTGAGTTTTTTTACCGTTTTCGCAGGACAAGTTTGCTGAGGCGCCAGTGGTCCTTGTGACATCAGAGCACCTGAGGACTGGTAAAGAGTATGATGCTGCTCTCATCTGGACTGAAGATGTAACTAAGGACTCATTAAAAGTCTGTCTTCGTGAAATGCAAAACTTTGACGGCAGACACGAGGATATCAATGTGGTATGTACTTACTGTGAGGACTGTGTCTGGAATTTTTGCCGCTATTTAATAAAAAAAAAACACTCAAGATACTGGAATGATCACCGGGTAGATGTTAAGGCATGAGGCGATACTTACAAAAATTGCAAATTGCACAGTGGAAGAATAAAGGGTCAATGACCTGTCTCTTCCCCTTTCGTGTTTACGCAGTGCCTAAGTGGACTTTGTATCCTTTCCATTATGCCGGCATGACAGGAGGAAAAACTGACAAAAAGCCAAGATTCAAGTAGACCCAAGCCCCCCCGCCCCCGCCCCCGCCCCGCCCCCGCCACTCTCTCTGAAGCACAACCATGGGATTGGCAATTTAAGTCATTGGGTTGGGACGCTGCTTTAGCTTCAAGAGATAATGAGTCATTTGATTTTAAGTGTCATTATGGTGATATTCGCTGTCGGAAATGTAATGAGAACTGTTTTCTTTCCCTTCGTTTGAAGAAGAAGCCACGATCGAACCACTATCGCCTTTGGTAACACTGCTGTCAAATTCCTCTTGAGAGGTGTCCTTGTAGTCAGTAATAACTTGACTGCAGTTGTGATTTGATGTCCAAATAAGCTCATCGAGGTGTTTCTTGGCCATTTGCTCGTTAACTCCCTGGATTTGCAAAGTCTAAGTAGACTCGTACCAGTTAACCGTTACATTAGTCCCTTTGATGACCGCCATTTTGTCGTCCTGTTTCGGGAGCGACCATTTCGTAAAATCAAACTCATCTTGGAGCAAGTTAGGTAAGTCACCTAGAGAGTCGTTCCACTTGAACTGTTTGCCAGACGCATACAGGAGACGTGCATGCTCCGGGCCTGAGTAAGCCGCCATCATGTATCCAATCAACATGTATCCAATCAACATGTCATGAGCACGGGACAAGGAAAAAATCTGAGTCCCCGACAGGAATTAAACCTATGACCTTCCGTACACCGGTCGGATGCTCTAACCACTGAGCTACGAAAGACTCGTGGTGAGCTGGTCCATATACTTATAAATTACACGAATCTTGTATATGGCCCAGCTCGCTATGAGTCCTTCGTAGCACAGTGGTTAGAGCATCCCACCGCAATACGGAAGGTCATAGGTTCAACTCTTGTCGGGGACTCAGATTTTTTTCTTTGACCCGTGCTCGTGACATGTTGATCACATCACTTCTTACGACTATTGATTTTTCCTGTTACTGTATTATAGGACTGGTTTGCCTTCTCAAATTTGCACAAGCCCCTTTTCACCGAACTTGGCTACATACCGTTTCCAAATAAGAACCCGCCATTGGATGAAATGAACAACGCATACTGCAAGGTAAGAATAGCACTTTATAAAATTACACTATCAAAATTACACATTATTCAGGTCTTTTCGAAGTAGAAGTGTGCGCAAGTTTTTTTTATTTTTTCCATAGTGTATTTTGCGTATCCGTTGCAAATATATAAAGTGCTCAGTAGAGATTCAAAATTTTGGAAAATAGTTTTGAATAAAAAAATAATCCCAAAAGTTCTGTTAGTCCTATTCCTACAAGTCCTACGTCACAATCAATTCAACAGATTATAATTTTGAGGTTGTTCATCAATAAACAGTATAATATTATAAACATTTACTGTTTGTTTGTAGTTTGCCTTATTCACGAGAACTTATAACTCGACTCCGACGGTACTTGTCTCCGTTAATCACAGCACAACAGTATCTGGGAATTCAGCACCGATTCACAATGGAATTACCGCATGGATCGAGGTAAAATTCCCCCAGAGGCATATTGTAGGGCTGGATCTACAAGGTGCTTACCGAAAACTAACGGGTTCATTATATGTATGTCTTGTGAAATTTCTGTAGTTCCTTTCTTAACATTATACAGTGGCTTTTTTGTTATCCAGATTAAATCCCAAATTGACGATACTAACCCTTTCGCATTTATTTCTGTATATAACAAGTCAAACAAGAAAATTTAGGTCAGACTACTTTCAACTTAGCCCAAGAAACTTTCAAATATTTTTTTAGCTTCAGTTTTGATTGTATCACGTTTATATTTCAGAACATGAATACGTCTGGATTCAGGGCCTGTGTAAAGGAATTATACGGGACCAGATATGATCCCTTGTCCGTCAGTTATGCTGTGCTCACAGGTCTGTAATCACTATTTCATCTAAGGATAACGCCTCTTTTTGTAGGCGCCGATTTTCATGATCGCTCGTGCAGATCGCCAAAAAAAAAAAAATTGGTGAAGGCAAAAGGCGGAAGAAATTTGCCGAATTGCATAATTACACTGTATGTGAAATGCATCCAGAATGACTCAAGAATATACATAGATAGCCAAGAGCAAGTTTCATGTTTCTCAGGACTCCACCGTGAGACTCAGAAAAACATTCGAGCGTTTAGTGGAAACCGTGAAAGCTTGAGGAAGGCAAAGTTTACTTATCTGGTCAAGCATTCTGATGGAGGAAATTAAATGCAGCATTTATTCGTGCAATGCAGAAAACAACGTGCGTTGTTTTAAAGTTTTGTATGAGAATCTGATTTCAGCTATTTCAATTATAATGTTTTCCCGGCCAGTTTTTCGAACTCAAGCGAATTCGATCGCTCTCACTGCTGTTCGATCTTGTTCCAGTAAAAAAATTCGACAATCAACAACAACGTCAGAAACAGTAGTTATCAGAATATTAGAGCACCGACAATAAAAACGAAAGGCTCCAATGAAGTTTCCCAAAAAGACACTATAACTGAATGGCTACCTAAGATTCAGGGAAAACAAATGAAAAAGAAATATCATTTCGCTATTAACTGGGTTTACGATGATCATATCAAAAATAGCACTGAGTAATTCCCAAAATGTGGAGTTCGTCAAACAGTTTGGTCATATATTAGACCACTGACGGAAAAACGAAAGGCTCAAATGAAGAGTTTCCAAAAACAAAAAGACCCTACCGAATGGCTCCCGAAAAGTGAAGCAACAAGAATCATGGAAAACAAGTTAAAAAGATAGATGATTTTTGTATTAACTGAGTTTACGATGATTCACATTAGAAATAGAAGTGAGTTATTCGCAAAAAATGTGGAGTATAAGTCAAACAAGATCATCCCTCACAAAAATACTCTGCACGGAGGCTTATTTCACCAGACACAACCTGAGCAAAGCTATAAAGGTTTTCCAAAGTAAAGAGTGGATTGATATAAATGGAATACGGTGACCACTCCCACAGTAGCTAGTATAAAGATCGCAAAACTAAACTCAAGGACATGGTTAACGGAATTTTATAGTCTACGAGTTGCTCACACTTTTGATTAAATATAAAACTCCATTTACCTTCTTACTCCGAGCAACGATTGCTTTGACCCGCCCGGTCTGAAATCCAAATCCTCGCGCTTAAATGGATTTTTTATCAGACCGGCTGCTCCTTCCATTTTGCTGAAAGCCGAGAGTGCTCTTACCACTTACATTATGCCATTCCTCAAGTTCACCCCACGCATTTTACCCTCACCGAAGGAAAATGGGAATAACCTAGTGTAGACAAGACTTTCGAAGGTTTTCGCATCATTCTCGTTTATCTGAGCATGAAAAAACCGCTAAATATAAATAGTAGCTATCAATCAAGCAATTTATACACCCTTGGCTTAGGGGCTACTCTCATGACACTTGAATGACTTCCATTCCGGAACGCCAAGTTCATTCCATCTCCGTATATTTCTCTGTATTTGTTTACATGACAGGGTGATACCGAAACGACATTTCGTTCCCGTACAAGCCATTCCAAAATGAGTTTGTTCCGGGTTTGATTCCGAATTAAATTCTCCTTCTGGCGGGTCGAGTTTTCATTCTGCTTTTTTTTCTTCTTCTTCTTTTTTTTAACGAATTATATTCTGGATTGAAATTTCCAAACCGTGTAGTGTGCAGCGAGTGGCGCGTGCGTATCTGATCTGGCGCGAAAACCTGCGCCGTTCCATTTTGTCATATGAATAGAGTATGAACGTCACACTGGAACGAAACCCATTCCGAGATGAAAGTCATTCCAGCTTCATACAAACACCCCCTTATTTGGGTGCATTATGTACTTTGCAGATATCTGTGAGCTTGGTTGGATCTATTTCAACGGCTTTTGCTACTTAACGAGTAAGACTTGTCAAAACTGGACCACCGCACGGAATAAATGCCGAGAAGAAAACTCGGTTCTTGTTGATGTCCAAAACAATGAAGAAAATGTATTTTTACAGCATCTTCATAATGGAGAAAAATCCTGGCTGGGATTCAACGACATTTTTACAGAGGGTTCCTTTACTTGGGCAGATCGTGGTACCGGGAACTTTACAGCTTGGGCCAAAAACCAACCAAACAATTTTCGGGATGAAGACTGTGTGCATGCACTAGGTGTTGAATACAAATACAAATGGAATGACGTAAAATGTAGTGACTGTCATCAGTATACTTGCAAAAAAGGTAGGATGTGAAAAATAAAACAACTTGCAAGGTGTATTTTATCATGTGTGTGGGTGGGTGGGGGTGAACGACCAAATGACCTAACTGATTTGATGATTTTCACATTACCAATAAAACAACCTGTTTACCTCCATAACTTTCCATAACCATCTTTTCCAATATTTGAGGTATCAAAAAAATTACGCTTATGCAATCTTTTGAGGGGAATTAACAAGGCGTATTATAGGCACTGCGAACATCATGAAACAGTGAATGAATCGATCTCTAAAACGAATTGGATGCTTTCTTTACCAAAATCCAAGATCAGATCAAAAATCCGGATCATTACGATTTTTCGTCAAGAAAGGAAACGATGTATCCAGGAAAGGATTATTTTTCATTCATTTCCATAGAAACGACCCACAATATCTTCGGTATCCCGTCGAAAGAATAACACGGCTACTGACAATGTTGCAAGTCTTGCTGATTTCTCATTGTATTGTGGATGAATTATAGCTCGAGGATACAGCTTTACTGAAAGGGGCCAAACGAAGACGCGAGTTTTGCATGAAGATATCATAGCCGGTATTGGAAGAATAAACTCTTGCAAGAAGTGCCGGCAAAGTTGGGGGAATAGCAGTTTTGTCCTCGTTAACTAGAGCTAGCAGGTCTTATTTGTATTGCGATTTTACTACCCCAATAAAACGGATAAAATCGATCGATTAGTTCATGCCTCGACTTCAAAAATGGCCTTAAAGATGAGCAGTGTTGTCAAACAGGCGATGTATGTCATTATTACAAATGTTTCGAGGTACTGGCAATATTTCACTCTTTTCGGATCCGTAGTAATGAAACGCTTCGGATCATGTATCCACAGACTCCGGTTTTTGGTATAATCCAAATAAAGAATCCACCTCCGTTGTTGATTGTTTGGATCAATAATCCGTTTTCAGATTAAAAATCCAGATTTGGTTTTAGTAAAGTAACGCACGCTCAATGTGCTTTGTACTCTGTTTCAACTTTCTTCTAATAAGTATCTTTTTTTCATTTTGAGCAGATTTGAATGAGTGCAGCAGGGACAAGTATTACTGTCATCAGGCCGCCAGCTGCACTAATTATCGGGGGTCATTCAACTGCACTTGCCACAAAGGCTACTTTGGGGACGGCTTTGATTGTGTTAAGAGAGGTATGTATCTAGTTTCTTTCTTAACATAATTTTAAAGGGGAAAAACCCAAAACAGCTTAAATTGATTTATGGACGGGTTCCAACCTCACCACCGAGGATGCAAGTGCAAATTACTAGTGTTTTATTATTATTGCAGTACAAAAGTCTGGATGCCCATAGTAAAAAATAAAAGTTTTGGCTGGGCAGCAAACCGTAACCAGCCGCAGCTTCTACTAAAATTTGTAGTAACAATTACAAAATAATTTACGTAAAAAAAAAAAAAAAAGACCGGGATAAAAATGATTTGATAAAAGTGTCATAAAAAAAATAAAATAAATAAATAAATAAATCCTACAAGCTTTATGGACGTCTTAATTATAAATAAAAATATATGTTCTTAAGTTAAAAACCATCGTTCATATAGCTGTCAATTAAATTATGAGAACGTCTAAGGTATGTCAATAACATTTCGATAATATACAAGCTTAAGTGTCTGTTAAATGATAGGTGTCCAAAATTCCTATAGATATCTATACCTAACTGCTCAGCTTGAGCATTCTAGCAACGTGTAATGAACTAGAGAGGATTGTCGTTTGCATTAGGCGCATAATTGATTCATACTTGTCTCCTACAAGCTCTTTTACATTTGCCCAACCTCTTTCAAACAGCCTTCAAGGACATCCATGATGATGTTATAAGTGATTGATTTTGTACTCAGGAAATCGATTCGTCAGGTCTAGTCTCAGTTGAATGTACTTCGTTGTCTTCTCGAAATCTTTACACTCTATTTTCAATCCAATGGACAGCTCATTTCAATCACTCTGACCCGCTTTCTGGTCTTGTCAATGATCGTGGCATCGATTCGATTAGCTTTTACTTGAGTTGTGTCCGCGAATAATGGGACGTCCCAGAAGGCGGTTGTATGCTCATTCTCCTACAGTGGCTTGAGTGTGACTTGTGAGAACCACGGTTCAACTTTAGTGATGAGATCTAAAGATCTAAGGACTTCAAAGTATAAGATCTTGAAAGCATTGTTATGTCTCTGTAGGTACTTAGTCTGTGCCAGTGCACTACAGCCAGATAGAATGTGCTGCACCTTCTCCAGGGAATTCCCGCATAGGCGGCATTTTTCCTCAGTGACTTGTGATTTTGTTTTTCTGTTGTAGTAAACCTTGGTAGGTAACAGTTGTTGGTAAAGCTCTTGTACTTCAGCGATGGTATGCATTGGGGCATTCTTCCATGAAGAAAGCCACGCAAAACACTCCTCCAGTTTAACTTTCTCGTCGTCCCATCTGAGTGTTCTTGATAAGCTGTCCTTGCCATCTCTCCTCAGATACCGTTTATTCTCTCCTGCTGGCGGGCTTTGTAGATTGCCTGCTTTACCTTCTTAGCTTCGACTTCTTCACCATCGGCGAGAGCAACTGGGTTAGGGAAGTTTAACCACAACTGTAGATCCAGCTCCTCTGCGTACTTCTTAGCATCTTTAATGACAGAGTGGCGTCCATTCTGTACGGCTAGCTCTTCAAACGATCTTACCGCTGCCATCGTAGGGTCAGCGTTGCATTAAAGCTTTATTGCTGCTTTGATCTTAGTGTTCATGTATTCATTCTCCATGGACTTGAGACCTTTTCCACCGAGCTTCCTAGACATCTAGAGTATCGCTGTCGATCCCTTGGGGTGATTTCCTTCATTCTCCACGGTGATCTTTCTTCCCTCTCGGTCAAGTTGTTGCATGTTTGCTATCAGCCAAGTTTGTATCCACATCAAATATGAAAGTACCGGTAAAGCGTTCTGATTGGACGCCACTACCTTTGCATGATCTGACAATGGGCTAGCTAGACCAGATGATTGATAGCCTCAGTAAGTATGTCTTTGCTGCGGTTTCCAGTACTTGCTTATCCTCTTGCTTGGTGTTTTCGAAGACGCCTAGGAACTTATAGGTGTTATGTTGGTCCAGGCTCTTGATAGGTTTAAGTTCAGCTATCTTTATATCTCCACTTTCTTGCTCGAATTGTCCCCTCTTCACGTGTATCACTGCACACTTTTTCTCATTCCACGTCAAACCGGTGCTTTCCATTCAGTTCTTTACGACTGTCATGAATCGTTTCAGTTTGTTCTCAGAAGCAGCAAACAACTTCATTTCATTATTATTATTATTATTATTATTATTATTATTATTATTATTATTATTAAATATTTATTTATTTATTAAGGAACTTTTTAAAGAATTAGGAATTTAGGAATACGAGACTTCATTCTTTTTTACTTGTTTCCTTTTTAACATCAGAGACGGATGATTCTCTTTTTTAATGACGCTATTATAAATAAACATATTTGATTGATAACAATACTATTAAAATCCTAGCTATTTACAATTAATTCACTTAAAAAAACTATTCCGTTAAAACACTATTTACAATTCCTTTCTTTTAAAGAAAAACAGTTAGTTTTGGTTTTGGTTAGAAAAAATTCATTTGATGAAAAAATATATATATTCGAATTAAAAACATTTCATTTCAATTAAGACGATTAAAAAAAAAGAAACTATTTTCAGAGTCAAGTGCATTCTTAATAAGAAAATCACTAAAAAAAGAGGAAAATTAAATAGCGTTCTCAATGCGCTATTGACGAATGTTTGCCATTTAAAAGTAAGGAAACACATCAATAGTCCGATTGAATGGCTCCTTCAACAACTTAAGAATGTTGGAATGTTGATATTGACGTCGAAGTTGTTGAAGGAGCCATTCAATCGAACTACTGATGTGTTTCCTTACTTTTAAATGGCAAATATTCGTCATTAACACATTGTGAACGCTATTTAATTTTCCTCTTTTTTAGAGATTTTTTTTAGTGATTATTTTAGTAAGAATGCCATTGACATTGAAAATAGTTTCTTCTTTTTTTATTCGAAATGAATTGTTTTTAATTGAAATGAAATGTTCTATTGAATAATTTTTGTTTAATGAAATGATTTTTTTTAATCAAAACTAAGTGATAATTTTTAAACGAAAGGAATTGTAAATAGTGTTCTGACGAAATAGGTTTTTTAAAGTGAATGAATTTTAAATAGGATTTTAATAGTTAGTATTATTATTATTATTATTATTTTTATTATGTCCATTCCTCGTAGACTCGGGAGCGGGTTACAACAAGTCACCACGGGTCCCAGGTCTCTCTTTTCCTTTTCTTACAGGGAGAGTAATTTTCACCACTTGGTTTCAGACGTCGAATTTAGTTCAGTCGAATAGAACCGCTGTTGCCGAAAACAAAACACAAAAATTAAAGAAACGGTTTAGCAAACTTTTAAATGATTCTAATGTATTTATAATATATGAATTGAGTTCGGCACGGCAGTAGCGCGACGTTTGAAACCAAGTCGAGCTACTGCCGTGCTAAAGTCGAATTTAATTCCATCAATTTAGTTCGGCACGGCAGTAGCACGACGTTTGAAACGGGCCTTAGTATCTTTGCTGTCCCCAACACTGCTGTTTTCTGGATAACTTTCAACCTCACGTTCACGCCGATTCGCTTCATGTACTCCTTAAAGTTGGCTGATACGTCTCCAAGGGCCTCAATAACAACAGGCACTACAATGACTTTTGCAATTTCATCTTTCAATAGTTGGTATTTCTCTAACTTCTCAAGTTCCTTATCTTTCACCCTGTCATCACCCGAGATGGCAACATCAAATATGACAACCTCTCTCTCCTTCTTATCAATAAGAACAATGTCTGGTCTTTAAGCCTGAGTAATTATTGTATTTGATGTTTGTGAAATACTGCATTCTGTCCGAATTCTGCATGATAAAAACAGAGCCTCGTAGTACCTGTTACACCGCAGGTGTGATGTATAAATGGTACATGTACCGTATAAATGGTTAGTTTACGCGCACCCAGATTTGTTGGCAAGATTTTGTAAAGTAAACTTGTCGAACCCAAAAAATTCGGCCTGATATTTTTTTTTTTTTTTTGCAGACCTAATAAATCTACGGTGATCAAGAGCCATCATGGCTTTTAAATGTGATTGACGATGATCGCCAGTTTTTAGGTGTACATATATGAGGCTATCAACTCGATGTAAGGTTCACTCTTGGGCTGTTTGCAAATTATTTTGCGCTTTCGCTAAAATCACTTTTAGCCTTTCCCTCAAAAGTCACATGAATGTGCTCTAAAGTTGATTGAATTGTGAAATACAAGTTTATTGCTTGATTTAAATTATAAATTTATTAATGGGAGCCTCGCTTTTAGCCCTAGCTAAATCTATATATCAAACTATCGATCGCGCGGCTGCCGACTGAACCGTATAACCGTACGATTCTCTTTCTCCTCGTAAGGTGTCTTTTCATTGGTCGGAAAAACATTAACACAACATCGCTCATCATTATTCCCATTGTTTTAGGTTAGGGTAGCAAACCATTTGGCTTTTAGGCTTAGAAGAGCTGCTACATGACCTCTCTCCCCGGAATGAAGGAAAACAATATGATCGCCAAATACATCCTTTTTAAACGGTTCTCTTAAAAAGGTATCCGGCAGGACATTGAGTAATTCTGATTTCCAGTGGACAAAACTCTTGTACCAGAATAGTTTAAAGCATATTGCATTCTTTCTTACATCTTTCAAGGGCTAAAGATGTAATAAATCACCTGTAGTAACACCAAAAGAAATTCATCATGGGAGCCCGAGAAAATTAATTTCAAATTTCACAAAATGACATCTTACACATGAAATTTTCAGAATTTTACCTTTTTTCACAATTCTTGTTAAATTTGACATTTATTTTCTTGGGCTCCTACAAGAAATTTTCTTTGGTGTTATTACAGATAACTAATTACATCTAGAGCCCTTGAAAATGTAAAAAAGATTGCAATATTCTTTAAAATATTCTGGAACAAGGTTTTTGTCCACGGAAAATTAAAATTACTCAGTTTCCTGGTGGATTTCGTCCTAAACATTAAAGTCTCAAGAGTAGGTCTCCTTTTCGATTTTAAAATTTCAAGAGCTGACGGCCGATAAACATGTTTCTGCAATCAGGGACAAAAGTAGTTGACACACTTGTTTAAAAAGGGTGCTTTTATCAAACATTTAATCCATTTATAATTTCATTCCTTTTAAACGCCGTAAATCCCCTTAGCCCCCGAATCAATGTTGTCTGAAGTACAAGAAGGACTTGAGGGTCCAAACTGCAACTTTGATTTTTGGGGGAAGGGGTTGGGATAGACAGGGGAAGGGGATAGGTATGTCCACTATGCAAAAAGGGGCCATTTTACGGAAGTGTCTCAACACTTTTGTCCCTCATTGTAGCTATCTCTGTAAACTTCAGCCTTGGTCCAAAACAATGAAGTTGACAGCTTACAGCTTTCTTAATTATAATCACCAAAAATATCACCTGCGCTTTCACAAAAAAATCGACTCTCTAGTTTGTTACTAAAAACGATAGTAGACAGACACTGTGGATCGTATGTTTTGTCTGGTATCCAGACAGGATCGATTCCAACACAAGATATCTTCTCTAAGTAACGTTTTTTCACTTGCAGAGCGAGCGTGTTCGCATAATCTGAGAGAGGATGTCCCGCCATGTTGGAAAATGTGAAACACCAACATGGCGACTCAAATTTCCCGCGAAAAATGTGGCGTCGTGAGAATAAGCTCTATATATTCCTTCTCTGTGGTGAATGCAGTTTTCAAGGATGACTTTTTCGGTTTTCTTGTAGAATTAAATCTTCAACTGATCGAAGCCAAAGGTAAAGCTCACAATAAACCCATTAATACTCTATCAGGCTTGGTCCATGCCGGGGAATTTATGAACACTAAACAGTATGACCGTACGATTCTCTCACTGCTTGTAAGGTGTCTTTTCATCGGTCGGGGAAAACACTAACACAACATCATTACTTCCACTGTTTTAGGTTAGGGTAGCAAACCATTTGGCTTTTAGGGTGAGAAGAGCTGCTACATGATCTCTCTCCCCGGAATGAAGAAAAACAATATGGCCGCCAAATACATCCTTTTAGCTTTGAAAGTTCCCGTTTATTAACAAACGTTGAACATTTATTTCGGCAAATAAACAGTCAAGTTGAAAAAGGATTTTACAAAAGTCTCAAAATTAGGTCTCCTTTTCGAAATTAACTTGCAATATCAGTCAATTTAAGCAAGTTTTAAACTTCTGGCTCCTGGCTCAGTTTTTGTTTGCTTCTGCTTTAAAAATGGCATAATAATTAATCAGAGAAAATACAGTGTACAGGATTGTTGAGAAAAACAGCAAAAAATTACCAATTTTTAAAGACGCGTTGATCACGTGACTGATGACGCCATGTCAATTATCAGTTTCCTGCAAATTTTCTCTGCCGTGTGATGGAAGGTTGACTCTCTACAGCCCTCAGCCTAATCCCCCGACTTTTTCGCACGTGTTCATTACCCCCTTAATTTTGAATGCCGGACGTCAACTTGTTTTTTTAAATGGGCAACACATCTAAAACCTTGAGACAAAAAAACAGAGACAAAAAAACCTCATTCGGTGATAGTCACGTGACTGATGACGTCATTACCTTAGATGTGACATGGGAAGATATTTTATGGCAAATGTTATCTTGTTGTGGTCTGTCAGTCTTCTACGTATAAAATTGTCAAAGTTATAAAGCTTTTTTAAAAAATTGCCTCAAAAGGATTCTGGGAGATTTTTATGATAATTAATTATAATCTGCTTTTTATAATTATTATTATTATTATTATTATTATTATTATTATTATTAATTAAAATGTAGCTTTCAACCTACGCAATGACGTTCCAAATGCCTTGTGTGAAAAGCTAGAAAATAGTTCTATATATAGGCACCGCCATCATAAATGTAGCTACAGAAATTCAAACAGAATTTTGAAAAGAAAAAAAAACGCCAAGAAATTCTGTATCTCTTTTTTTCTTGTAATGCGCCGTGCTTAATCGAGGGTGGTGCTTTTTTACTGCCAACCTTTTTTTGAACGATACTAAACAATACTCCAGCACGCCTCAGTACTAGTAAGGAATGATTAGGAAAAATTCACCAAACCCTGATATTAGAGAGCTTTAGATTCGAGGACGAGGTTTCGCCTATTCTCTAAAACAGATACCCCGGAAAGCTTCATTGTACTTTTTTTCACCACCAATTAGCACACTTATTTCGGTTGAGGGAGGTTAAGCATTCTCCCGATCGCTAAATGATACAATTTCTGACATTTGTTAACTTGTTTTCGCCACGACATTCTCGCTAAAACTCGAAGAAGAAATAGAACACAGACGGTGATAAACGTATTCAACATAGTCGTTTTTATAAACTTGACGTTTCGTATGCTATTCAACATACAAAACTGTAACTGTACTTTTAAAAAAGTATGTTGAGTAGCATACCATCGAAACGCCTAATTTTTTTTATCACCGTTGTTTGTGTTCTATTTCTTATCAAGCTACGATGGGTTGAATAGTATCTGCCCTATAGAGAACAATTTGTAACTATGTATAAATGGCCATAACTCTGATTCTCTCTCAATCACTTCTGGAGTACCTCAGGGATCCATTCTTGGACCCCGTGTTGTTTTTGCTATATATTAATGATTTACCGAACGCCTCGAAACTGCTCAGTTTTCACTTGTTTGCTGATGACACTAATATATATTGTTCACGTAAAAACCTTAATGATCTTGAACTAATCCTAAATCAAGAGCTCCATGCAGTGGCTGAGTGGATGAAATCTAACAGTCTAGGTCTCAAATTCTCTGATATAATTCATCTTGAAATTCTCTCTTTTGTTTATCAGTGGTACCATAAACTAAACCATTCTTGTTTTGTTAATTATTTTAACCTAGTATCTTCAATTCATTCATATAATACACGTCAATCACAGATTGATACTGTTCATGCCACTCAATAAGGCATTCGTTTTCTCAGTTACACTGGTCCAAAACTTTGGAATTCTTTATCTACAGATGTTAAGAAAATCAAGCCGTTTTCCAATTTTCGTCAATATATCAAGAATTCTGTGATTGATGGTTATAATACTATTATTGATCCCTAATGTTTTACGATTATATTATCTTTAACTACTATTTGATTAATGAAGTAGTTAATACTTTTTATCTAAAACAACTATTATATATCTATATTCCTTCTACTCATATTCTTGTTTAGTCTGCCTCGCAGCCGACTTTTGGATGTCACGCAACGCTCCATAAAACGGCTGCGAGGGAGGCTAATTCTTGTTTGGGTCACCTACTCGGTTAGTTCCACGAACTATTTAGGTGTCCCAAACTCTGTACAATGAACCTACAACTGAAAATTTCTTCTCCTTCACAATCTCTCGGTTGTATATTTTAAAGCATTAATTTGTATTAATTATTATTCTGTGTGAGTTTAAATAAAAATTGACTTGACTTGACTAGACTAGACTGACCACATTTTCCCGCCAATGACGTTAGTTCGCGCGCGTGCGCTAATTGAGGAAATCTCGTTCTTGTAGTCTTCCTCGTCTTAGAATCTAAAGCTCTATTTAATTTACATATTCATGTATGTTTAAAAATATCCGTCTTCGTTATCTTCGTTTTCTTTTAAAAAAAAAAACAACTCATAGTGACTCCCATCAAATAATCGCCTCCCACGAGACTCCGCTTTAAACGTTTCGTGCTCTCTATTAGGATGCTGCATAAATTACTACCGAAGTGACGGTTCCTTTTCCGGTGAAAACGCTTTAGCTCATAGAACTTGTATTCTTAGTTTCAGGTCGAGATTGTTTATCGCTGTTAGAATCAGGCCATACTGAAAGTGGAGTTTACTCTGTGAACCCAGACGGCAAAGGATCCTTCAAAGTATACTGTGACATGCGCACTGATGGTGGAGGGTGGACCGTGTTCCAGAGAAGACAAGATGGCTCGGTGGACTTCCATCGCGGATGGAACGATTACAAATCAGGCTTTGGTCAACTGACGGCTGAGTTCTGGTTAGGAAACGACAAGATTCACAGGCTGACGGCTGCCAGACCCTGTTCTTTGCTAGTAGAGCTCCAGGACTGGAACGGAGTAAGAGCGTATGCCAAATATGGCAAGTTTAACATTGGTGATGAGCAGGCGAAGTATCGACTCACAGTGGGATCATATTCAGGAACGGCGGGAGATTCGTTAACATGGCATAATAACATGGCGTTTAGCACGAAAGACAGAGATAATGACATATGGAGTAGTAACTGTGCTATAGAATACACTGGTGCCTGGTGGTACAAGAATTGCCATCACTCCAATCTAAACGGAAAATACCTGGGAAACGCTCATGGGGTTGGAAAAAGTGTCGAGTGGGCTTACTTCAGATCAGACTTATCGCTAAAACTCACTGAGTTGAAACTAAGGCCGTCATCATAATGTTCCAGGTTCAACGGAAATCTTTTGTCCTTGACACTGCACAATTTAGTGATATTGATTGTTATAAAGAACTTTGAATTTCATTTAACTTAGAAAAGTATCTATATTGAGCTGCACTCAGTTAGAATCAAAAGCAAAATACTCAAATTAGCAAAAGTATAAGATTTAAGCATCAATTTTAAATAATAGGAACCCAACGTTTTGTTACAGGGGTACGTGATAAAAAGAAATATTGTGACTAATTTTCAAGGGACGACTCCAGATTTTACCTACAGAACGAGGTTCGGTGTTCAAGTATCTTAATTTAAATCAATTTAACCGTAGTTACATAGTTAAGCTAGCAAAACGTAAACGGCGTTACGATAATGACTTGGTAGTAAGCTGTGAAAGAAAAAGCAATTAAAATAGCCAATCTACCCATTTACTGTTGTTATCTACTTTAATTTAAAGCGTGGATAACCTCTAGCCACACTTGCAACGAATGAGGAGGAAAAATGTATGCTATAATCCCATGAGCCACTGGTTTTAAACCAGACATCATTCCCAGCGCATTTGCAGCCGGTGGCTGTCAGGCAAAGAATAACGGTGAAGCTGTACTTTGAAGAAGCTGGATTCGTGGATGTTGCATTAATCTTTATCATGAACGAAATGCCACGAATTCCCTGAGTCTTCCACCAGTTTAATCCTCCCTCCGGCCCAAGAATCATAGAATGCGAAAACTTGGTACAGATAAAATCGCCTTTTTATTGGATGTAATTAGGATTCATATTTGTTTTTTAATGCATGAGTGTAATTAAGGCAATATTAAAAATTGGACTTTTTTCCAATCTATTTCGCTTCTTCTTTCCCGCCCTCTTTCTTTCCTTTTCCTGTCTTTCCTACAACTATTTTGTTTCCTCCTTTGGCGAAATTAGCAGTGATTTTTTTTTTCTCAAAATATCATTTGGTCACTAGTTTGGGTGTATATGTTGTGGTTCAATTTTATCCTTTGGTTTAAATTTTATTTTCTTTTGTTTCAAACTCATTATCATACATTACCATACCCAGAAACAAAGGAAAATAAAATTTAAACCAAGGATAAAATTGAACCACAACATATATCCCCCGGCTGCCAGGATTGCCGCTCAGAATTCCCAAATCGAAGTATCTTTACAAAAGACCTATCCTTTCGGAGTTCGCTGCTTACCACTTGAACTGAAAGCTGAATGGTTTCAGAAATGTAAAATCTGATAACCCAAAATTCTGATTACCCCGACTTGACCTAAGCCTATGCCAAGGGGGCCTAAAACCAAACTGTTTGCAAATATGGCCGTAATAAACACTTAAAGACGAAGTGGTGAAGGTTTTCAGTCACTAAGAAGTATTCGTTTTTGGAAGAGTCTATGCAAAAAATACAAGTACCCTTCCAGCGGCTAGTGGACTATCGGGGAATAATACCTGCGGTGAGAGATTGCCTAAATAATAAACATTTTTAGAGGGGAAAAAATATGAAATTTTGAGGACAATCTCTCAGCCAAGGGCATTATCATCCGATATACCAGCAAGCCAGAAAGGATTTTATTTATTTTATAACCATCCGATTAACTTTTTACATCTCCAACATGTTGGGGGAGAGGAAGAAAAACAAGTGATGAGCGCGTGTACATGTGCGAATGACTCAAACAAGTTCCTGCATTGATTGGTTGAATTTTTTTTATTGAAACTGTAATTGCACCAGGCTGTCATAACAAATGAACTCTCGCAACGCCCCATAGATCAAAACTCGAAAAAGAAACGCTTTACGTTTATATTTTACTGACTGCACTGTTCCAAAACTACTGAAAATAAAAAGTTTCTAATGGATAAAGAGAATACAACCATACCAATAAATGGCACCGCTAGGGCTCGAAAAGCAATGATACCATTCCTTTCTCTCCCTCTCTCTCTCTCTCTCTACTGAAAGTCACATAAATCTGGCTTATTTTAAACACTTTGTACTATTATTTTCCCTAACTGAAAGCCATGACTGCATTAAAACACACTGTATTCAAGTTTCTTTAAGAATGCATTAAATAGTGTTATTTCGTAGATTTTGCTCATCTTCGATTCTGGGCATATCTTATTTCTTTGTTTGCCTTTTCCCGGAACTGTCAGTTGTGACTATGGTACAAAATGTAAGTGCAATGAGATATATTGAACTGAAGTTTTGAATTGTATTGAATTGAAGTTTTGTTTTTGTTTTGTTTTATTTTGTATATTTTCCTGCCTCCATTGTGGAGGGGGACAGGGGGGCGGGAGCCCGGGAGAACAGGGGGCGGGAGGGGTACGGGAGACGGGAGAAGAAAGGGCGGGAGGCGGGATCTCTACGATGGCGGGAAGCGGGAGAGAAATTCAAACAGGCAACCTTTTGTTATTTGTTACTGCTTGACTTCCAGTCAAAGAAACGAACCCAACAACGTTTCTTGACTTCCATTTAACGTTTTCCGAGGCTTAAAGCAAAATTTTATACACGAGAAAAGTCAAAAAACCAAAATTCGTGCTCGGGATAAAAAAAAACGGCATTACTTCCTGTGAAATTGGAAACCTTTCCAAGTCACTTACATCATAGGACGGGAATGAGATAGCATGACCGGTGTCCCAAAAGTTCGTTCCAGTCTAATCTCATGCACTACTGATAACTTTTGATCAAAACTTTAATTATCTTTACGTGAAATTTCTAAAAGATGTTTATTTCTCTATCAAGTACATGTATTCAGAATTTCAGTAACTGGCATGCCCTTTTTGTTTTTTTATCACATTCTGTAGCCGTTGCGGCATGAAGTGGGATACAGAGTGTAGACCGACAAATGATCCATTTTGAGCTTTTTTATCGCGTAGTGCACAGGATCCAGTTCAACCCCCAAACAATATTTGTCTAGTTTAGGCAGCTGAAAAAAACATATTTTGGGCATTCATCCCAAAAAAGATAATCACCCAGCGGCCCCCTTCCACAGCTAGGCTTTTGTACTTCTTTACAAATTTGAAATGAGCTGGGCGTTAATTGGCAGACTAAGCGAAGGTTTTTTGCCATCTCAGGGGCCTCTGATTTTAAACATTTTAAACAGCTTTTCATGACCCTTTTATTTGGCTTGCTAACTATGTGAGACTGAGCTTCCTTTTGGAGTCTCCTGTTTTGTATCTAGCCTGCTTTAAAACTATTTTAGCTGCTTTATTCAGGGCTTTTGGTGTTACCTCTTAGTTTCTTGCCTTCAAAACCTTCATTTCTTCATGATCATTCTACCACCCAACATTCGGATTTTTCCAGTTTTTTAGCAAATTCTACAATGAATAAGCCAGTAAATCGAAGTATACAGGCTTACGCTCTCACGCAGCTGAACGTTTTTGCGTTGAGGGGGTTTATCTTTCGTGATATTCACAAAAACGAGGAAGGAGTTCAAGCAATTCGGGCTATGAAATACAAAAATATGTGGTTGGAAAATATACTCGCGCGCGCGCACCTTTGGCCCGGAAGTACACAAATCGAATATTCGAGTCAAAAGATGGCACAACAAGTATGAAAATAGTGAATTATATTGGAAGACACAACTTTTGTTGAAATGATTTGCTTACCAAGACCAATCGTACTGAAATACAGACTTATAAAGTAGAGGAACGAACTTTTGGGACACCCTGTGCACGTGTGTCGACTGTGTCAGTCGTGTCAGTGTCTCGTCTGTCTTGCTAGCTGTCGAACTTCTCCGTAAGAACGACAGAGCGAGTCAGGTCAAATGTCGTCAAAGACCATTTTGATTGGTCTTAGTATTTCTCGGTTTGGTGGGGAAAAATCCGTCCATGGAAGACCTTCCTGGGAGCTCGCTCCTTACGACCGGTAGTTCACAAAACACAGTAATGAAGATTTTGCCACGTGGTGTAAACTTGTGTCGAAGGAATGCCACTTCAATGATCGCGCTGGAAAGTGCGGAGTGGTTCGATTTACAACACATTTTTTTTATTTTGGACAAGGTTTAAGCACTCCCTATTAGAATCTGAATAAGGAGTCAAACAGCGTGATTTACATGATAACGGAAGAAACACAATAAAGGGCGGGAGTCGGGAGACAAAGGGACAAAAACGTACGGGAGGCGGGAGAACGGGGTAAGAGAAGCGGGAGATTGTGACCCCCCTGCCACCCCCCCCCCCCCCACTCCATTTGAAATAAGAAAATAAAAACTGAAGTGGCTTACTTTGTTGACTTTGTCATGCTTTGTTGCCACCGAAAAATCTCAAGGCAAATATGAACGCGGACGGGGTGTATTGCTTAATACCCGCCCTCCGATTTCCTACCACGTCAGTCAAAATAGCCAGTGAAATGGCGCGAAAATTAATTGGTAGGTTATAATAAGAGTTACCCTTTATTGTCAATTCGAAAACAGACAAACCTTCGTTCCATTATGACCGCAAACTTTCTTTTTCATGACATTTCCGCTCTCCCTTGTCAGGACCGCCGTCTTTTAAAAGTGTTTCAATACAGTTTTTCAGAGGCCATACCGATATTTTTTCAATCGCGCCTTAAAAGTGTTTATTTCCTTGTCCGATCACCAGTAGCTGTAGCCTCCCCGCAAACGACCTGTGGGGTTTGTACTTGGAAAATTGCCCTCAAATACAAAGTATAACAAAGCAAAAACGGTAAATTTACTTCCAGCTATAAGGCTAAGCCAATCGATTTTGAAACGCAAATTTCCCTCCGTAGATAAGCCCCTCCGAATATAAGCCCCTCAAAAAGAGCCTTTAAAAAATATATAAGCGCCGGGGCCCCCGGCTTATTTTTGGAATTTTGCGGTAGTCATCCGATCCATTTATAGTTATCTAGTTAAACTTGAAGCGAGGATTACCCAGCGACCCTTGCAAGGAATGAGGAGGGAAAAATGTATGCTGAGGAATCCCATGAACCACAGGTATCAAACCAGGCACCATTCCCTGCTCATCTCTAGCTGGCTGGGTGTCACGCACGAGAGAACGGTGAAGATCGACCAAGCTGTAGCTTGAAGAACCTGGATTGGTGGAGATTACGTTACCCTCCATGGTGATTGAAATGTCACGAATTCCTTGAAAGGCGTTCCGCCATATTTTGTAGGGGACTGCAATCAAAAAGTAACAAGGCCAGCAGGCACACCAAGCAGGGTGACAGTCAAAGAAATGATTGATAGCTGAACAGTTAGTTACCACGAAGTTCGCTCCAACAGCTGCTGTCATTTCAAGACATTCCAGTGAATCATAGCGTCTGATGCCTTGAGTCTTCCACCAGCGGAGAATCATGGGATTGAAGTCAAACTATTTGCAAAAATTAGAAGATTAGTAGAGAGTAATCGAGGAAATTTTATCTGCGTTAATCTCTGGACCCCTCTTCTGGACCCGTTCGAGTCTATTAATAGAATTTCAACAATTATTAAGTGAGGCTGAGTATGATGTGAAGAATTATGCAGACAAAAGAGATGGTTATTAACGGCATAATTCTTCATATCATAAGAAATTGTAATTCCATAGTTGTTCCAGCAAAATATTTCTAAGTTCTTAAGAAGCTTTTCTTGTCGTAGACTTTCTTCAAACCTTTGGCCTATTTCTCGGCATGGTTTCAGGATATAGACGATGTTTTTTTTCCTTACAGATACTCCGCAAAAAGTAGATAACATCTATCAAGCAATATGATTTGGGTATTCCTGCATTTCGTCTTTTCACGTTTAGTCCGAGATTCACTGAGTTATTTTGTCTTCGGATAGCCGTAAACGTTATTGTTTAGTTCACTTGGGGTTGATCGATGGTATGTTTGCCTAGAGGCGAGGCCGCCTCGTGCGCTATACCATAGAATCGTTGGTGTGTTGATCGCATCTTCCAAATTTGGAATAAGCCGGGAGATTTAACCCAATCAGAAACGGCGAAATATTTTGAATGAATGACCAAAACCTTTATCATGTTTATTCCCAGTTCGAAAACAAAAAAAATGCTTCGATTTTGATAGCACTTACCTCAACTGCAAAACTTGCTTTTTCATACAGCATGTCCTCTGCCTTGTTAAGTGCATCTTCTAACATTCGCCTTATGCCAGGATTAGAAGTATCAACACTGACCACAAACTCTGGTCTGATGTAACGTTCCTCGTATAGGGAAGTACAGTGCTCAGTTCCCCACCGGGCATAGGGATTCATCCAGGGGGTACTATTCGACTGAATCCACCATTCAGGGTCACGGATACTTAGATATTCTCCCCTCTTATTTAGTCTAATGGACAGAAATAAAGCGATAGAATTTGAAAAAAAATAAGTGTTTCAACCCCGTGTGGTAATCTTTTCAAAGAGGGGAGGGCTCAATGCAATAGCTCGCTAATTGTCGATATGAAAGTACTGGTTAAAGCTCTACCGTTTTTTGACTGAGGTAAAAGTCCAGGTGCGGATCTAGAATAAATACTGACTGATTTCCTACTTCTAGAGAGGTCTGGGGGCATGCTCCCCCGGGAAATGTTTTGGATTTTAACTCCCCAAAGTCCTCTTTCCTGGGTTTCTGAGTCATTCAGACGGGATATTTACTGACTGTCCAAACCATTTTCCAGATATCAACTTGGAAAGTTTAAAGTTTTTTACTAAAATATATTTATCATGAAAAATCTGACCGATTTCCGTAAAACGGTGAAAACCGGTATGGATCCGCGCCTGAAGTCAGGTACGGTGCTAAAAGCTGGGTTTAACAACTCAACGTTTTGAGATGATTTAGCTCATTGAATTATACCAATGGTTATCAAGTGGAAAGCAGCCTCGCAGAATTTTGGCATTTGTACCGAAGAAAATGTAGGTTTCCTATTTTGTTTATTGAGCCTTTGTATGGGTGTCGGTTTCCGACGAAATCCAAGTCGCGAAGATCATTGATGAAGCCACGATGTCATAGATTAAAGCGACGATCACGTTGCCATTTTAATGAGTTTGACAACGTTAGTTCATGCAATGACGGCAAAGAAACCTGCCAAATAAAAAGTGCTACACTTTCAGAGTTTTTGTTTTGCTAATTTTCTCGTTCCCGTCGTCGTTGATTGCGCTGACCTTGCTAGTAGTATTACCGCGAAAAACAATTCTTGATATGCGACGATTTTGCTGTAAAACTGACGATTTGATGGAAACGCGCGACGAAATCGACGTCCGCAGGTACCCTTACAAAGGCTCTTTATTAGGTGATTTCCGCGATAACAGAATGGTTTTCCCGTTTTAATTAGAATACCATTCATCGAAACTTTCACTCTTTTTCCTCGAGAAACTTGCATTTCCAAGAGGATACGTGTAAGTAGGAAAATTAAGAAAAAGAGTATAAACCCGGTTACCTTTGGCCATGTGGTACATGTTTGCCGCAAGTTACCAGCAGTAAAAGAGGTCGGTTGAAGAGCTGATTTCGGGAAGCATCCAATTCACTTGTCGTCTTCACGAGGTTAATCTTATCGGTGTTGGATAACTCCTGTTTATCGCTAATAATCGTGACTTGAGAGCTATCTGGAAGCCGTAAGACCTCAGCTCCGTCTTTGTTCACTTTAAATTCGTTTGGAGGATTGGATTTGAATGCTGAATATGAAACTAGCACGACTTCAGAAGAATTCTGCATTTCGGGATTTAAAATTGCTTTGATATATACCATCAAAGGAATTATTATTGTAAAAGCTACAGCTGTAAGTAACAATGGTTTATAAATGCAAATACAGCATTAAATGAATGCACAAATTAATGAACCCTGATACGTTAAGACACACCGTTTTCCAGCTGAACAAATAATTAAAAATTAGAACTTTCATAACCTTCCCACAACCAACCAATTTTCTCCTCTGTGGTCCGCTAGATCCATGTTCAAGAAAAAATGTAATTCATTTTTTATATATTTTTAGTTAATTTTAACACAAAGATGTTATGCAGCAAAAAGAGAAAAGAAAAGAATCAGCGCTTAAATTTACAATCTACAAACAAATATTCTTGATATTTGAACACCTGCTGACTTCCAAAAATACGTTTCCGCGCAGTTTTTCGCGATGGCATAAGAAACTTCATCAGTCAGTCCTCTGAGGCAAAGCTACTATACTTTTTAACTACCCGGTAATGTAAATTATAGTAGAATCAGCCCACGTTCCTTCGCATACATGACGTCCGAATCATAAGCCTCGCCTCTGACAGGGGAGCATCTGATTGGTCAATCCAGTAAAATTTTTCCACCAGTATGGCAGCACTAGCAAGGCGGCTACATTGGGATTGTTTGAGGAACATTTCCTGTAAGCTACTAACTCATTCGAAGTTAGGTGAAAAAGTAGAGAACTCGAAAAGATGCACTTGACATCTACTCTATGGGGTCAGGGAAATGTTTTTTTTTTTTTTTACCAAGCTTCTCTCTTTTTTTACGATACTCTTCGTGGAGGCTCAACTTCGTGCCCTTCGAAAAAGTCCGGTTGGTGCCCTGCGAAGATCCGACAGAACTTGTTTAACATTTACGCAGAAACGCTTCTCGGTTGGCGCTACGCTTGGAAACAGAGGGAATGGTGAACAAATTTCATAAAAGTCAAAGTAAGTTATTGATAAGCGAACCAATTGGAGAAAAAAATATACAAAAAACGATAAAACTCTTACAAATAAACATTTTACTTTAAAAATTGTTTCACGACTCACTACACTATGTCTTAAAAAAACATGGTACTTTGGATTAGGAACTGAGTTTTACCATCTTGATTCGTATTCAATTTGTTGGCTGCATTGGGCAAAGAAGTACATTATACCAGCCAGAAGTCTGGCACAGATTTCTGTATCAGCATACAGAGTTTACAGATAATAATGCGAGGTTGAAAACTAGTCCTCAATGGAGAAAGTTTGGCAATAGTCATCAGTATTGGCAAACAGTACTTTCAGTTCTTCAAGAATATTTTAGTCGCTTTCAATTGGGATTTTAGGTGTTCTATGGAGCTCGAGGTGCAGCTCTGTTCAAACAGCAGTTTAAAGCTTGCCCTTTTATAGGCAAAAAGGTCTACAAGTTGGTTTAGGTGGTGCTAAGACGAACAAACCTGAACTTGGACACTTAATTTTGCGGTGTGAAGAAGCCTTTTACTAAGCGTTTTGTTTCAATGCAAAAGGCATTGCTATCCGTGGTTATACCACGTACAAGAATGTATTTATATCCTCTTCGTCCCGTCTGAGATACTTATGGTCTATGAGCCACTCGATTTGTTCTTTTATCATCTTCTTCTGTGGGATGAACATGTTTTTAAGAATTTCGACAAGTTCTGTTTGAAGAGCAGCATTTGTTATTCTCTTCCGCATCTTCATGATCTTAACAATCGCCTCCTGAAAAACAGAGCCAACCAGATTACAAGGGTCATTTTCACTAACCGTTGACCGTTTGCGTTTGCCGTGAAGGGGATTCTAGATCCTCTCTAACGTTTGGTGCAACTACATCTGGGTAAAAACACGTTCGTAGTCCCTTTCTAGGACCGTGCCAGGTAAGAAAACCTCTACTCTGAAAACGTACATCGATTAAGCACATGCCGGAAAGGACATTCCGTTGAACAACCCAACGACTGAATGAGTTCTCACTGTTTTAAATGGGTGGCACTTTGTTTTTAAACTCGGTACCTTACTGACAGTGACTTTAAGAGCATAATCAAACTATTCAGTACACTCCCAATATAACAGTACATAAAAGCCAAAGATAAGTCGATGTTTTACATTCTAATCCTCCTTTCCTTTTCTTCGACTAATATTTGCTCATTGACACTATTACATGGAAGATCGCGAAGGAATACGACAATTCCGAAGAAACAAAAATTGTAAATGAATGGAGTGATAAGCTGCAAGAAGTAAGATAAAAAATATAGTATCGCACCTGTATTCTAAGAATCCTAAGGGCCACTATGCCGTCATTCTCTTCTTGTTTTGTTTTCTCTGTGGAAAGCTGTAGCCGTCCAATGAGATTCACCTTGCCGCGTTTCTGTACCTTGCCATTTTTACTGATTAAAAGAGAGAGACAAAATTAAACTGAAAAAATGCCGTAAAAATAAAAAGAAACTTCGCAGTAGGAGGAACGATTGCTAGTAGACACACAGTGCATGCCAGAAACAAAAAGAAAAAAATGAACCTAGTCAAGAAAGGAAGGTAAGTCACGCAAAAATTAATCGGACAACAACGTGACCTCAGAGAAGTTTACGTGACTAAGTACCCCCTTAACGAAGTAAAATCAGAGGACAATCCTCGACAAACTTACATGACAGCAAACCCTTGATTGACCCAGAATAAAGAACTGTCGCTAAAGTCTTTTGGAGACTTAGCCTCGGGTTGACAAATAAGAATTTGACGCTTGAGTTTGGCGAAGGCAACTAGTGACTAAAAAAGAGAGAACAGTTTCAAATGTAAATAGGCGTATGGGTCTTAACGCGAACTAAATATGAATGTCGACTTACAAAATTTAAACAGAGTTATAGCCCTATAAGTTAGCGTTATAAGTATAGTCTGTGTTATAGCGTCCAAACTGAATTAAAGTGTAGAAAACCAACAGTCCCTCAGGACTGTCCCCCGCACGAGCACTTTACGAGCATTTTGCGAGTATGGTACGAGCATGATGCGAGCATATTACGAGCATTATACGAGCCTGTTACGAGCATCCGCCACTTAAGAAAGGAAAAGGAAACTGGGCCGAGCTATTTTTCGCAAAGACGTCTGGGACTGTTACCGGGGACAGGGGAAGAAATTGGCCAATAGCTGACCGGTGCGTCCCAATATCGATCCCAGAAACAATTGCGAGACGCACTTCGGCTCCAATTCCCTTCTCGGTTCTAAAGAGGCAAATGACGCAAGTATGTTACGAACATGATGCAAGCATATTATGAGCATTAGGCGAGCAAGTTACGAGCATGATGCGAGCATGTCATGGGACCGATGAGACCATATTACGAGCACGATGCAAGCATGTTACGAGCACGATGCAAGCATGTCACAAGCACCTTGCGAGCATGTTACAAGCACAATGCGAGAATATAACGAGCGTGATGGAAGCATGTATCGAGCACGTCATGACGTAAGAATACGAACACGATGCGAGCATGTTATGAGCGAGCGAATAAGGATAATGCTCGACGCAACCGCCTGAAGTCAATAAAAGTGAAAGTTACAGCTGTAGTTCTCCAGGTATAGTAATGATTGCAATGCAGGGTCTTTAGTCGGCTGTTTGGTTTTGCACAACAGTCGGGGCAGAGCAAGAAGGATTCAGAAAAAAACCCGCATGTTTTGACTCGATGTAGTCAGCAGTTTAGCTTAACTTGAACTTAATATATGGATAATCTCTTGATCCCCTTCCTTCGGGAGTTATAATGGCGTACGAGCATGAGTAAGTAATCTACCTTTTGCAATTGTGTCAGAAAAACCGCACTTACCTGAATTAATAGTTTATTAAAAATCAGAAATCACAAAGCTTACCCACAACGTCCTCCTGAGTTCGGAATCAGGAAGTTCAGAAGCAAGCCTACAAAATGATAAGAAGACGCATTTAATATCTGATCCACGTTGCGGTTCAACTTTCTCTCTGGTTTAATATTTATTTTTCTTTTGCTTTTGTGTATGGTGACGAGGATAAAGAAAAATAGAAATTTCTAACGAATGCTTGAGACTAATTTCGCTTTTTTTTCGGGGGGGGGGGGGGGGGGGCTGAGATAACAATTCCTTCCCTAAGTATTATTTTCAAGATGACTCATGCTTATGCCCTTACACCGAGACTCGTACTGCACACTTCGGCCAATGGCTGGGACAGGGGTAATCTAACTCCAGCTAACAGCTTCGCCGAGATCCTTGCTCTCGACTTCATTCGGAATCGTGTTTCAACCTGATTGGCGAGTCGAACAATGGCTTTTTTGACAGGCCAATCATGGCGCGTACTCAAATCCTGGTACACAGCTTAGGCCCAGAACAAGGATTTCGGCGCTGGATCGCAGCCGAACGTAACCAGACGTTTAGTTCCGTGTCTGGCGCAGGCTGGGATAAGCTCCAGTTCTAGAGTTGTATGTACTAAATACCGAACCTGAAGATAGGAAAATAAGGCTGTACTTTACTGACCTCAAATTTTCGAAGGATATATTCTCGTGTGATCGCTCATTCCAAGCAAAGAGAACAGCCATTTGAAAAGTTGTCACTTCAAGGTCAAATTTCCCAACTTTGTTGGCAAACGTTATCTTAAAAAGAAGAATCCGGTGTCTCAACAAGACTAAATCAATCAATAACTTACAAAATGTTATAAAGTCCCGTGAAAACGGATGTAACATTGTTGGATGTTACATGTTGCGTCGGTCCGCACACCCTGTTGCATGATGCTGCATGTTGTTCCGGGTTTTTGGGAGTTGTTGCGCAAAGTTTGAAACCGGTGAAACTTTTGAGCCAACAACTCCCAACATTTGTTTTGTTCTGCGATCGCCGAAGCGTAGCGCAACAATGTTGGATCGATTTGCACTACACATGGTCTCCTTGAACGTCAATCACGTGTGTCACAGTAATGTCGATCGAATAATTTTAATTTATCAATATTATGGCATAATGCACTTTAATTCCCAACATTGTTGGGAGTTGTTGCATCCGTTTACACACCTCTGCCAACACTATCCAACAACTCCCAACATTTTTTGGGCCAACGATGTTGGGAATTGTTGCGTCCGTTTGCACGTAGTTTAAAGTAACTTGGTTTACAAAAGAGAGATCTCTTTCAAACGCAATTTCCAACCCTTTTAGCTTACCTTGGAGATGATTCTTAAGATATCAACGGGTCGAAGGAGATCTCGGTTCAAAATTACAAATTTAGAAAATCAGGCTTCGTACCCGTTTTTGAACAAAAAATTCAAGGACTTTTCAAGGACTTTCAAGGACACATTTCCCATATTTCAAGGACTCTATTCAATTCAAAAAGAGCCTTAATTCTATGTCTTTTTTTAGTTCTTCCACAACATAGGTAATTTTATCTCGAAGGTCTTTCTGTGTTTGTTCCTTTTCCTTTGGAGTTCTACTTAAATTATAAAGTTAGCACCGAAATTCAAGGACTTTCCAGCACCGACCACAATTTTAAAGGACTTTCAAGGCCTTGAATTTTTATTTTAAAATTCAAGGATTTTTAAGGACTTTCAAGGTGTGTGCGAACCCTGGAAAATGGACAGAGGTGGTGTATCAAGACAAAGAAGAAAACTGCATAATTTTTGCGTTAAATACGTGTCGACAAGCCGAAGCAAACAAGGACACAAGTTACCAAAGAGAGCGTGATAAACGAGATTCAACCTTTCAGCCCAGTGATTAAAAAACATAAGGGCTTGTCGATTTTATTTTTGTATAAGATTTTAAGCAGGTAGAAAAAAGGAAGTAGCATTTACAAACACATGCGTATATATTATGGTCTTTAGGAGGTGAAAAATATGACATTTCTTTATCGCTTCCAGCGAATTTCTGCTCTGTCCTTTAAACCAAGAACTCGAAGACACCTTGGTCTGACTCAAAAGTCTTTTTGTTCATACAGTAAACTCTCTCTTGATTCCTTTATGGAATCAAGTCAAGTTTATCGATCGTGACCCTCACCGATACACACGTAGGGTCAAAGAGGCTATCCAAATAAGACTTCATTCTAATAACATCAATAGAGACAACGGAATCGAAATTCCCGAAGCATTGATGCCTACGATCAGAAAGCACAACAGCCGTTCAACTACAAAGCGGACCCCTGAGGGAACATCATCTGCTAGTCGGAATAATGAGGATCGAAATACACCAATCACAGTGAACCAACGTGCATAAATAGCTACACGTAAACAATCGACCTCATCGCCTGATGAAGACTAGCAGTATTGCAGTCGAAACGTCGCGATCAATATCTCAAAGCGATTCTATCGTGAGACAAACGAATAAACGTTCATTCCTATCTGACACCACGATGAACAATATTCACATCTTTAATGACAGTAAACTCTCTCTTGGACGGACACCTTCGGGGGGACCGGCCCTGACTGTCCGTCTTAGAGATCGAGTGTCCGATTTATAGGAAGTCGAGGTAACGTGACACCAATAATCAACAGCTGAACCTTTTCAATGAATACAAGTCTGTTTAGCTTGAACAAGACAGCTAAAACTGAAACATTGTAACAGAAAAGTTGAATTATGTTCTCACTGTGCAATTAAATGTTCATTACAAGCAAACTATCACGGCCTCATGGTCTAAAAGCGTAACAGCACACATTCTGCGAACTGGAGCTCGACTACAAAATATCAAACATTTTGCAATTTATGCAATTTACTGTCATGTAGAGCAACTAAATTTTTGTTTTGAGATATTTTCACTGCATAACACACTTCCCAGTTGTCCGTTGATGGTTTCAAGAGTGTCCGTTGTCTGTATTAGAGAGGTGTCCGTCTTATAGAGAGTATAGTTACAGTAAAATGACTAAAAAAAAAGTCGGGGACCAACACCAGGTGTCCGTCTTATAAAAGTGTCCGTCTTATGGAGGTATCTGTTAAGAGAGAGTTAACTGAATGTAAAGAAAGCTAAAGAAAGACTTCATCAACTAACTCACCACTCCATTGGACATGAGATGATGCCACTGTAATTTGCGGCCACTGTGGTTTTTCCTGTAAAATTCTTCCACCTCAGGAATATAATCTTCCAGCTAAAACGAAAACGTTTTGGTTAAACTTTTATAAGAAACAGCCTTCTCATATACAATGTGTGCTTTAGAGACTGAATGTGAATTGAAAATCAAAATCTAGTGGTCGCTGAAATCAACCGCTTTTAAACCTAGTTTGAAATGTTCTCGATTACTTTATTAGCAAGGATTTCATTCACCGTTAAGAGGAAAATGAACAAGGATGTTTAAAAGTTTCATTTCGATTTAACGTTCTCTACATTTTTCTGCAAATAATGAGCTTCTTTCTGTTGAAAACACTGCGCCCCCGAGCAAAATTCTGCTGACAAATGGCAACGGCTTCAAACATTCAGAACTTACTTTGCAAACTTTCAAAACGTTTGGTACTACAGCAACATATCGGAAATACATTAGTTTCTGAACAGTGAAAGTAACAACCTTAGTTTTAAAGTACTTTGCTTGGCTTTTGGAAATTTCTCTCGTTTGACCATGGTGAAATTACTCAAATAGCCGATCACAATGCAGGCTAAAAATCAAATGAACCAATCAAAGCTTGAGACAGCACATGAACCCACCGCAAAGCGCGGAAAAACGTCCAAGTTGAGAAAAAAGTGCGAGATATTCCAGCCAATCATAAAGCTTTCTTGTCCATAACATCGGGAACTCCCCATTTATACTGACGACGGTAGAACTTAAGTCTACTGCCACGAAAAAACAACTTGCATAAAACCAAAACAAAAACGTGGCATTCACCTCAGTAGGTAGTGAAACAGGTATTCTTTCTGAAGCCCTAGACCACGCTCCGGCATTAAGTATCTTGATATTAACCGAGTCTGTATCAAAGAAGAGTATGATTTAATAATTTAACAAAGGTTCCAGGACTTGTACCCTGGATACCAGAGGTTTTTCTCGCGTGCGGCGGGAATTTTTACTGTTGGCCAAAGGCCGACACAACTTCGGTCGTAGGCCGAAGCCGCGAAAAAAGGACTTGACAGAAACCGGAAACCGCGCTAGGAGAGTCTCTGGCACTCAAGTCAAGGACTTGCTACCCTGAAGTGGGCACAGGCAATTAAAAGACGTTGTACTACATTTATTTATTTTGTAGAAAAGGGGGGGGGGGGGGGGGGGAATAAACCTGAAGACTAATGCTTAGAGATTTGGAATTTTAATGGAGTAAAAACGTTCTAATGAGAAACAAGATGTGGCTACAAAATGGAACTGATTTTGCATGTTGAACAGAAAATCACACCTTAGCTGTTTTGTTATCGTAAAACTGATATCTTTGTAAACAGTCTCCAGAAAATTTAGTAAATAGCATACTCGGGTGAAGTGTGTCTAGTTTGGATACAGCCACCGTGATATGGCATCGGCTAAACATTCTAAGACGAAGGGGAAGTTGTGCGCCAGAACTGCAGAATCTTTATCTCGCATGTACTGATTAAAAATAAAGGAAATACGTTATCCCGGCCCACAGTTTCATCCAGGTAGTGATGATGCAGAATCAAGGCACAGATTACTAACTTTGTAAGCTTTACCTGCGATGTCGCCTTTGTTCATGTACTCTGTTTTGAAAGCCTGATTTAGATCGTTACTGACTTTAATATCTTGGAACATACGAGCTAGTTTGTTGATATAATCAGCAGGCATTCCCACATCCTAAAATAAAGGAAAAAACTTGTACTAAAAAATTCAAGACTTTTTTTTCTTCAGTTATAACTTTCAAATTATTCGACTTCACTAGTTTGACCCTATAGCCCAGAGAACAGGTTTGCGGATGCTAAAATTGCAAAGATTGCATTGCACTGCGGAGAACTGCACTGTATGAAATCTTGTCATCTCAAAGCCCTCAGCGTCCTCAGTAGTTGATGGTTGCCAGCACGGTCAGCACTCGTTAACATCCGTCGAAAGGCCCTGGGACATCTTATGAAGTTTACACAAGGTAGATTAAAGTACACATAGCAGCAACCCCAACCCAAAAAAGGAACCTAACCAGTTTCGAAACAGTGCTTAACCCTAATCTGTAAAACGCAGTGGTTAGCCGGCTAATCCAAAACGATAAGGAATACTACGATGTGTAAACTTCATAAGGTGTCCAAGGGTCTTTCGACAGGTGTTAAAAAGTGCTGACCTGCCAGTACGGACTGTCTTACTCTAATGCTGGTGAGATGATTTGTCAATATAAGTTTTGAGTATACAGACGAAATACTATGTAGGTGTTATACCAACTAAATAAAACTTCTTTGAAATAACTATTCCATAGGATAATTCATTTCTTAAAATTTTAAAAATCAAAGTTTGGAATTTTCAGTGAATTAAATCCATTTGGGTACAAAGGAGTTGTCATAAGCAAATTCAGGTAATATTACCCTAAGCCATTCCACCATGTTTTCTTCCATTTCGCTGTCAGCTGATGTGTCCAGGATTAATCTCCTCGTCAAATGAGCCTTGTGGTACCTAAATGCAAGAACGTTGTTAATCTGACGAACAATTTCCTAACGTCTGCCAAGCCTTAGAGGCTTTTCCAATACAAAGTTAATGCGGTAATCACCCAACAAAGCAGTATTGTACACTCTTTCCGACCGTAAGAATGTGTCATGAAAGAAATTCATAGAAATTGTCTCTGCTGTGCAGTCCTTGGTAGCCAACCAAGGTTGCTTGTGATTGGTGCATTACCAACCTCATTTATGGTTGGCGGGTTTCGCTTAATTTGTAAAATGTAGGCGACTTGTCCGAAAGAGCTCCTCTTGGCTCTTTCGGACATTTTTCACGCTCAAAAAGAAAGCAAAATCGTCGTCTTGTGCTCACGTCCTCCATAAAATACTTGCACGCCGTTGCTATGCAATGAACAACACAGAAATGTTCCATAAAGTGTTAGACACGTGCAGAGCTGTTCAGGTTGTTCCTGAAAAACGAATTGCTTTTTAACGTTCTCAAATTTGACAAAGGGAAAACCTACGATACCCGGACAGAACGTCCAATGTATAAGCAGTTGTTTCCAACGACATATTTTGTGTAAACTTCTCTTTGTTCTTTAATCGTAAGCGTTAAAGACTCAATTTACTGCCAATTTCGTAGACATATTCCCGAAAAGAGAGAAAACTGAACGCTGATCGCATGAGCTGATCTACAGCAGCATTAATTTTCTGCTTTATACTACTAGATGAAAAATTTCTGCAATTTGATTGGCTTAGAGCAGTGGTATTTCAGCTTAATTTGAAATACCTAGTAGTATAAACAAATAATAGCATGATTTGTAGTGATATTTGGCATAAATACCACTCGTGATATTTCAAAATTGTCTCAAATTTCACTCGCCTAACGGCTCGTGAAATTACGTATAACAAATTTGAAATATCACTCGTGGTATTTATGCCAAATATCACTACAAATCATGCTATTACCTATACTAATAACGATCATTTTGATATAGTATGTAATACATACCTCATGAATACATCTTTATTGATCACATACTTTAAAACCAGTAACTGAAAATGAGGAAAGTTGAAATTAGCAAAGTCTGACAGGCACTACTCAGCTTAATTAATAATCTGGTCCCCGAGATACCCTTCCTATAAAGACTAAAACATTCACTGCGTTTCGGGACTGAGAATTAAATGCCATCAAGAACAACGCGAACACAGATATTCCCATCATTATGTGAAGTACATCAGAATTCTAATTTGAACGTTCTCCTAAAGGACATGTCAAAAATACGAACACCGCCCTGGAACGAACAGTTGATCCTTGTTGGTCTTCAGAAATATTCCTTGACTCTTTAGAAAGCAAAAGACGGGCACTCGCTGCCGATCTCAATAGTGTCCGTCTAAGAATGAATTGTCTGGATTAATTATGAAAGAGACGTAAACCGAAAATTCATTAGTAAGGTACTAAAAATACTGACTTTGCGCGAGTTAGCAGCCTGTGAGAAAGTACCTTGACCACTTGGCATATTTAGAGCCAACAGACACCTTAGCATACATCACTCAAAAAAATACTCACAACGTCTCTAAGCTTGGCTTGAATTTCATCTGAAGTTAATTTTTTGCTGTATGGAGTTTTTCTGAGAAGCATGTCACAGAAATTGGCCAGCAACTCTGGACAGCGGGACTCTGGCTGTGTTTTGACGCTTAATCCACCACCACCACCACTGAAAAAAGGAGGTAAGTTTTAAAACATACTTCAAACAGTTTTCAAATTTCGTGAAAGTTCATCTAGATTTTCTAAATTCATACTCCGAAATATTTTCTTGCTTTGCTGTCACGATGGCAATAACAAAAGTGTTTTCCAAATATTACAATAACTCTTCTACTGGATTTAAGTACATTAAACATCAAAAAATTCAGATATTCCATAAATTCTTTCGACTGAGACGAAGTTTGCTCTGTACAGGTGCGGACAGTTTCGAAAGATGTCAACCATCTTTTTCAAAACTAGGCAGGCTCAGGCATAGTTAACTAAAGAAGAACGTGACAGCTTCTTTTTTCACTTAGCTCCAACTAGCTGCCCCAGGGTGCCTAAGAATGTTCCTCATGAAACACTTTAATACGCGTTTACACTGTACATACAGCTGATTCGAGAAAGGTTGTCGGAAAAAGTGCACGCGACAATCCCGAAAGGTATTGTGGGTGGTTTTGTCTGCCCTGTTCTCCAAAGCAAATTGAAATAATGGCACGAGAGGCCACGGACATATGTTCGCGAGTGTTAATGGAAAGCAACAAAAGTAGGTTCGACAGCTACAGTCGTTAGGAACAGTGTATTGATCATATCCCATATTACCTTTCGGGATTGTCGCGTGCACACTTTTTCCGACAACCTTTCTCGAAACAGCTGTATACGTAGAGTGAAAATAAGGCTACAGGGTGTCCCAAAAGTTCGTTCCTCTAATTTCATGCACTATAACTTTTGATCAAAACTTTATTTTTACATGAAATTGCTAGAGGATGTTTATTTCTCTATCATGTACATGTATTCAGAATTTCAGTAACTGGCATGTCCTTTTTGTTTTTTTATCACATTCTGTATCCGTTGCGGCATGAAGTGGCATACAGCGTGTAGACCCACACAAATGTTCCATTTTGAGCTTTTTTATCACCTGGTGCGCAGGATCCAGTTCAACCCCCAAACAACATTTGTTTAGTTTAGGCAGCTGAAAAAAATATATTTTGGGCATTCATTCAAAAAACGATAATAATCCTGGCCCCCTTCCACAGCAAGGTTTTTGTACTTCTTTACAAATTTGAAACGAACTGGGCGTTAATTGGCAGACTAAGCAGAGGTTCTTTTGCCATCTCAGGGGCCTCTAATTTTGAACATTTAAACAGCTTCTCATGACCCTTTTATTTGGCTTGCTAACTATGTGAGACTGAGCTTCCTTGTCGAGTCTCTTATTTTGTATCTATCCTTCTTTAAAACTATTTTAGCTACTTTATTTGGCGCTTTTGGTCTTCCCCTTAGTTTCTTGCCTTCAAAACCTTCATTTCTCCATGATCATTCTACCATCCAACATTCGGATTTTTCCAGTTTTTAGCAATTTCTACAACAGATAAGCCAGTAAATCGAAATATACAGGCTTATGCTCTCATGCAGCTGAACGTTTTTGCGTTAGGGGGTTTATCTTTCGTGATATTTACAAAAAACACAGGGCTCGACGTTGCGACCTGTGGGGTCGCCAATGCGACTAGATTTTATTCACTGGCGACTAACTTTTCACTCCTGGTCGCCAGGCTGGCCCCAAGATTTTTTGATTTAGTTTTACAATTTCTTATTGAATTCAATACTCTGATACTTTTGTGTTCGTGTATGAAGCCGATGAAATCGTGTTCGTTCGATTTTGGCTACTTTATTTACTTGCTAGCAAACGCAAAGTGAAATCTACATGCACGAGTCAGAAAAGTAAACTTTTTTAATGCAAATTTCTGTTGACATTTGAGCCCATCGCGACAAAGCGTTGCGTGACCACCCAAATGAGAGCTTTGCTGATAAATTGGTATAATTAATTGGTTGTGTTTTCACGACAGCGCTTGTCTCGCTCAACATTCCTGAAGGTGTTTTGTTTATAGACTCCGTTAAGCGACTTAAAAATGATAGGTGTTTTCACGAGTAAGATTTAATTTCATCTTACAGTAATTTGAGTAGACCACGCGCGCGAATTAATCATTTTGAATAATATGGCGGGAGATCCAAACGAAGCTCGCTTGTTCGTCCTTCTTCTTTTAATCACGGTTTATATGCGCTTAGTTTTCTTTCGACGAAGGAACAGATTTCAGCAAAGGCTGAGATTGCTTGCACTAAGAGGCAGGAGAAGAGTAATGGAAGCTTACTTTTATCATCCTCGGAGAAAAATATGCCGCAGAAGGAAAGTTGCGTGGGTTCTGGAAAGGCCTCAATTTGAGACGTGCCATTCCGATGGAGAAGCGAGTAGCAGTTGCTTTGTGGCGGCTTGCAACAGGAAACTCATACCGAACTACGGGACTTGTTTTCGGAGTTCGAAGATGCACTGCGCTCAAATTAAAAGATGAATTTTGCTCAGCACTTCTGACGACCGCTAAAGGTTATATAAAGTTCCCAAAAGGAGAAGCCGAAACAAGAAGAGCAATGAGGAGGAACAGAAATGGAACGCGTGTACGGTATTTCCGATTTGAGGGCCTTGTCAGATGAATGACCGCAAGTTGCTTCCCATTGGTGGAAATTAATCGCCGACTCGCTTAAGCTACCTGGTTTGGTGGCTTAAATTTAATGAGAATTGCACTGAAGTTTGCCGACTCGCTTAACTTTAAGCGAGTAGGAAGAGCAATTGTTTTCACGAGATTTCCGGTTGTCACTCGCTAAGCGACCTGAAAAACCGCTCGTGAAAACACGGCCATTGTATGTTATTGACTTCTAGTAAAGTACCGTTGAGGTCACGCTGTTTGTCGAACAGACTTTTCACCAAATCAACTTTTCCCCGAAAATATTGACGATCTGTTTCTTCTTTGTGGAGGAGACTTTCGATCACGTGCTAGGCAACGAACTAGATCATGTTTCACCGATGTTCATTCCCGAACATCAATGCAAATATGGGACGCAAAACAAATGTTTGCAGATTTTGTTCTTTAATAGCCTAAATAAGTATTTTTGTAATTCCAAAAATTTGTTTAACTGCAAGTGTACATTGCATTTCATTTCCTGAAGCTTGAATAACTCTTTGAAGGAATTTACGCTTCACGATTTACAGCCGCCGACGGGTAAGCGATGTTAATCAATGCGAACGGACAACGGGCGAGAAAGAAGCCTTAAAATATCAGTAAGAAGTTCTTGCAAAATAATTTTTCTAAAGCGACGGTGTTACAGACCCACAAAAAGACGGTCTCTCCTTCAATAGAGTATTTCAGGCAGAGGATCTACGGATTGACCATCGCTAACGGATACGACTATAAACGTTCTAACGGGTCAAGATCAGATGCTAACGAATTGACTAACGCCTCTAACGGATCAGCTAACGATCTAACAGATACGGATGAGTTGCTAACGAATTTTCATTGATCTGTCTAACGGATGACTAACGGATAGCTAACGGTCTAACCGTTCAGCGGAATATCGTTAGTGTACGTTTTCCCAAAGAAGGTCACAAATACTGACTATTGACGTTTAAATATCAACAGAATGTACAGAATTTAAAAACGTCTGCACAACAAATCTATCGAATTTTATCACAACCTGATAAAAGTCCAGAGTTTTTGATATTTAAAATTCTCACGGCATGATATGTGAAAGGGAAATTCAGTATTTCACACGCACCGAAAAAGCGACGCATCATTGACACATACCCGACATGTATTAAAAGTTATAAAATTCTCTCCAAAAGTATTCTTCAGTGGTCGTTAATGAAAAAGTAAATTAGCTTTTTCAACACAAACACGTTTGTATTATGGATATCAAACTTTCCGTAGCCATTCCACTGTTCCGCTGTGTAAAATTAAAGTAGTCAAGCGCGGGCCTTTAAATAACTTGATATATGATAGCATTACAAGCGAAATAAGCGGGAATTTTGCCTTGTGTTCGCGCCGCCTTCCTCCTTGTATCAGTGTTCAGACCTTTAGTTTATTATATTCTATTTTTTCTTGAAGATAATTTTTGGCGACTAGAATACTTGTCCTGGCGACCAAAAATGAAAACTTGGAGGCCAGGTGGCTCGAAGATTTTTTTCTGAAAGTCGAGCCCTGAAACAAGGAAGGAGTTCGAGCAAATCGGGCTAAGAAATTCAAAAAATATGTGACTGGAACATATACTCGCGCACGTGCACCTTTGGTGCGGAAGTACACAAATCAAATATTCGATCGCGAGTCAAAAGATGGCACAACAACAATGAAAATAGTGAGCTATATTGAAAGACACAACTTTTGTTGAAATGATTTGCTTACCAAGCCCAATCGTACTGAAATACAGACTTATGAACTAGAGGAACGAACTTTTGGGACACCCTGTATGTTCACACTATACTCAGTGGCGGATCCAGACCTTCAGATAAGGAGGGGATGGGGGGCGGTCATCCAGATCCTGAGATGGCGGGGCGGTCTCCAAAAAAATTTTTCCGGCCCGAAGTTTGGTCTAAAAATAAGGGGGGGCAAGGCCCCCCGGGCCCCTCCTCTAGATCCGCCACTGATACTGGATAGCTTTTGAGCCGGCACCAAAACCATACCGGACTTCTGATCACACTCCAGAACGGTGATTTCGGCGCGATTTCTGTAACGGAGCGAAGCTGCGCCACGCCGTTGCCTATTTTCCTTTCGTAAACGGTCGTTGCCATTTTTAACGGACAATGCCACCATTGGTAACCAAGCCTTTAGTCATGCGAGATATAATATATTGCCTGGATTAAGTTACAATAAGGTAAATAGTACGTTTTTGAATAGTCTTAGAAATAACGAAGTTGAAGCCCAAGTTGAATTTACGTGAAAACTTATGGAAAGCGCTAGGGTCACCTGCTATTGATGTAACTGTTAAGAAAAACAGTTTGCTAGTGTATGTACTTAATTTTTTCGGAGTTTTAGCGGGTCGGTGTGGCAGTGTGGTGGTAAGGGAGAGAGATAAGATACGAAAGGTCCGGGTTCGAGGTCCAGTTTTGACCCTGGGTTACGATTTTCTTTCTTTTTCATAGAAACGCATTTTCAATAACAGGACAAAAATTTTCTACGTGTCTTACAAATGGCAGCGACCGTTTACGAAAGGGACAACTGCCACGCCGATGTCTAAAGTGGAGAGTCATGTATCGAATGAGTGATCATACTACACCGGATAGCTTTTCGTACCACGAAAAGCCAGTGGCGGATCCAAAGAAGATCATTAGTTGTTTAAGTTAACTTTGACTATAGTAAGTGTGCAATACAAAACATTCCTTGATGTTTGGAGTTGTTGCGCCAAGTTTGAAATCGGTCAAACTTCTAGCTAGGTGTAAACGGACACAACTGCTTCCAACAATGTTGGGAGTTGTTGCGTCCGTTTGCACGTAACTTTAAGATACAAAACAAAAGCTTTGATTAAGCTATTCCGGAAGTCACTTGTTACAGCAGGAAGTCATTTGTTACAGCAGGTAAAGCGGATCACTTTATGACCTGAATTTGCCGAGGAACAGACATGCGAATAGATGGAAAGTGAATACTATAACGCCTAATTAATTATTAGCTTATTGGCCTAAGCCATATACAGTTATAAATTTTTGTTGTGTGTCACTTTTATTAGTTATTTGGAATTAGTCAATGTACTATATATTGTATACGACTCCAAATAAAAATATGTCTATGCCTATGTCCAAAAGGAGGGGCCCGGGGAGGCTTGCCCCCCCCCCCCCCCCCTTACTTTTAGGCGAAAATGAGGCCCGAAGGGCAAAAAAATTTGGGGGGGAGACCGGCCCCCCCTTATGTCAGGGTCTGGATAACCGCCGCCCCCCCCCCCCCCCCCCCCCCCCCAAAATGTAGAAACCAACGACTATTCTCTTACGCTTTATTCTTGTTTGGAAGTTCCAACCTAAAAATTGTACTGTCGTTCACAACTGTCTTGAATGCCTAGAGGTTCAAATAAAAGAACGTTTGTGAGTTATTTTCGTATTTCTATTACAATACGCAAACAACACAACTAAAATTTGTAGGAGAAATACCGAGTCGTCTTTAATACACAATTGTCAAGAGACCAAATCTACAAATTATGATCTACCGTATATCATTGAACATTTTTATCTACGCGTTCTGTGATGTATATAAAGGTTTCAGAATAGTTTAACCACTAAACAGAAAAGTACCCACAAGAACCCTATGCCGCAGATGCAAATCTGGCTTTCCGGGCACAAAGAATTGTAATAGGATCAAAACCACATTTATTTAGCTTTCTACACACAAAACTAGTCCCGATTGTACCCAGTTCATCTACGCTGACGAAATACGGTTTCTTGGCTTAGTGGAGCCAGTTCCTAAAATTGAAAAGATTTTACCGGAACAACACATTAGTTAGTGTTCACGACAAGGACATCTACCAGTGTTCTCGCCTACCATTCTACTACAGTCAAGCAGTAGATTACGATTAGTCCCTCATTTTTCTCAAGGACAGTAGAGCGAGCGCGCGTGAAAATCACCAGCTTCAAGGAAGCTGACAAAGGAAGAGAGGAACACCTTCCTCGCGTGTGGCGTCAATTCACGCGCGTTAACATATTTCGCTTTCTCTCCTTTACCAAAGTAAAATGACAGATCAGAAAACGTGAAGAGCCATGAAGTTCTTGAGGTGTTCACGGAGTGACAACAACGTCTCAATAACGTACTTTTAACGGACTTTTTAAGTCTGATTTAGCCCTACCTTATCTCTTGCCGTAAGAAATCGTGGGTCATCACTAAAAGCTTCTTTCACAAGTTTACTAAATCTGTTGAACAGCGTTAGTAACTGCTCCACATATTTCTCAGAGTCCTGTAAAGAACAGAGACACAAACCACACTTAAAGACTCTTCGACGCCGACAAAAACAAGTCTCAAATCGAAGTTCAAATCAAAATGAAAGGTAATAGGATTTTAGTCCAAATTGGATATTTACCGTAAATGTTCAATTCGATTGGCGCCCCCTTCGAAAAAAGCCCCCTCACAAGAGACGCGTACTGTATTTAATTATGCAATTTGCTTCCCCCAATTGCAATCAGTTACCATCATGTAGAGCACTCATACATTTCCGTTTTAAGGTATTTTCTTAGAGAGGTGTCCGTTTTAAAGAGAGAATAGTTACAGTAAAATAACTGAAAAACGGCATGGACCAACAACAGATACCCGTCTTAGAAAGGTCAGTGTCCGTCTTATAGGTGCCCGTTAAGAGAGAGTTGACTTTTTATACTTTCTTGGCATAGTAAAAATCGTTTATTTAATATTCAACACGTCGGAAAACAAACTTTTTCGCAATTGAAGCAGGCTTTGTTTTCTGAAAATCACTATAGCTAAGAAACTTACGCTCGTGATGGTGTCGGCAGATGCCTTCATATCATCAAGACCTGTAGTTACAATATAAGACTCTAGATTGGCTATCATGGGATCCACTCCCCCTCGAACGCGATCCATCAGCTGGAACATTAGAAGCAATTCTGTAGAGAACATCGTTGGATTGTTGTCAAACGTTTACACACATTTCTTGGGATTTGCTACAAACACTGGAATTGTTAGCTGACAATATAACAATTTAGGTACAGCTTGACGAAAACTTGTATATGCCGTCTACAATTCTTGTTGACATTTTTTGTTTCTTTCTTAGTATATGCCCGGCTCAATTGAATTCTTAAAAAGCCCCCTATTTTTAAGCTCAGAGCTAAATGGCAAAATTTTTGCAGTTCTGCCCAACACACTTTACTGAAATAAAATTCTCCTGAACTTGTAAACAGCAGAGTACTCACTCTTTGTTTCATTGGCAGCGATCATTCCTGGACACTCAGCTAAGATGGTTTCTTTATAAAGGTACCAACAAGGACATTTACACAACATTCTGTCAACTGGAAAAAACAAAAGAGAGGTACATGTACATAAACAATGATGACCAAAAACAATATCAAAAAGAACATAGTGTGCATGCATAAATAATAATGAATTACATTATTAAGTACAGGAAAGATTTCACTACTAAAGATCTTTTACATCTTTTTGTTGACAACTCAATTCAAAATACTTCTTTCACATCTATTTTTTTTTTTTTTTTTAATTACTAGTTTTTACATTGGATGTACAAACTTATATTTTAACTATTTCCAGCGACTGGAATGCTACATCCTCGAAAGTGATACTGCCTAGTCCAATTAACTTCATTTCATTACACTTTTAAACAGACAATTTCTGCAAATATACTGTAAATTCATGTAGCTTACCACTGTAACTGAATCACAGCCTTTCCTAGTTTCAAGGTAACGAACAGCTCGCTGCTCCTCTTCTTTTAACTTCATTTCAGCCTGCAAACAGACAATAATGTCAGCCAAGAATATTAAAAGATTCTTTGGTGGAAGGTTGTCATCAATGCTGGCTGGCTCAAAATTCTGAGATTAGTCTGAGACTAGTATACTGTATCAAAATCTGAAGCCTCCCAGGCAGAAATTCCTAGGACTTAGCCACACATACCCTTCCCCACAAATGACATTCGCGGAGAAGGAATGCATGACAAGATGACAAGCCCTAAGAACATCTGCGTGGGAGAGTACAAGAGGGAGAGGGTGGGGGGGGGGGGGGGGTAGGTCGGAAGCGGCTACTCTTAAAATTTTGCGATTTGAAAGGAATTACTTTTACTTCGATATGTTTGATACCTCTCTTATGCATATTCAGAAAATCTAAAGTCGTTCCTTGAATGTTTTTCTTTTTTTCTTTTTAGAAAAGGCATGCGGTATGTTCAAACAGAACGTTTTAGTCGGACAAACCAGAAAAGTGGAGGGACGTACATTATCTTGATTTTAAATACCATTTACTGTACAAATCTTTGGCGGCAAAAATTATTGTCTTTGCTGCTCAAGTCATTGTGTCCCACTGCAAGTGAAGGCTTTCTCCGGAAATGCGCAAATTTAAAACATCGTATGACGACCGACTGTTCAGCAGCACCTCTGTTTTGTAAATGACTTGCACTTGCACAGTTTCCAACAATTTTTTGTTAACTTGAAGGCAATTCCTCAGCCATTCACACCAGCGACAGAGTTTCAGTTACTCCCCCCCCCCCCCGCCCCTTTACTATACGAGTAAGCTGAACTCATGCGTTTGTGTAAGTCTTTTATTAATTTTAAGATTCCCACTCTAATTTAGACAGAAAAAAAAAATACACCGATGGAACGCGAGAAAACCGCGTTCTAACCTCGAACTTTTTAGCTGATTAAGGTATCTCTGTAGAATAACAAAGACTGTACCAAAATAAAGAAAGCTACTTTTGAAAGGAGCCAATTTTAAAGGGAAATAAAGATTTACAGTTTTTATTGTTTTTACATTATTTACATACTGTTTACATTGAAATTTTAATTTGTATAAGTACCTTACGGAACAATGTCAGAAATAAAGATAACAAGGAATTAAGATGTGCGCAGTGACCAAGGTAACTAGTACTTCCTGGTTGCTCCAATAGTTGGTCAATGGTCTTTTTAATCTGACATTTATTTTTTACCTTACGAGACTCGAGGATACCTTTTAGTAATAAAAACTTTCTGTTTTTCGTGTAAGGTAAAATCAGGCACGGAACTAAAGCCTCTGTGTTTAATCCATGAAAAGTTTCAGGAGATGACTCAGCTGTTACAGCTACAGCTGTTACTTCTCCAGGAATAGTAATGATTGAAATGCAGGATTTTTAGTCGGCTACCCTGTTTAGTTTTGCGAAACAGTCGGGGCAGAGCAAGAAGGACTCAGAAAAAAAAACTCGCATGTTTTGACTCGCTGCATTCAGCAGTTTAACTTAACTTGAACTTAATACATGGATACCCTCTTGATCCTCCTCCTTTCGGAGTTATAATGGCGTACGAGCATGAGTAAGCAAACTATCTGTTGCAATTGTGACAGAAAAACCGAACTTACCTGAATTAAGAGTTTGTTAAAAATCAGAAATCAGAAAGCTTACCCACTACGTCCTCCTGAGTTCCGAATCAGAAAGTTCAGAAGCAAGTCTACAAAATGAAAAGAATGCGCCTTCAATATCTGATCCACGTTGCGGTTTAACTTTCTCCCTGGTTTAATATTTATTTTTCTAATTAATTCCTTCCCTAAGTACTATTTTCAAGATGACTTATGCTTATGTCCTTACACCGAGACTCGTATTGTTCACTTCGGCCAATGGCTGGGACAGGGGAAATCTAACTCCAGCTAATAGCTTCACCGAAATCCTTGCTCTCGACTTCATTCGGAATCGTGTTTCAACCTGATTGGCCAGTCGAACAATGGCTTTTTTAACAGGCCAATCATGGCGCGTACTCGAATCCTGGTACGCAGCTTGGGCTCAGAACAAGGATTTCGGCGCTGAATCGCAGCCGCTGTGCTGTAAATCGAACCACTCCGCACTCTCCGGCGCGATCATTGAAGCAGCATTCCTTCGACACAAGTTTACACCACGTCGTAAAATCTTCAGTGTTTTGTGAACTACAGTCGTACGGAGCGAACTCCCAGGAAGATCTTCCATGGACGGATTTTTCCCCACCACACCGAAAAGTACCGAGACCGATTAAAATGTAGCCTGAATTTCATCCGATTGCTTCGAGTCGTTTTCTCCTCTCAGCAACGTCTGAACTAGCCTCCCCCCCAGGCGTGACGAACCCCTAAGAACGTCTGCGTGGGAGGCTACGTCTGAATAGACCGGCCGTTAATGCCGTCCAGTGACGTCATTACAGAAAACCGAGTAGTGATTTTGATTGGTTGATTGTCTAAACATTCGCATAATTATGAGAAATTTTAGCGGGATTGTCGCTTGATATTCAGCTGATCACATCCCTGGTATGCTTGTGTGGAGTTCAAACATTACGATAATCTTTATTGTAAACAGCAAAATTGCCCTTGTCTTCGAAACTGAAATGCTAAATTGAACTGCGAATGATAAATTATTGTGGAGAGTCGATTTCAGCAGTGATTTTGTTTATGCAAAGTTTCTGAGATCAATGTTGTGATTCGACCTTCTAGTTATTTTTCACCGTCAAGTGTAATGATTCTGTTAGCTTTCCTTTCTTGTTTCCTTGTTTTCTTTTTTTTCTTCGTTAATTCATTGCGTGATTACGACTGAGTTTGGTTATAGAATTACAACCGGTTCAGAGTACTGCATGCAGTTGATAGTTTGAACGTTAAACATGAATTCCAATCCAAAAAAGTAAAGCCATTCTGTATCATGCAGACATTTCCAAACGATATTTTTTGGTTTGCCACTTGAAAATCGTGTTTAACGTTTTGCATGAATTAAAGCAAAGGAGTAGTGACGACATTAATGGCCGGTCGATTCAGACGTTACTGAGGGAGTAATAGGGAGCTTACGAATTGACGACTTTCGCACGACGACGCCGTTGGACTGCGTGACAGGTTTACTGCGCATGCTTATCTGGGCACTTGCCGGCGTCGCGCCAAAGTCGACGCCGTTCTTGACAGCGATTCGCCGGCGTCCTAGAAAAAGCAGGACGTGAGACTAATTTTCAAAGTTTTCCCTACATACTTCAGCGGATTTTTCCAGATAATTCAAGTATCACATTGGGGACATGTTCTTTACATATGTTTTCGATTTGTTTGTCTGTTTTCAATGGAGTAACGACCCGAAGAATCAACACCATAGCTAGCTGTAGACAAACATAAATTAACACCGAGTGAAACCATATTGGCAAGATGGTACCAAAGCTACAATTAGACCATTGCATGTGGTTATCTCATCACAGTAACTACAGCTGTTCGGCAAGCTTATAAATGCCCTCCCTGTATAAACGCGCCTTGCATTCGTCCTTTGTTGTCTTGTCTAAATCCGTAGTTAACTCTGAGTTTGTTGACGAAACGCATAAAAGTACAAATACAGTGAAATACTCGGTCCTTTATAAATCTGTTTCCATAAGCGTCTGCAATACGAGCTCTCGTTTCTCTTATGAATTTAGACATTTTGGTTGAAAAAATAAGCTTACTTGTGAAAAGAACAAAACAAACTTCAGAAACGGCGGGAAAATTTGCCTGCCGCGAGCACCATGCAACGTCGTCGTCTTTACTACGAGTCGTAAATTCAAATTTCTACAGGACGGCAACACAGAACTAAGACGTGACCCAGCGGCGGCGTCGTGCGAAAGTCGTCGATTCGTAAGCTCCCTAATAACGACTCAAAGTAATCGGATGAAATTCAGGCTAATCAAAATGGTCTTTGACGACATTTGACCTGTCTCGCTTTGTCGTTCTTACGGGAAATTCCGACAGCTAGCGAGACAGACGAGACACTGACACTACTGACACAAGCAACACACGGGTACATGTGCCATGCCATCTCATTCATGTCCTATGATGCAAGCGACTCGGAAAGGTTTCCAATTTCACAGGAAGTAATGCTGTTTTTTTCTATCCCGTGTAAGAATTTTCATTTTTTGACTTTTTCGCGTATAAAATTTCTCTTTAAGCCTCGGAGAACGTTAAATGGAAGTCAAGAAACGTTGTTGGATTCGTTTCTTTGACTAGATGTAAGCAGTAACAAATAACGAAAGCTTGCCTTTTTTAATTTCTCTCCCGCTTCCCGCCATCGTAGAGATCCCGCTTCCCGTCCTTTCTTTTCCCGCACCCCTCCCGCCCCCTGCCCCTGCCCCCCCCCCCCCCCCCTACTTGCCACTGGAAAATAAAATTCATATCTTCGCGCCATATATCTTGTAGCGGGCCATACTCACACCAGGTCCAATTTTATAAGTTGCATGTTTATGTACAAGATTTTCACCGGGTGGTTTTCAGTAAATGCCGTAAGCACCCTAGTACTCATATTTGATACCCTACGTTTACTCGTAGTCCAGCAAAAATTTCTCCCTGATATGAAGAAAAATATTACAAACAACCACAACACAATATTTACAGCTGCCAGGCAAATGTCAAAACGGATTGGACTTTGCACTCAACATTATAACAAGGAAGAGAAAGGCTGAAATAGCGCTAGCTTCTCTATTACATTCGTAGTATCAGGTAACGGGTCCACGTACCGAATTCTCCGCTTATTATAACTCTCACGGAAATGACTGCTCAAAAGCAACGCTTTCCCTGTATTGCCACCACCATTTCTGCATTAGGTATTATTTTGTACTGCGTTGGGTTTTTAAGAGTCGAATTGAAGCTGAACAATCAGAGCGAGAGATTGCAGGCGCTTGAAAACGTCCCGGAGACAGAACCGCCATCAAGCGATCCGAACATCGCCAAGTTCATCAGGGTTGCTCGTGGTATGTATTTTTCAACGTGTTCTAATACTGTTTTAAATTTCATGCCGTCTGAAATCGTTCTTCCCATCCTTTTAAGAACTTTTTAGGGTACGCAAATGCGCGCGATGAAGTAAATTCGTCAAAGAATATGACAGATGTGACTTGTGTTTGTCAGTGGCAAACAAATTAAGTAGGTCATTCTCTAAGTCTCCAAACACGGTGCATTTATTTTCGCACATATAAAGGGGAAGAACTTTTTGTTGCTTTAACTAAACCAGCATTTCAAATAGAAGAATGCTCAAAGGCAACGCTTCTCTTCTTTTGCTACCAAACCATCTTTCACATGAAGTCACCAAATTCATCGATCCCCCTGAGTTTTTAATTTCATGAAGATTAGATCAGCTGAAAACTTATAATTTAACAAACTTCCACTTCGAAAGGGTTCTTCGTTTTTTGCTAGAGTACGCTTGAATTTCTAAGCTTTTACTGAAAAATTGAGCCGAGCATATTCTTGGCGATTTACGTTTTTTATTTCCCAGATTCTGGACTTAATCTACTATCATCAAGTTTATCTACTATCATCAAGTTTATCAAGAGTGCTAGCAGTATATATATTCTTTTTGCCACAACCAAAAATTTCAATCACGCCGCAGAAAGTAGTTCTTTCAAAATAAACATTCACACAGGAATTTAAGGAATCAGGATAATAATGTAAAAAGAAACTTTCGGATCGCCAAATAAATACCAGAACTATCTAAACATAATAAACGTTGTCTTCTCCCATATTGCAAGCAAAATCAAACCTCGACGTGCGTGAGACCCTTTCTTTACGCAGAAAGCTAAAATAATTAATACCGTCTTCCTTTCATACAACAGTAGGCTGATCTCTCATAAGGCGAGAAATGTTTTATTGCTTCGACTGCACAAAGCTATATTTCCGATAATTTTGCTGGGTATGTGCCGCTGGCCGCTTGAAACCCCTACCCCATTATAGTCTACTCTGTGGCCATATTATTGACCCATCTTAGTCACTTTGAAAAAAAAAAGTAATTTTCGCAATCGCAACTAAGCCACTTTCTGTTTTTGCATCTACCTTATAAAGCCTTTTAACTTCTCTTAATTTGGTCATCCTGAAATGAACTGCGACATTTTTTAACCTAATGTGGTGTAAATCTTTCTATTTTAAATCCCTACAGTGCCGGAATTTTCTGACCCCCAAAATCCTGAAAATGTGCGACCTGTACACACCCCAGTCTAGTAACTCTTATAAAAATGCAACCCCATAATATGTCCAGTCGTGAAAATGCGACCCCATCCAGCGGAACATACCCATTAGCCTACTTCTAGGAAGTACCGCCCGGGTATATTTTGAACAATCGACTGCAAATTGTGATGATTAGTATGGTTTAGTATTTGAAATTTGTTCTTTCTTTATAACATAATATCAAAACATGCTTCGCAATAAAAAGAAAGCGTAATAATGACGGAACAGCATAATCGAGCAAGACCAAGAAATTGCATAGCTAAGGGAGAGAAGGATGTCTATCACTGTCGAAGCGATCTGCCACCGGCTTCCCACTTAGTAATAGCCCTGAGCGAGTTAGCTGGAAGGATCAATTTTTGTATAGTTAATTATGAATTGTTGGAACGTTGTTTTCTTCTTCCTTTCTGTCTTTTCCCTGCTAACTTTTTTTTCTTTATTGTCTTGGTACACTTGAAGATGGCGTAATTTTACAACAATATGATCATAAAATGAAAGTAGAGATTGATCATCGCAGTAAATTTTGCAATTTAAGCAATTGGAAAGAAGAAGCCTGAAAAAAATCAGGGCTTCAACGGGATTCGAACCCATGACCTCCGCGTTGCCGGTGCGTTGCTCTAACAACTGAGCTATGAAGCCACACATTGGGAGCGAGGTCAATTTATTGAGTTCATGTCTCCCGTGAGGAGTGAAATGATGTGAAGTATATGAAATAATTCATATTTGAACTGCGGTTGTAGATGAAAGTAGAGAATGATCATCGCAGAAAATGTACTGCGATGATCATTCTCTACTTTCATCTAGAACCGCAGTTCAAATATGAATTATTTCATATACTACACATCAATATGATCATAGCCACCTACCGAGCTGAGAGTTGCAGTAGACAGTCAGTCCAACAAGTCAGTGCAAAAGGAAAACAAAGCAGCAGAAAAATAGCGCTAGCTGGCTAAGTAAGGAGACAAAAACATTGAAGTGTCGCCAATGTATACCTTATTCTAGGAAATTAACACTTCATGAAATTAACACTAATTTCAAAAAATTCGCGCTGATTTAAGTCGCTTTAATTTTTGTAAACGTTAAATTTCCACGCATTAATTAAGTGCAGCGTTAATTTCCTCGACCTTTATTATTTTGATCTCAAATACTCGATACAATTTCGACATTCTTTACACCAAAAGGAAGGGCTTTTTAAAGGTGGAGATCAGCCAGTATCATTGAAACTTTGAAGAACCGAACAACAAAATAAATTTATGATTTTCTTGTATTATCTTTTAAAAGGCTTTTACTCATGAACATGGTAGAGGAAGACGTCAAGCAAATTTGGCTAATAACACCAGGAAAGATATGATGAGTAAAATAAACAAACTGCTAACAGAAGGGAGACTGCAGCTCTGACAATCAAAGGGTGACTCTTGTCAGTCAGGTCCCCCAGGCCCTCCCAGTCTATCTGGTCCAGGAGGAGAAAATTAAGGGAGACCGGGCACGAAATTTCCAGCAGGGGAGCGTAACTTTAGGCAAGCTATATATCGGTCCCTGGAAAGGTCACCCCAGGAATCCCTGGATGGATTTGATTTGTACAGTGCCCAGGAGTCCGTCTCTCAAAAGTCCCGGTGAAATGTAAAGAATAAGAGCACGGGTCCTGCCTAGCAAACTACTCCACTTTGTTTCATTAACTGATAGTTTTATCATGTTAGATGCAAAACTATTAAACCCTCTATCTTGCATGTAAACAACAACAGCTTTACGGTTCCGTTAATTATCGGGGCTTTCCTATTTGTCCGCGTCTTCTTTATTCTTATCCGGTATTTAGAGGTGGCGTGTGTTAACCCTCGGACGTGCAAGCAAAATCATACCCCCGCCGTGGTACAAGAAACCCTCCCCTGTAATGTTACCAAACATTTTTGTCTCTGAAAAGCCCCCATGGGGAGTTGACAATAAAATTTGTATCGTATTGTATCTTTGATTTTAAAAACGTCGAGAATTAATAAGTACACAAATAAATAAGTACTTTGCATCATTGCATTTTATCCACAAGCTTTACTTTTATTGCTGAAGGAAATTGATAAAACATGCATTTTCACTCAAAAATGGTTTGACCACGTGCTGCTTATGAGGTCATATTTCATTCATTCATTCATTCATTCATTCATTTTATTTTGCCTTTAACAAGAAATACAACAACAGTATACAGAAATACATTAAAGATGATATAATTATTATACAATATTCTAACTAAATTATTACAAGATCAAATGTGGTAAAGGCAAGGAAGCCTATATAGAAGCCGGGGACTTATAAACTATAGGCTTCCTGGGACTATAGGGTAAACCATACAAGTTAAGGGTACTGAACGAAAATTTCGATTAATTAAAAAAAAAAGAAGAAAGAAAGAAAGAAAGAAGAGAAAAAAGAAAAAGAAAAGCTGTGTAGCTCAACAAAGATTCAATTTAATAGTAACTGACCATACTAAACTTGTCTCAAAATGCGCTCGAGGGATAAACGAACAGCTACTGAAAACTGTAGGTGCTGATGTTTTATCGTGTAGGAAATCGTCCGGGCCCGGGGTTAAATTAAATATAAGAAAAATATTATCGTCTTCAAATAGCCTCCTTCGCAGCCGGCTGCGAGACTAGTTTTTAAGCTGCAAGGATGCTTTACATGCTGAACTGAGAACACAGCAAGCTAGAAGCCCATACAAGATTATTACAACGAGATAAACAAGACTCCTGCAACACAATTGCGGTTCAGACCGGTTTCAAGCATTTTCCACCTCATCTATAATGTCACGAACTGTCCCACCACATAAGGGACGGAGAGGGGGCGGGCGAGGTACACAAAATATTCGTGCAAGAGAAAATCGTATGAAACAAGTTTTGAGAACGTAGTTTCTTCGTGCCAGACCTCGTGTCTCCACCCAACACAAGATGAAATGACGTGTTTGTGTATTTTGTAAACTCAACGGAAATATAGAGTTGCTTATGTCCGTCACGTTCCCGCCCTGCAGAAACATAGTTATCTAGTTTTCCATGGACAAGGCATTTTTCCATCATGTTTCCGCGTCGGAAACGAACGGTCATGTCAGTCCGTCACATTTCTGTAAACATGATCTTCGCAATAGAATGGAAAACCTAAGCAGTTGATAAAGGACCTGACCGGGAATCGAGCCCTGACCTTTGCGATGACCGGGCGCAACGCTCTATCCATTGAGCTAATTAAGCCAACTGGAGAGCAGGCCATTGCTCGCATCAAGGTCATTAAAAAAAACAAGAATCATCTTGTAAATCTAGAAAAGACTGGCGCAAAAAAGGAATGGAAGGAACAAGTTCTCACTAATCTTTCTACCAAATGCCTAATTAGTACTTAATCTTCAGCTTATAGAACAAATCAGAGGTCGGGTCTTGAATTAAAAAAAAAAAAGATGGTCAGGTGTTTGCGCACTATCTGTTTGATGATGACTACAACTCTTAGGAAGGGACCATAAACAAACAATTTATCATTATTTTTTTGCAGAATTTTACACCATCAAACATTATCGAACCAGACGACACGATAATTTAGCTAACAATACCAGCGAAGCTAAAACATTAGCCGTCATGATTAAAGAAATTCACAAACTTTTATCAGAGGGGAGACTAGGCCTTTGCAAATCGACGAATGACGCGTGTCAGGCTTCAGGGCGGAAAAACGTTCTGCGCAAGCTTCTGCGCATCCCTTATCGCAGGCTCAAGGCGGGCTTTTCTGTGACTGTAGTGTTTGTTTGTCTGTCACTGAGAGAGTTCTGACTGAATGAAATGCACAAGGTGTGAACGTTTGCTTCTCGAAAAGCCTTTATACTTTTGTGTGGTTTTTGTTTTCCGTCACTTGAAAATTACTTTGGACTCGAAACAACCAATGTTAAAGGAAAAACGGATCATCCCGTCAGTTTGAGGTCAGGAATAAAAAGTGTTGAACATTTCCAAAGAGGCGAGTATTTTGATTGTGCATTCGATTTATTTGTGAGTTGTTTTCGCCGTCTTTCGCCGGGCTGAATTAAAACCCGCTTGTATTCTGTTGTTAGTAAATACTTTTTCACATGCCCAGATTTATATATTCTCTTTGCAGAACCAGCTTTATCCAGCTCTTCAGTCAAACAACCATTTGTGCGCCGTAAAACTTTCTCGGAAATAGAAGGCCAGTAGGCTTACTCGAGAAGAAAAGACTACTTTGATCATTTTTCTGTGGCTCAAGTAATAGCAGTCAGAGTTTTCTTCACTTTTAATTACACAGTTTTGTTTTCCAGTGCACTCTGAAAGTTTCTGTTCTTTATTAGAAATAACTTTCTGTACGCAAATTTTCCTTTTCACTCGCTGCGAAGTTGAGAACGTGACAACTGCCCGCAGTTACTTTAAACAATTGACTCGGCTCGTAAACAATTGCTGGAGCTGGATTTGTCTGAGGCGAGCAAAACAGATACCCTTATGTGAAGTTTTCTGTATTTTCTGACGATTGACTGAGTTTAATTTGCTTGAATGAAAACCCTCACATGGACCAGTTATTCTCTGTGTTATGAAAAATAGCTGCATGGTGAATCATGGTTTAGCTGCGAAGCTCACTGAAACTGATCTTTTGCTTTTAAGATCTTTAGGTAGGTTGTTTTCGTACAAAAAAAATCATTTCTTAATTGTCAGCAAGAAGTTTTTGCAATGTAATTTTAACTTTGTTTGAAGGAAATCATTCTTACTCGTAGGTTTTTTACAGATGTTATGCATGTTCAACTTGTCAACACAAACCACAACTTATATTTCTCTCTTAGTACGCGAAACGATCAAGTTTAAATCGATTTAAGAATAAGCTACAGTTGCTTTGAAACCGAATTTTGGGGAGATTTTACGAGATAAAGATTGACCTTTCTTCTGCCCACATATCAACGCAATAACGTTTACATTGAGGATTTTGTTTATATTTTTATAGTGATCTACAAAGCCACGAGTGTCCGATCGAGCGTGTTTTAAAATATCAGCTCCAGTGCGACAAAGTTCAGTGACTTAAAACACATCGTGGGCAAGCGTTAATTTTTTTGGGCAAAACACTGTACAAAGATATGTTGTTTTTGCGGCCACAGTGGAGCTCCGGACCTTATATATCCAGGAACTTCCTTATATGAACACATTTTGTGAATGCATGTTGAAAAAAATCGGACCAACGCATGCACATTTCCAGCACAACGCAAGGAAATTAATGTCGTTAAAGTCCGTTTTAGTATGAGGTATTCTTCGAGAAAATTAAGTAATGAGAAGGTTATAACCATAGCTTGCAACTTTTGAAGACAAATTGCTTGTTCTTTCCAGGTTATGAGTGGAAACATTTAATTTTTAGGCAAAAAAATATTTGAAATCCCGCCATTTTTTCAAACCCGGCCAGGGGATCTGGGCAAAAAAGTTCACGCATGCTCATTACGTTTTTCCGCCCTGAAGTGTCAGGCGGGTCCCCCAGGACCTCCCGGTCCACCAGGATCGATAGGAGAGAGGGGAGACCGGGGAAGAAAAGGTAAGAAGGGAACACGAGGAAACAAAGGAGATAGAGGTCTTATGGGATCACCAGGAAAAAGTGGACCTGTTGGGCCTAAAGGCGATACTGGACTCAAGGGACAAACGGGATACAGAGGGCCGGCTGGTAAGCTAGGAACCAAAGGACCACCAGGAAACAGCATCAAAGGATCTGTAGGACCAAAAGGCGATGTTGGACCAAAAGGAAAAAAAGGAGACTCAGGATTCACCGGCGTGCCAGGAGCCGAAGGAGATAGAGGCATTATAGGACCACCAGGAAAGAGCATCATGGGACCTGTAGGACCAAAGGGTAATGCTGGAGCCAAAGGGCAAAAAGGAGACAAAGGACCCACCGGTGTGTCAGGAGTCAAAGGAGATAGAGGTCTGATAGGATCACCAGGAAAGAGCGGCAGAAAAGGCATCAGGGGACTTATAGGGCCAAAAGGAAATGCTGGACTCAAGGGACGAAAAGGAGATAAAGGATCTGCTGGCATGCCAGGAGCTAAAGGAAAGTCTGGTCAAACTACCATCGTTGTTGTGCCTTGGGGTAAGTGAGTATCGATTTTTGTTTCTGACAAAACACTTTGTGTCATCTTTCGTCAACCAAACACTCCATACTTATAATGCCATACCAAAGAATTCAAGTGCATGTGTCTGGTGTTAGCCGAATGTTAAAAAATACATAGAGAGAAGAAAGAGTAAAAAGATTTGACTGATTTTAGAAAAATTATCTAGACTTCTGACGCGGTGTCTCGCTCTTAAGGCTCTCCTCGCACTTGCGTTCACTCACGTGAAAAACACAAGAAAATTACGCCGGTTCTACTTCCGAGTCCGAAAAGAACGTAAATAGATATTTAGAAACGTACGTTAACAGGTAAGAGACCTTCTTTTCAGCTTATACCGAACCGGAATGAATGGCTCAGCTCAAACAGTCTGGGCCACAACCAGAACTGGATATATGATTTCCTGTCATCTGATTGGTTTACGCAAAACCAAAACATTGCTTAGACCGCAAAAGGACTAAGGCCTAGAGAAAATGGCGGCGATATCGCGTTTGAAAGCCGCTCCAAAGATACTCATGATACGATAGAATCTTTCCGATCTATCGATCTCTCGACTTTTAGAACTTGCGGAAAATTCCATCGAAAAGTCGTTTTCTTTATTTTTCTTTACTGGAATTGCATGACTTACAGAAGCTCGCGCACTATAAGCTTTAATCAGCAACCTTGTTTACGACTTCTTCGCAAGAAGTAGGCCGCCTGATCTTCTCAATTCGGGATAGCCTAGCTAGGAAAGTAAACGCAACCTTATAGCGTGGATATATACCCTAGTGAAGCGTAATTTTGGCCTTGATTTGCCTGATTTCACAAGGGCTGTTGAGGAAATGTAAATTTTCCCGACATTCTTATTTCAATGTGCACTGGGATAGTGAATATTATATCGACAAACAGGTTTACATCGTTTGAATAAGGGCAGCTTATTTCGTTTAGTTCTTTTTGTTTGAAGTGCTTCAGTTCTTATCAGAAGATGATGTTTCAGGTACCTTAAGCAAGTTCTTATAACATATTCAGGGTGACCCAGATTGTATGAATTCCTTGCTTATAATAAGAAAGAAGGAAATAAACATGTGAATGTTTATTAATTGTTCAGTTTCAAAAATTGTATGTCACTACAGTTTTGATTTCTAAAAGAAACCATATGACATTTTAACATCACCAGATATTTCTGCTCTTCTGTTTACAATACAATTGTTGCAAGATTTGTATTTTGTAAACAAGCATAGGTTACAATCATTCCGCTAAAGGTTAAGCAAATAACACCACTCAGTATAAAACAGTCACTTTATTATGGTTCCCCTTTCGTATCACAACTGCATTTTCCTCTTACAACGCTTCATTGTCATAAGCTGCAAGAAAAAATAATTATGAAGTTAGTAATAATATACTATATATTATATTATAATAGTGTCACTCGACACAAACCAACAGTCAGGATGGACACTTATATTGATTTTAATGATAGCTATATTTTTTTGACAAATACATATATTTTTTTCATATCATAGGGAAGATATCACTATTTTTTTTTAAAAAGCCACTCGTGCCAAATTCTCCCCATTTCCTCCTGCTATTTCCCTCTCAACAACTATGCAAAATAATTGCCCGTAAGAAGTCAAGTAGATACTACCAAAATACTACAAAGAGGCTACAGGGAGTTCAGAATATCAATATCCATAAGTGGCTGGTCAAATAGCAAAAGCTTCCGGATTTAAATGGTTTGAGGTTTTTGTTTAAAATAAGCAACAAATAATATAAAGTTTTTGACCAAGTATTGTTTTAAACCCTTGTTACAAAAACTACATGTACATGTATCAGACTGAATTTTGTACTTACTCTTATTTCCATGTCTTGCAATCCATCAATGAAAGACCCCATGGACCTAATTAGTATGGATAATAACATGATTTGTATTGATATGTTTCATCCACTTCTGTGTAGTAGTGGGTTTTGCAGGTCACTTTGGTTCTTCAGTTCTTATTCTTAAAAGAAAATAGAATATTTTTAGTTATTATTGATATTGCTAAGAGCCCGCGATAAAAGTAAAACTCTGAGGTGCATGGGAATGGTTGTAGACACAAGTGTAAGACCTACCATCTTTATTGTCGTTGGTTTTGTACTGAAATACATCTATCTAGAGTGCTACTGTTAGCTGTAACTTCTGTGCTGTACGGCCTGAGAGTAGCTCTTGTCTTCAGTAATATTGCTAAATTCCTTCTGTGTCTGACTAAAAAAAATCTTTTAAAAAATAAAACAAACAGAATCTATGAACGTGGAAATAATCCTCACAGTTAAATACTAGGGTTTTATTTTTACATGTATGTGTGCCACCCAAACCTCCAAATGTAATATTATTGCTGGAGTCAGGCATTGTAAGAGTTAAGTGTCTTGTCCAAGAACACAGCATGGTGAACTCGGCCAGGGCTAGCTCATTCCTGGAATGCTCGAAGTGGATTGAAGCCCACTGACAGACTAACCACAAGCCTATTGCTTTTCCAGCATATATATTTGCAGTAGAGCAACTATAAATTATTTATTTTTATTAACAATTTTGGTAGGAGTCTACTACAACTATACCATGTGCTAAAATTAGTACTATCTCGGGCAACAACATTTCACTTAACTACACATGAAAACACATCATTTCTCGCATGTGGTGAGGTTGCAAATTTGACTTCTGGCAGCAATGTCCAGTCTTTCCTGACATTTACCGTTTTGTTATCTAAATAATCTGAAGTAATACAATCTGTCGCACTATCAAAGCAAAGTACAGTTACTTAGCTGTTCAGTTGGTAGCAATACTTCAGAATACTCGGCCCGACTCTTCGGAGCTTATAATGTCGGTCCCACAGTAAGGTCTGCTCGATCGGTCAAACAACAATCGAAACTACATTTCTACTACAAAATCTGGACAGTTCGGGTTTTCGATAAAGTTTTGTCACCCAACCGGCATCTTTGTGCCAAAAACACAAGGTGCTTTTCCACCACACTGCAAATCGAACATAAAATGAACATGGCGTTACAAAAATTCGCACATGGCGCAAACTCACTATTGCAAATTCAAACACACAGCACTATGTGAAAATGCTTTGCACTACGACAAAAAAACCACTATTAACAAGCAAATTTTATGTAGATTTCCAAAAAAAAAATTTTCAAAGATCCAAAAAATGTCACACACCTTTCCATCTTCAGATGTTTTGCGCCTTGTCAGGTAGATCTTTGAGCTGAAGCACTCCCGTTTTCAGCCGTTTTACCTCCAGAGAACACGCAAACCTCGCCGGTTGCCATTTTTTTTACACTCATGTGCTTCCTCATCATTCAAAGACGCAGCTCCTAAGGTACTGTGGGAAAAGGTCATTTCTAGGCGTAGCAAAGAGCTGAAAAGTGACCCTGGATCGTGTCCGTTGGACGAGCGACTAAATACAGGAATGGCTCCGACCTGTAATTGGAGGATTTCAGCCACGCGTCACACTGGACAACGATATCGCCAACGTCGTCGTGATGTGTGACTTTTGTTTCGTATTACGCAATGAAACTCTTCAATCGAAAGAAGCATGAAGTCGATGTATGAACCTTACAATTTCACTTACATCGATCAGAACCTTTGTCTAGTGTTAAACAGAACCACAGCGTTGGCGAACAGCTTCAGTTCGGACTCAAACAAGCGGAGCTATTCCTGCATTTAAACCGCTGACGGGTCCTGCCTCGTACCCAGACGTCTCTCTTTTGATGAAAAATGTGCGCGCAAAGGAAGGCGGGAAGGAGACAACGGGCGAGACGGCGCTAAACCCTCCGACTGTACCCTTCGCATGGTCCCTTGCAGTTCATCACCAGTCACTCGTTTCGCGCTCGCCTCTGCCATGCGAAAAACGAAGCAACTGAGGAGGAAGCTGTGACGGTTCAATGTACAGGAATGGCTCCGATCTACGTAAAGAGAGACTTGTCACATGATGATGTGGTTTGGCGGGGTGCGGGGGTGGAGGGGCTTGGTTAAAAAAAAAAAAAACTTCAAAAAAAAAAGAGCTTCACGGAAAAAATGTCAAAATCAACGCAAATAAAAAAGTGGATAAAGGAACTAGACTTTATATTTATCTGCCTGTCGTTGGTGATTGTGTTACGGGGTTGTTTTTAAATGTTTTGCCATGATTCGCATCACCAGACTAAAAGAATTCCGAGTAAGTATATTCACACCGAAGCACAGCAAGCTGTTGCAGAGCTGAATACGATCAACAAACAAATTTTCGCGCGCTGCTTAGCATCCAGGCTTGATCACAGGTTCTGACCTGGTTGATCAAAGGGTTCTGACCAACCTATTTAGCTTATTTGTATTGTACCCTCTGGTTATAATCGGGTCAGAACGTTCCCCCGCCCCCCCACCTCAACTACCTTAGTTTTAGTTTCTAAAATTGATTTGTTCAAGTTTTGTCCGAAAAAAAAAAACTTTTAAACAGATCATTTAAAAGCAACCCCGTAACACAATCACCAACGACAGTCAGGTAAATATAAAGTCTAGTTCCCCTATCCACTTTTTTATTTGCGTTGATTTTGACATTTTTTCCGTGAAACTCTTTTTTTTTAAGTTGCTTTTTTTTTTTTTTAACCAAGCCCCTCCACCCCCGCACCCCGCCAAACCACATCATCATGTGACAAGTCTCTCTTTATGTAGATCGGAGCCATTCCTGTACATTGACCCGTCAGCGGTTTAAATACAGGAATAGCTCCGCGTGTTTGAGTCCGAACTGAAGCTGTTCGCCAACGCTGTGGTTCTGTTTAACACTAGACAAAGGTTCTGATCGATGTAAGTGAAATTGTAAGGTTCATACATCGACTTCTTGCTTCTTTCGATTGAAGAGTTTCATTGCGTAATACGAAACAAAAGTCACACATCACGACGACGTTGGTGATATCGTTGTCCAGTGTGACGCGTGGCTGAAAGTTAAGCTCTAACTTATTATGTAATAACTATTTTTATCCTCCAATTACAGGTCGGAGCCATTCCTGTATTTAGTCGCTCGTGTCCCTTGGTTTGCGCGCCATGTTGAAAATTTGGGTGACGTCATCATATATCCAGTTCTGGTTGTGGCCCGGACTGTCAAAATTAAGTCTTAAATTTTCGGCCGTACTTTCCGAAAATGGCCTTACTATTATCCTTTTATCCGGGTTTCAAGTTGCCTTGTTGTTAAGCAACCCGAAGAAAACTACACACTATGTATAAAAGATCCAAGCCGAAATGTTTCCGATTTTTGGTAAGACATCGCAAGGAATCGATCGTTGTCAATTTGGGTAGAAAAATGCTTTTTCCCGGTAATGTGTCGAAGAATCTGCTGTAGAGAAAAAAAATCCAGAGGATCGAAATTAGGTCCAACTCAATCGGTTTCTCGACCATTTACAAAGATAATATTCTTGATTTTTCTTTGCGAAAGAGAGAGCAAGCCGCGAAACGGCGACAACGAGTCGCGAAAGCATAGTTCAAAACCACTGAAACATAGCATTGTTAAACGTATTTTAGCATATTGAAACGAAAGATATAGGAATATTTTTATCTTTGCCTAAAAAGTTTCATCTGTTCGGATTTTCTAGCTGAAAGTCTAGTGATCCGAAAATTATATATAGGGATCAAAACTCACCTTTTCGAAAATATCAGCCAGAAAAAAGGCTCCCGAAAATCTAGGTGACCTTTTTACGGCAAACATCCGTTATAAAATTGGCAATTATACCATTTTTAGATGTTCGAAAATCCTAGGAGAGGCAGGCCAGCAAGAAACTTTACAAACTAAAGATGGAAGGTAAAATAAAGTATTTCCATTCTAACACTTTCTTGGGTTTAACAGACACTGTTAAGTCTAAAATCAACCTTTAGGAACGAAAGGTAGTGAATGATCGTGACACAATGCCACAATAAAAAAAATCAAGAATCAAACTTTCTCAGTATTCAGCTTTTCTAAAAGAGAGCTCATGTATGGAACTTGAGTCTATGCAAATCGTTTATGTCATATGACATTTGTGGCAAAGCCCGAAAGAGATAGCGCAAAGCACAGATATGAGCTCATTGAATGTATGCAAGTTTAATAACATATTCGATCGAGGTACCCGGTAAAATGATAAAAAACGATAGTAGGTTTACAATCCATATTACATCTACAGTTCAAAAAATCTTGAGGACATGTACAGGTAAGCAAACGATTGAAGGAGTACCTGTCCAAGAGTCCGTGTCGACTATTTTCCACTGCAGTACAGTAGTTTGTTTACAGCACCAGCCTTGGATCTTGAGCTCGCCATACTTCTTTATGTGCGCTGGAAGTAATCTTTAATACCTTGGAGATTACGCCAGCGAAATGCTTTGTTCAGTACTTACTGTTCAGCTGCCTTTCACCATCTGAGTCAAGCAACAGATCTAGCTGCTGCTGGGTCGATAAAGAAAAATTTTCTGTTTTGCCGCTGATTTTTGCGAGGCTTTACAGTTTTCAGACCAAACTTCCTGGCTTGCTCGACAAGACCGAGAAGGTCAATAATGTTTTTCTTGAAATGTATGGCCGTTTTGCCGGGCCGAAAAAATGTGGCCGTAATAACGAGGTGGCCGTAAGGTGGAGTTCCTCTGTATAACAATATACATTCTAGTTGCTACAAAACATAGATTACACCCAACTGTAACATTTTCTTGACGGTGAAACGCGGAAATAAACATTTCATTATTATTCTTACAGCCAGTCATTCTCCACTTTTAGGCCAAGATTGTTCATCACTGCTCAGATCAGGCCATAATCAAAGTGGAGTGTACTCTGTGAACCCAGACGGTAAAGGATCCTTCAATGTTTATTGTGACATGCGCACTGATGGCGGAGGATGGACCGTGTTCCAGAGAAGACAAGATGGCTCGGTAGACTTCTATCGCGGCTGGAACGATTACAAATCAGGCTTTGGCCCGCTGACGGCTGAGTTCTGGTTAGGAAACGACAAGATTCACAGGCTGACGGCCGCCAGACCCTGTTCTTTGCGAGTAGAGCTCGAGGACTGGAACGGAGTAAAAGCACATGCCAAATACGGCAACTTTAACGTTGGTGATCAGCATGCACAGTATCGACTCCAAGTGGGATCATATTCAGGAACGGCGGGAGATTCGTTAACATATCATAATAACATGGCGTTTACCACCAAAGACAGAGATAATGACAGAAGAAGCAGTGATAACTGTGCTGTACGATGGACTGGTGCCTGGTGGTACAATAATTGCCACTACTCCAATCTAAACGAAAAATACCTGGGAAACACTCAGGGGAATGGAAAAGGTCTCCGGTGGTGGCACTTCAGAGGCAACTTATCGCTAAAACTCACTGAGTTGAAACTACGGCCGTCATCATAATGTTCCAGTTTCAACGGAAATCTTTTTCCTTGACACTGCACAATTTAGTGATATTGATTGTTATAAAAAACTTCGAATTTCATTTAACTTAGAAAAGTATCTATATTGAGCTGCACTCAGTTAAAATCAAAAGAAAATTTACTCAAATTAGCAAAAGTATAAGATTTGCTATCTTTTATTACGCATCACTTTTAAACAATAAGAACCCAACGTTTTGTTACAGGGGTTCGTAATAATTAAAAATATTGTGACTAATTTTCAAGGGACGATTCCAGATTTTTGCTACAGAACGAGGTTCGGTGTTCAAGTATCTTATTTTCAATCAATTTAACCGTGGTTACATAGTTAAGCTAGCAAAACGTAAACGGTGTTACGATAATGACTTAGTAGTAAGCTGTGAAAGAAAAATGAATAAAAATAGTCAATCTACCCATTTATTGTTGTTATCTACTTCAATTTAAAGCGTGGATAACCTCTAGCCACACTTGCAACGAATGAGGAGGAAAAATGTATGCTATAGTAATCCCATGCATGAGCCACTGGTTTTAAACCAGACATAGTTTGGACATTTACGCATATCAAAAAGCGACATATTAATTGAGAAAATGGGCGATTTTGGCGCAGCAGGGTGACTAAAATCGTCATTTCAGTAGTTAAAAAGATGAGTTCTTTAACATTATAGAGCGGATTCTTTAAGTTAAAGGACTAATCTATCATTCCAGCTAAATTTTAAGTAAAATACGGTAAATAAGAATTGGGCGCCCTTAACATTGAAAATCAGGCCTTTTACAGTATTTTCAGTATGGAAAACGACCCTTGTCCAAGTTAAACATCGAACTCTCAAAAAATAATCACAAATCTTCAGATTATAGAGCGGATTATTTAAGACAAGAGCCTCTTTTCCTTTTCAAGATTTGGAAAATGATGAATTCCTAAAAACCACAGGCTCGTGAGTTTATAACTCGGAAGATCGACTTTCTGGAAAAGTAGACTTATACAGGGATTAATTGCTTCACCAGACAAAAATGACCCATTTAAGTGCGCTAATGATAATTACATCGAATCCCACTATTACTCAGTCAAAAAGTCTGGCAAAATATTTGATGACGCTTGTAAACAAAAAGGTTTTCGATATTCCACTGCAATATTCGTAGCTTAGAAAAAAAATAAATCCTTGCTGCATGATATCTTAAGCACAGTTAAAAGAACGCCAGATATCATTGCAATATCAGAGAGTAAAATTAATGATAATACGAGTGCAAATTTGAATATTCCTGTTTATGCTTTTGTGAACACTAACTCAAAAACGCAGGCAGGAGGTGTTGGTCTGTATTTATCTAATGACTTGAAATTTTCAAGAAGGAGTGACTTAGATATCTCGGATGATGGAATAGAATCATGCTGGATAGAGCTGGCACGTACTGCACAAAAAAATATTGTAATAGGCTGTGTCTATAGACATCCTAAAGGTAACCGAGACCTATTTCATAATATTTTGAAAAAACATTCAGAACAACTTAATACCAAGGGACACGAGGTGTTGGTCCTTGGGGACTTCAACGAGAATCTATTGAAATATAATGAAGATAAACAAACGTCAGAGTACCTGGATATGCTTCTTAGCTTAGGCTTTATGCCAATTATTACCAAACCAACCAGAATAACGGACCATACGGCCACTCTTATCGATCATATATACACGAATACGCCCGAAAACCTAATTAAATCTGGACTCTGCCTTGCTGATATTTCTGATCATCTACCAGTATTCTGTACAATGGCCAACACACTGCCTACAAATAATGAACCAAGGTTTTTTCGAGACTTTAGACATTTTAATGAAAATGCCTTTCATCAAGATTTACTTGCAGTTGACTTCAAGAGTTTGATATCAACTGATGTTAATGAAAGTGCAACTACTGTTGCAGACAATCTGAGCGCTATCACAGATCGTCATGCTCCTTTGCGCAAAGCATCAAAACGGCAACGAAAGCGTTTAGAAAGGCCTTGGATTTCGAAAGCAATCATGCACTCAATCAGACAAAGACACAAATTAGTAAAGACTAATTTATACAGTACGGACCCAGGCAAAGTAAAAGAGTATAAAGTATATAGTACTAAGTTGAATAGGATTATACACGCAGCTAAAAGGAATTATTTTTCTAAACAATTTGAACTGAACAAAGAAAACATAAAATGCACATGGAAATTAATTAGCAAAGTAATAAGAACAAAAAAAGAAAATACTCAGCATACAATCAAGAAACTGCTGCGTGACGATAGAATTTATATAGACAAGCAGAGTATTTGTGATCAATTAAACAGCCATTTTATAAATGTTGGAAATGGCCTAGCAGATAAACTACCAAAACATGACATAGACCCTTCAGTGTATTTAAATAGAACTATGACACCAAATGGTTTTATGTTCCGTGGCATTTGCCCGACTGAAGTATATGACAAAATAATGAGTTTGAAAGTAGACAAGTCGGCATTAGATATTCCAAGGAGATGTATAAAATACGCAGCAAACCATATATATGAGGCATTAAGTGTGGTTTTCAATCAATCTCTATTGCAAGGAATGTTTCCGGAAAATTTTAAAGTTTCAAAAGTCACGCCAAAAGATAAAGGGGATGAGATGGATCCTTTTAATTATCGACCCATCTCTACACTCTGCGCTAACCCAAATTTTCAAAAAACTCATTTGTGAGCAGGTTGTTGATTACTTGGAGAAGCATGAAATCCTACACGAGTTCCAATTTGGCTTTAGAAAGGGACATTCAACCTCACAAGCCATTGCAGAAATTGCTGATAATCTACGTAATGCGATAGATAACAATTTGTATTCCTGTGGCGTGTTTTTGGACTTTTCTAAGGCGTCTGATACGGTGAACCACGCAATTCTACTTTAAAAAATGGAACAGTGCGGGATATGTGGCGTGCCTCTCCAACTTTTTGCAAGCTATCTCACAAATAGACAGCAATATGTACAGATGGGAAATACAGAGAAAGTGCACTTCCCCTGCTAAACTTATTAGACGTTCTTACGGTACATAATATTTATCGATTTCAGACTCTAAAATTCACGTACCTGTGGCATAAAGGCCTCCTGCCAAAGCTGTTCTCAAACTATTTTCAATACGCTTGTAATGTCCACAGATACAATACCAGATATGCACCGAAACAGAATCTTTACGTAAAAAAAGTGACTCCTGTTCAGCTGCATTTTAGAATAAGAATAAGCGATATCACAGACCTAGAAGCTTTCCCCGACTGTAAGTAAATGTCCCGAGAACAACGACCATTTCTTCCGATGTGAACGGTGAAGCTGCACTTTGAAGAAGCTGGATTTGTGGATGTTGCAGTAATCTTTATTATGATCGAAATGCCATGCACGAATTCCTTCTAAGCCGTATTTTGTGGGGGACTGCAAACAAGAGCAAGTAGGGTGGCAGTCAAAGAAATAATTGACAGCTGAACAGATAGTTACCAGTGTATCATGATGCCTTGAGTCTGATGCCGCCAGTTTATCCCACCCCCCGGCCGAAGAATCATAGAATACGAAAACTTGGATGTAATTAGGATTCATATTAATTTTGTTTTTTGATAAATGTGTGTAATTAAGGCAATACTAAAAATTGGACTTTTTGCCAATTTATTTCGCTCCTTCGTTCCTGCCCTCTTTCTTTCCTTTGTTTTCTCCTTTGGCGAAATTAGCAGGGATTTTTTCTCAAAATATCATTTGGTCACCAGTTTGGGTGTATATCCCCGGCTGGTAGGATTGCTGCTCAGAATTCCCAAATCGAAGTATATTTACAAAAGACCTATATATTCTTTCGGAGTTCGCTGCTTAACGACTTCGTTTCTTGAACAGAAAGCTGAATGGGTTCAGAAATGTAAAATCTGATTACCCCGACTTGATCTGATCCCAAGCCAAGGGGGCCTCAAATTAAACTGTTTGCAAATATGGCAGTAAAAAAACACTAAAAGGCAAGTGCTGAATGTTTTCAGTCGCTAGGAAGTATTCGTATCAGACAACAAGCATCAAAATTGAGCTGAACTAAACAAATAAAAATCAAAATACTCCAATGAACAAATGCATATTAAAATCTGCTTCGAAAAAGTTATCAGCGACTAAACGTCAATTCTAATAAAAAGGATTTACATCATGAGAAGGTCGAATGCAGATACTTGTTTTTTCTTTTTTAAAGCCTTAGGGATGGCGGTGGGGGTGGGAGAGGGTAGGGGGGTAGGTCGGAAGCGGCCACTCTTAAAATTTTGCGATTTGAAAGGAATGTCTTTTACTTCGATATGTTTGATACGTCTCTTATGCATATTCAGAAAATCTAAAGTCGTTCCTTAAATGTTTTTCTTTTTCTTTTTAGAAAAGACATGCGGCATGTTCAAACAGAACGTTTTAGTCGGACTAAACAGAAAAGTGGAGGGACGTACATTATCTTGATTTTAAAAGCCATTTACTGTACAAATCTTCGGCGGCAAAATTATTGTCTTTGCTTTTCAAGTCATTGTGTCCCACTGGAGGTGAAGGCTTTCTCCGGAAATGCGCAAATTTAAAACATCGTCTTATGACCGACTGTTATTAGCAGCTCTGTAGTGTAAATGACTTTAACATGCACAGTTACCAACATTTGTTTTAACTTGAAGGCAATTCCTCAGCCATTTACACCAGCGACAGAGCTTCAGTTACTTTTCCCTCTTTTACTACACGAGTAAGCTGAACTCATACGTTTGTGTAAGTCTTTTAATTATTAATTTTAAGATCCCCCCTCTAATTTAGGCAGAAAAAATACACCGATGGAACGCGAGAAAACCACGTTCTAACCTCAAACGTTTTAGCTGATTATTAACGTAACTCTGTAGAATAACAAAGACTGTAGGAAAATGAATAAAGCTACTTTTGAAAGAAGTTATTTTTAAAGAGAAATAAACATTTACAGATTTTACTGTTTTTACACTATTTACATACTGTTTACATTGGAATTTTAATTTGTATAAGTACCTTACGGAACAATGTCAAAAATAAAGATAACAAGAAATTAAGGAATTAAGATGTGCGCAGTCACCAAAGTAGCTAATGCTTCCTGGTTGGTCGAATAGTTGGTCAATGGTCTTTTTAATTTGGCATTTATTTTATACCTTATGAGACTCAAGGATACCTTTTAGTAATAAAAACTTTCTGTTTTTCGTGTAAGGTAAAATCGGGCACGGAACTAAAGCCTCCGTGTTTAATCCATGAAAGGTTTCAGGAGATGACTCAGCATATAAACCAGCATATAAACCCTCCGAGCAAGAACAAACTAGTGCAAACGTTAATTGCAAAATGCGTATTCGACTGCTATGAGAAAAGAAGATCATTAGTTGTTTAGGTTCACATTGACTATAGTTCCACTAGTGTGCAATTTGTATTATACTTTTCAATTATTTGGATAAATTCGATATACATAAGACTGTATAAGACTCCAAATAAAACATTGTCTTGTCTTGTCTTGTCTATATGAACAATCCCATTGCCTATATCATGCGCAAAGGACGCCAGCCTTAGAGAGACTGTAACTGTTCTGGAGGAATAATTTTACAAGTCCTAAATTAACGACTTCGAATAGAGAAGAGAAAACAAAAAATCGAAAAAGATGCGCTTGCACTGCCATCCAATCTACAGATTCAGGGAGATTGTTCACGCTTCCCTTTTAACCATGCTCCTTCGTCGAGGGTTGATTAGTTGGTATCTTGCGGAAATCAACAAGGAGTTGTTTACAGTTTAAGGTGGAAAAGAATTGCTCTGCAGTTTCGGCTGCTTATGGAAAAGAAAGAAAAGGCGAGCACTCACAGTCCTCTCATGAAAAATATAACAAACCATAATAAGGTTTTTTCTAACCAGGGACTGGACTCAAAATAATTTCAGCATAAAAATCCCAAGAGGTAGATGTTAGTGGACTCGGGAAGAATTGCAATACAACGCACGTACCAAATGTCTCACTTTTCTATTAGATAACTGGCAATATAGATATCATGTGCACCTCTTTTGCTGAAGGTAAACGTAAACAGTGAAATGCTGATCTTTTCAGCCTTTCATTAACGTTTTAGAATGTACATGGTTTGAAGCAGAAAATCGTTGTGATAAGATTAGAGTTTCAAAGAATTTTCAATAGAACGGTGAACATAAAACCTGCCCGCCAGCCCCTCCCATAAATCCCAACAGTTTACCCCAAGTAAGAAGTTAGTGTTGACATTTAGTTAGAGGGGATGGGTAGCTGGGTAGAATGTAATACTGATCCACACAAGATATGCCGAAACGGATATGAACTTTTGCCTCCTTAGAAAAGGGAAGCTAAGTGGAAATAATATCCTTGAAAAACAAGTAAGTCCCTATTTTTGACCAAAGTTAAGTATATATCATGCAACAGGTTCACGTACCAGAAGGTAATAATAATAATAATGACTTTATTAACGTGTCAACCAAAATTCTAGCAGAGAGAGGGGATTCCCCACTGCTAATAGGGGACACTTAATTAACTTTCTAAAAATATAAAATGAATCAATATAGAGACGAAACTAGAATCTACTAAGAGTTACAATTAAAACAACTAATGATAACTCACTAACATACATACTACAAAAACTCCATTTATACTTATCAAAATCCTAAAGTCTTGTAATAAAAATCATAATTAAGAAAAGCTAAAATTTACGAATTGCAAAGGTAGCAGCCACTGCATCCATCTAAAATGTTACTTAAATCAAGATTGCGTATCCGGGTCTTAAACTTGCTTAAGACTGGCAGCTGATCTGTCCTTACTTGTATCTTGCTCCCAAGTCTTGGACCTAGGTATCGAACTGAGTGTTTTCCGTGCGTAATTGTGTTAAATCTAGGTTGATAAAAATCTTTCTGCCGTAAATGGTAAGTGTGGCTGTTGGTCAGAACATGTCACAAATAGTCCCCGGGCACAAATTATGTTTAACCTTGTACATTAGAATACATATCTCCTGCAGTCTCCTATTGTACAACGATGGTAGCTTTGCTTCACTAACAGCTGTTGGTAGCTAGACTGCTTATCTTTAAATACAGCGCACAGTCCACGCTCCTGTACTCTCTCCAATCTACGGGTGTCCGAGGCTCTACAAAAATGCCACACAGTAAGTGGCAATATGTTAAATGTGGGAGAATTAAGCTGGCCTCAGTTGGTATTAGATTCCTTAGCCTCATTATCACACCTATTCTCTGGCTAGCTTTCTTACACACATTACTAATATGTAAATTAAAATTTAGACCACAATCAATAGCTACGCCTAGGAGCTCTAAATTGTCTGATTCTATTATATCTTTGCCAGTGACAGTTATACTTGTTTTGTTAACATAGTTCACACTTTTATTCCGAATGTTCATCATCTGGTGTTTTTTCAGGTTTCCCTGAAGAAGATTCGAACCGTACCGATTAGTTGCTAGAGTGGCACTCTCTTGACGTTTCGCGACAATAGTGCACATGTCTTTTCCTTTCACATAGATCCGGTGATCGTCCGCGTACATTGATAGCCCAGAATCTAAGTTATATGAAAGATCGTTCTGAAATATGTTCCATAAAAGCGGTCCTAGTACCGATCCCTGAGGGCAGCCTCGTTCCATATTTCTCCAGGAGCTAATTACCGATCCAATGCGCACTCTCCCTAAGCGACTGCATAAGTAGCTGTGCAGCAGATCCAGTGCTCTGTCCTGGAATCCGTAAGCTTTTAACTTACATCTTTTAACTTATAGGTAACGTAGACATAAGAACTGAGGTAAACATAAACAGTAAAATGTTGATCTTTTCAGCTTTTCATTAACGTTTTGGAATGTACATGGTTTCAAGCAGAAAACCGTTGTGCTAAGATTAGAGTCTCAAAGAATTTGCAATAGAAGTGAACATAAAACCTGCCTGCCAGCCCCTCCCATAAATCCCAACAGTTTCCTCCAAGTAAGAAGTTAGTGTTGACATTGAGTTAGAATCTAATACTGATCCACTCAAGATATGCTGAAACGGATATGAACTTTTGCTTCCTTAGAAAAGGGAAGCTAAGTGAAAATAATATCCTTGAATAACAAGTAAGTCCCTATTTTTGACCAAAGTTAAGTATATATCATGTAACAGGTTCACGTACCAGACCGACAAAACGATATTGAAACCCGCCAATTCGAAATGACGACTCCAAAACAATGCTTTCCTTCTCTTGCTTCCACCATATCTGTTTCAGGTATTGTTTTGCACTGCGTTGGGTTTTTAAGAGCTGAATTAGAGTTGAACAATCACAAGAAGAGGGTAAAAGCGCTTGAAAACGTGGCGAAGAGCATTTTAAATCCCCGATCCAGCGATTCAATCTTTAAATTTAATGCTCGCGGTATGTATTTTTCTCATTTTATTGACGGACTGTGAAATTTAATTAATGCCGTCTAAAGGTCTTTTTTTCCCAACCTTTCTTGAATTACATTCATATGCATATGAAGAACTGAGGAATCTGGCAAGCAAGACAAAAGGTTAAGGGGGTTTTAAAAGTCATCTGGTTTATACATACTTCGGCATACGTTTGGAAGTACGCGTGTACATACTTCCATACTTATGGAAGCCTTCTTTTCATACAAGAGTTATCTTTTCCAAAGAAAGTAAAGAAATGAGATTTTTTTTCCGCGAACCTGACGTTTGACTCACGTCATAATCTAGTTCTTCCGTTTCTTGATGTGACTGAGTTAAAAGGGTTGTGGTAGACAGTAAGTCCCACACTTCAATGTAAGAAGCGGAAGTCAGAGCTATCTATATAAAACTGCAATGAAAGAAAGCAATTTGCATTCAAGACTGCAGTATTAAACTTCTTATTTAATAAAACGCTAGAACATCATTATCAGAGTCGACTCATCATTAGTGACTCTAAAAAATGGAACCACTAGAACGTCTTGGCTAAGCAGGGGTTGGGCTCACAATACCAATATTAGCACTGAAGCACACGCACATGTACCAACTTCGCGGTATTGGTCAATTCCTTACGCTTGTCCACAATCATATCACCCCCGCCCTTATTGGGGCTCATCAGAATGGCATAGCCTTCGGGTCTATGAACTGGCGAACCAGTTTGTCAAATTCTTTACTGCCGACGTTTGCACTTCCTTAAACGCCAGCTCCACCGTACACAAGATGTTGGTTGGGAGCCGCAAAAGAGTTTGGACTCACAATGTTCTCTCAAAGGTTAGTTCAGTTCAGTAGACTGAGACGTTTTGCAATACAATACAAGTACTAAATATATTACCTGCTGTCAGTCATAATACCACTGTCAGTATGTCACTTCCTGAAACAGCATGAGCGAGGATATCCCCTTTTGTTGATAGTATTGATCCTTTCTGTCAAACATATGCCAAACGGCAAGATAAGATTTTTGAACTTTGCGATATCGATCTTCAGTATCAAGTGAAGTGCAAATGATCGAAACAGCACCAGGATCAAGTAACGAGCTCACGCACCAAGTCTTCAGATAAACAAGGCTTGTTTAATTGAGACTGACGCATGAAAATGACGTCCGCTCAAAATCAACGCTTTCCGTCTTTTTCTACTACAATCTCTGCATTAAGTATTGTTCTGTACTGCGCTGGGTTTTTAAGAGTTGAACTAGAGTTGAATAATCAGAAGAAGAGGTTAGATGTCCTTGAGATCGTCGAGAGGTCAAAGCAACCATTCAGCGAGCCACATCACAGTATCGTCGAGTTCATCAATGATGCTCACGGTATGTACTTTTCACCTTGTCTAAAGGCGGTAAAAAAATATCATGTATTCTGAAATCTTTTGTCTTATCCTAAAAAGAACACTCGTGTTTACGAAAGTTTGTTCAATGAGCCTGATTTTTAAACACGAGCGAAAACGTGAGTAAGTCAATTCGTGAAAGAATTAACCTTTGCGTGTTTTCAACTTAACTTCGTGGCAAAAAAAAGGATTTTAACATTCCGACTTGATTTACTACTTCTTTTCTTTACACAGGCGGTGTGAATGACTCTTCTATACACAAATACTCTGGCATGATAAAATAGAAAAGTAATATTTCATGATTAAAGAAATAGTTTCAGTTTTACTAAGAGTTAAAATTACCTCAAGGGCATTATTTTAGATAATAATGTTACAAGTCTCACAGGAGTTTGTTGCTTTTTCCTTGGATTTAGGTCATTAAAACTCAAACCACTGCAAAATAGCGTCTTAATCACTGAGCTAGAAAAATAACGACATGAATTAAGAAATTTTATCTAACCATTGTCACGAAGGAAAAATTAGTAATCAACCCTCAGCTAAGAAGACGGAGTCGTGAAATTTGCGAAAGTTTTGAGTTATCGGTTTCCTTATGATCAAAGCTTGTTGGAAGGATCACCATTAATGAATGGGGTTTACCGCGTAGCTACAAAGGGCGAAAAATATTACTGAATACCGACAAAAAGAGAAAAAAATTACCGACTACCGACAGGAAAAAAATTTTCGCAGAATTTCCCACTTGCGATAGAGAGATATTCCGCACACGCTGGTTCAACAATCGAGGACTGTATACTTTCGTACAAATCTGACTTTATTCTTCACAATTCAACATTACACGTTCCGTTCTACGATCGATCTCAATCTAACTAAATTTTACAAAAACGCTGCATATATTAACTAAGGAAATCCACACCCAGATGCGTAATTCCGGCGTGATCACAATAATCAAATGGGGTTTAAGCTCTTCGCTCACGTTTAACATCGATTCGTGGGCACTAATCTTAACTAATTTCCTATTAAGCGTGGGTTTACTTGACAATTATGGTGCTAATCCTTATGTGCGGTTAAGCTAGTAATACCGGATTAAATACAACATTGATTAATTCTGATTATCTTATCCCACGTTATTTCCTGTTACAATCTAAATATCTCTTTTATCGGTAGCGAAATAATGGCTTACTTAATCAACTACTGAAGATTTAATGAAATAAGAAAATACAATCACAAGCATTCTAACGTTTCACGACAAAAATTAACCGACTACCGAATCATGAACCGACATTATAGATTTTTGTTTTCATAAAGAAGAGCATTTTGTATTTTTTCTAGCTTAGGAAGTACATGTAACCACATAAAATTTATGGCTTTAAATAGCCTGCGAGCAAGCTCTCCTATTTGGGTAAGCGAAGTGAGCCTCGCGAGACTCGCTTCACTCGCCCAAATGGGAGAGCTTGCTCGCAGGCTAGGCTTTAAACAGCAGCTGAATTTTAACCGACAACCGACAAGTGGACTATGGTGGCCGACAACTGCCATTCGTCAAAACGACATAAATTTGTTAATTTTAGATTGAACTTTAATTATTTTGAATTGAAAAGGAAGTGAAAGTAAAACTCAAAATTATTTTCTTTTTCATTGAACTGGAAATAGATTATTATTATTTATTATTATTATTATTATTTTCAAGTCAAAACAAAACATTTTTATTATGAAATGAAAATAAAAATAAAAATAAAAGTGAAATAAACTGCCATTCAAAACAAAAAATGTAACGTTAGTATGTTCATAGCTGGGAACTGCCGTTCAGAACAGAAAAAGTAAAATTAAGGACGGTGCCCACTAATGGAAAGTATTTTTTCCCAGATAATGACTATGTGAGACAAGTAGATCATATCAGGGGCTATTGAAATCCAAAAAGAAAACTGTGGGTAACCACGCATTTTTCAGAGATAACTGCACTTCAATACGGAGAAAAACGCTGAATAGGCGTTTTTTAGAAAAATGATAAAAAGTTATTTTTTCCAAAAATTTCAGAGTGTACACGTGAACTGTCACAAATGCAATGATGATTGTAACAAGGTTTCAAAATAAGCAGCAAATGATAACATAACGACTGCTCTTTATACGTCTTTTTTTTAATATCAGCTCAACGTAACTGGAAAGTTATCAGCAGTTGCCCCTCTCCACGCGTTTGCCTGAAAAATAGTGTAAACGACATTTTCCCTGAACCAAAAATTGACCGTTTGCTGAGTAGGGTTATTACTTTCATTTGGTAAGATAAAAAGTAGGGGTTACCACGCGTTTTTAAAAGTTAAATAGGTTGGTTTCGACCTTAACTTAATCGCTTTGGGGGTTATTTACAATTTTCCCCATCCCCTCCCCGATCAGTTTCACTATTGCTTCACTCAACGCGGCCGTACTCTGGGATATCCACAATGGCTGACAGTCAGAGAAAACAACAACACACGGAGGAGAGAAAAAACGGAAAGTGAAGCAGGACATTTCAAGGACTCTAAAGAAAACAAATTATACTATTTCATTTAACTGGAGCTTCTCCGTCTCGAACATTTAAAAAAAAGTTTTGGAGAAGAGCAATCTCCAAAGTATTTAAAGATTACTTCCAGCGCACATAGAGTAGTACGGCGAGCTCAAGATCCAAGGCTGGTGCTATAAACAAACTACTGTACTGTAGTGGAAAATAGTCGACAGGGACTCTAAGACAGGTACTTCTTCAATCGTTTGCTTACCTGTATATGTCCTCAAGATTTTTTGAACTGCAGATGTAATATGGATTGTAAACCTTCTATCGTTTTTTCATCATTTTACCGGGTACCTCGATCGAATATGTTATTAAACTTGCATACATTCAATGAGCTTATATCTGTGCTTTGCGCTATCTCTTTCGGGCTTTGCCACAGGTGTCATATGACATAAATGATTGGCATAGACTCAAATTCCATACATGAGCTCTCTTTTAAAAAAGCTGAATGGTGTGAAAGTAGTTGTACCGAATGCGTTTATGTACCCTCATATTATACACTAGGCTATAATGATCATTTTATATATTTCGTTTTGATTTTTTTTAATGTAGCATTCTGTGTCATGATCATTCACTATTTTTCGTTTCTAAATGTTAATTTTAGACTTAAAAGTGTCTGTCAAACCTAAGAAAGTCTTAGAATGGAAATACTTTATTTTACCTTCCATCTTTAGTTTGTAAACAGCCAAATGGCAGCAATGTCTGAATGTCCAGATTATGTGTGGCGTGAAATTGAACCTTAAGAAATACTATCTACACGACAAGCTGCCAATGAGTCAATAATTTCAATGCTAAGTAACGCCAAAATGTTTAAATAACAATGATAATAGTAAAAAACATATCAATTTTTTACCTTTTTTTCCACGATGAAAGTGTTTCCTTTGCGGTCCGCAACTATTTGTGAAGCTACAATCTGAGCAATCCCAACAATCTTGTGATAGTATTTTTCTTGTTTGTTCAACAAATAAAAGCCGCGGACTCTCAATAAAAGAGACACCTTTATGTACTCGAACGCTTTAAATCTATCTTCTGGTGAATAATTACATAAAATCGTACAAAATTAAAGAAATATTCGGGAAAGTGCGAGTGAAAGGTAAGCTTGCAGTTTCGGAGGACTTAGAGCATATTTCCCTCTGGTTTACTGATCCTTGCCTATTAAAGGATTTTTTAATACCCAAGCTCTACGCGTGACATCTTGAAGCAATAACTTTTGATGTTTTAGAATTGACTTTTTTAATTTGTTTGACTATAAAATGTTCGGTCAGATCGATCATACGTAGAAATAGCAACATACAAGGTAAATAGAAATTATTTTTTATCTGTTGAAAAACGACGCATCTTTTCCAAAAGAAATAACCAGAACCTCCCAGACTTACAGGAGAGAAAACCAGTCCGCGTGTCCTGCGTGTTGCGCATTTCTTTCGCGTCGCGACTACCTTGGCATGCGCAGAAATGTGCGCAGTAACAATAGTGGGCACCGTCCTTATTATGTTCATGGCCGGGAACTGCCGTTCTTTGTGTCGTTACGCAAGCAGACGAGATCAAAGGCCCCTAGGAGCAACCTCATGGATGAATTGAATGGTAAACGAGCATGGGTACTAAGTGCAATTGCTCTTGAATTTCATGATTGAGTTTCGTTATTATTGACAACCGGATGTTGAAGATTATCACCTCTGTATTTATAGTAACTAGAAGGCCTGAGAAACATTCCATTTTAAAATTCATTTGTTTTTGACTGTGACTGTGACTTCTCCTAGTTTTTTTTATATTTCATGACTTTCTCTGTGTGTTGGTTAATTGAAAGATAATGTTTACATTTCTTTACCATTTGATTTTTGGCCCGTGTTTTTTGGCATACGGTATTTAGCATTTGTTTTTTGGCATCTACTGTCGGCATACATTGTCTGTTTTAAAAAGCATTTCGTCAGCATTTCTATGGCAACGTTTTGGCATCTCTATATAAGGGAGCTAGATTCTGTCCCGAAGCTGTACCTGTTCTGACCATAGAAATTCAAACTGGACACAGTCGAAGTATCCGATTGCATGTGCACCCGAATATTCTAGAAACTTGTTATCAGCGCAGCAAAGATCACTTTAAGCTTATTAAGTAAACGCTTTTTATTTGTAAAACTAGAATCACTTCGTGAATTTTACGGGGGCCACTTTTGTCTTGGCAACCCACGTGGAAGGGTCGTTGTCATCGACAAGTTTGTTGGGCGACATGAAAATCGTTTTTAGTTCAAATATTCTTTGGAGATGAAAACAAGGTTTGATGACTAATGTGAAAAGAGAAAATGTTAGGGAAACCCCCATTTTGAACAGTTGAGAGTTTTCGCATGTCATTAACGTATAAAATATCGCGTGCAAAGGTTATTTGAAAATATTGTGTTTTGTTGCTTCATAAGTCAAAGCAGTGATAGACTTCCCTCTAATGAGTTTTAATTGTTTGTCGGAAAATATTCGACGAAGTTTCCCGCAGCGATTGCGAATTGTAAGGTATTGAAACGCATGAACAAAGTTTGGCGACTTTTAATTTAGATTTTATGTTAATTCTTATCCGACAAAGCAAAGGCGCCCTTGACCGGCATAATTTTTTAAGAAAGCTGAGGCGTAATTTTATTGTCGATATTAGTAGACAGGTAGCCCAATCAGATAAGACATCAAAATTTTTTTATTCTTTTAAAAATTGTAGATTTTTGCCTTTATCACGGTAACGCACGCGTGACATTCCCAACTTTAGGAAAGTCACGCGTGCGTTATCTTAACATCTAATGCTTGTATACACTTTTTAATCATTTTTCACGGGAAAAAAAGTTTTTAGAGGAAAATATGCAAAGCGACAGTTATCTGATTAGGCTGGCTGTGATGAGTAGTGATGATTTCTTTGATGATAACATGTCATGTGATGAACTATAGGGACAATTCATATTCATTCACACTACGATTTGGGTAAGGCAGTGGTTGATACATAGTGGCATTCATCGATATGACCTATAGTAATTGTAGAGAAAGTATTTCTTTCCTGAACTGGGTAAACAGTAGCAAGTGGTGCAAAACCTTGATTAGATTCTACTATTTCTATAGTAACATTTAATGCATCTGCAACTGCTTGAATGATAAGTGCATCAGCCCATGCACCTTGAATACACATATTATTCAGATATCTAAGCCATGAACTTTCGGTATTGCTCTCAATAAATCTTTCTGGGTTGTCTCTCATAAATTGAACCCCAGCAGTACGTATACGCAAATGATGGTTGCTATTGCCATATAATTGATGTGATACAGATCTAAAGAAACAATCACCCGCACCGCCAACATCTATTGATTGTAAACCAAGTTCACCTAATCTTGACTGCATCAAATTCTCAGAGCAAATAGGAGAGGTCAACTGCCTTGTTGAGCTGTGATTTTGCATAAAACGTCTAATTATTACTTCATGATGATCAGTGTTGTAATGAGTAGGTCCTGGATTCTTCTCAACATCTTTACTTAGTTTGAAATTCACATAATTGGTCATGTGACTCGCACAATTGCAAGAAAACAATGATAAATATCGATGTGCTTTACATTTTAGTTTCATTATCCTGTGATAATGCCTGCTAAAGAAAGACAACAAAAAAGCTTTCTTGGGTATAGCCATTTTATTTAAGTTAATTATCTTTGGATCGCGTTTGTTATTACATTTATACCGTGCATGATAAAGTTTTCTCACCTTATTAACATAGCGATGGAGTTTTGAAGACTTCGGTATATCAATCGTTGAAATCTTTTTGAAGACAAATTTCTTCAACATGCTATTCTTCTTGTTGAGACCTCTTAGAAATGGCAATGGAATTCTGCTCGGTTCACGAGGACGTCTAGATCGCCTTGTAGCATGTTTTTTAAGATGATATAAAGTTAGTTTTGATAAGTGTTCGCTTTGATTCTCGATAACTTTCACGATGGATGGTTCACTCAATGTAGATAGCTTTGATAAGTCGCTCTTATTCTCGATAAGTTTCACGATGGAAGGTTCACTCTTAAGTGATCGCTCGTAAATTTGTCTCTCCAAATATTTACTCTTAAATTTTCGCTCATAAACTAATGCATCGTAAAGGTTCGGGAACAAAAAGCTATAATCTTTTTCTTGAATGTCCTCCATGCCTCGTGCTTTCCAAAATGGCGGATAAGATTTCAATGAGCCAGCGAGTAACGAGCCAGCGATATATCTCAGTCAGCGATATATCCCTAACAATGTAACGTTGAAAAAACGGACCGTCTGCATTTTAAGACCGGTGCCAGCCTTCGCAGAAGGCTGGGCCCCGGTAATAATTTGCTTTCTCATGTGAACGTCAACGCCACTTTACAATTCGAGGACCGGTTTTTGCAGCTAAGGCTCTTTGGCTTATTCGCTTTTCGCTGAAGGAAATGTCATCGTCAGGCAGTTCGATAGCTCTTTCACACTCTGTCGATCGCCGCTTCTCCACATCAAGTAACATCGCGGAACAAATGTGCACAATTCGTTCAAATACACAGCAATGATCCACGCTCCATTATTTCAACGTTCTTTTAACAATTCCAAGTCCATTTCTTGCAGATGATATTGTCAGTGTTCCTTAGAATATTTCCATTTATACAAAACCCATCTTCGGCTGGCTACTCTTTTGTGTCGGGAAACAATGTACGCCTTACTAGTACCCTCTAGAATATGCCAAACATATGCATAAAAGGCACTTTGAACAAAAGCAATACTAAGTAGGGGAGGTAAGAGTAAAGTGTGTAATTTGACTTTAAAAGAATCGAGTAAGTGAGTAAGTGAGTGAGTGATCGAATGGCATTCGAGTGCCTCCAAAAGCCCATGGAATGACTATGTCATCCATGAGCTAACAAAGCTCTATTGCTTTAGCAAACCGTCTATTAAGGCAACGAGGGTTCTCTCCTACGGAGAGAGAACGTGGGAACGAGTTTAGCCTGTCAACACGTAACTAAACGAGGCGCTCATTGGTCGTAGCAGACTAAACCGCAAAACAATGGGAAACAAATGTATGACAGTTTAAAGCACATAAGAGCGGGGAGCATTGCGTGACCCCGGCCCGACCGGCTGCGAGGAAGACTGTCTCCCGCCAAAAGTCTCAGGTTTCTTTTTTTTTTTTTTTTTTTTTTTTTGGAATGGCAGGTCCCAGCCGTGAACATAATAATTTTACTTTTTCTGTTTTGAATGGCAGTTCCCGGCCGTGGATAAATTAGTTCTACCGTGCTTTTATTTCACTTTTATTTTTATTTTCATTTCATAATAAAAATGTTTTGTTTTGTTTTGAAAATTAACAAAATAAATCTATTTCCAGTTCAATGAAAAACAAAATAACTTGACGTTTTATACTTTCGCTTTATTTTCAATGCAAAATAAGTTCAATCTAAAATTAACAAATTTATGTCGTTTTGACGAATGGCAGTTGTCGGCCAGCATAGTGGACCCCCCTTCCCCTCCCCCCGCCCTATTTAGACCCTCTTAATCGAACTGACAATTCCTTATTCTTCAGCAGATTTTTTCCCCAAGGAACATCATCGAAGCAAGCGACATGTGAAGTTAGCTAATGATACGAGAGAAGCGAAAACAACAGCCGTCTTGGTTAAAGAAATTCACAATATTTTATCAGAGGGGAGGATCCGCCTTTGCAAATCAACAAATGACTCGTGTCAGTCAGGTCCACCAGGACCGAGGGGAGAGAAGGGAGACCGAGGACGAAAAGGGAAGAGAGGGTCACGTGGAAACAAGGGAGACAGAGGTATTATGGGATCACAGGGGAAAAGTGGACCCGTGGGACCAAAAGGTGATGCTGGACTAAAGGGGCAAAAAGGAGAGACAGGGACCGCTGGCATGACGGGAGCCAAAGGATATAGAGGCACTATGGGACCACCAGGAAAGAGTGGCAAACAAGGCATCATGGGACCTGTAGGGCCAAAAGGTGTCCCTGGACTCAAAGGGCAAAAAGGAGACACAGGGCCCTCGGGCATGCCGGGAGCCAAAGGAGATCGCGGTGTTATTGGATCACCAGGAAAAAGCGGCAGGCAAGGCATCATGGGACCTGTAGGACCAAAAGGTGTTCCTGGACTCAAAGGGCGAAAAGGAGACAAAGGATCCGCGGGCATGCCGGGAACCAAAGGAGAGCCTGGTCAAACGACGACTACTGTCGTGAGTGAGTGACAATATAGACTATCAATATCGACTTCCCCTTTTTTTTTCAACTATTCTTCTTTTTCAATACCACTTCCGCCATCAATAATTTGGTGTCATCCATGTGTGACCAAAATTCCACCCGTATAACTGTCTGGATTTACAAAAAGGTGCCTACAGAAATGTTAAGTGCGTTTTAACAATGTGACCCTTGAGGTGAATAAAAAGCAGTTGAAAGTCGCCAGGTAGGGCTTAAAACGGACAAATTAATCGCTGGCAACAGACGAAAAGTTGCTCTTGGCAAAAGCGACAGATTTTTTAACGAAACGAAATGAACAACATTTAAAAGCACAGGAATTATGGCCTTTCGGTCTCTCAAACTATGAGGCTAATAGCGAGATGTCCGACTAAAATATACCTAAGATCCACCTTTCTTGATCCCACAATCGTTTTTCTAAGACAAAATTACTTCAATTCAACACTCACAAAGCGTTTTTATGCTTGTACGCAATATTCGTATAACACGAGCGCCACGACATACCTGGAATCTGTCTGTCAACAACTTCAGGAAATTACACATTATTAACCACGTTCGCGGCACTGATAAAACTATCCACAATCAACCAGGTACAATGTTTCTACACTAAATAGGGACGAAATCTCATCAAATTACTCTCTCTCTCTCTCTCAACAACTCTCGCTTTCCCCACATAAATCGTCATATGTAAACTGGCACAGTCGATTTATTCAAGATCCCGCGGAATGTAAACTAGCCGTTTGGAAGGGACACATAAAGGCCAGTCTTCAAAACAATTTTTAACTAAATCTCTGGCCTGGAAAGATATCAGCTTCAATTTTGCTCTCGCCGAAGAAATTTGACTCCCACAAACTACTTTTTGAGGCCAGAGACTCGTCACCGCCCACAACAAAGCTCGCAATGTGATACCTTTCCGTCTCAAGCCCGAGATCAGTGTTTCACCCGTTTGGCCAAAATGCGACGAAATGTGGCAACATATTGAACGAGGGCAGACTTTGCCAATCGTGAGACTTGTTCCTTCATAAGGCCTAATGATGCGTTCCGGAAAACTTTGCTGCAGGAGACCACAAACAAATCTAGAAAATAAACCGACCAGGAAAAACAACTTCTACCGCGCGCTGAGTTCAAATGTGATAGTGTCTTATGAGAAGGAGGGAATAATGGCAAATGATAGGTAGGGGAGAGGTGGGAAAGATGAAAACATCATATTTAGCACATGTTTTAGTTTTATTATTATTATTATTATTATCATTATTATTATTATTATTATTATTTTTTTTTTTTTATCTACGGCAGCTTGTTAGGGGATTTTTGTACTGAAAATACCATTAAAAAAAGAGAAAAGAATGGTCAAGTACTGAACAATCCTCAAATAGACTGTTGCTAAAAAAATCCTGCAGGGACCTTTTGCAAATCCAGACAGATATATATCTTTAAGCTTTTTTATAATTCGGAAAACGTTCAGTAACTGAAATCAAAGTATTCCTACTTCTGCTGACTATCCATATTGTTTTAATTCTCAAAAAGATATCAATGGATTTCAAAAGGCCCGTGGAAGAAAAACATTTGAAACTAGTTTTAACTATGGATCATTATTGGTCTTAACAACTATGGTTACAGAGGAAAACGCTTTTTCGTGTTCTTTAAGTTGAAAACCCGCTATGTAGTGGCTAGTGACGTTTAATTTGCTACTTGAGCTTTCTGAAATACTCTGAAACACTGCTGTACCATGATTAAGTCACCAACAATTGCTGGTTTTCAGTGTCACGCCATTCAAAATAGATCAAAATCAAAATCAGAACCGTCCAATAGATAAAGTCCAGAATCTGGGAAATGAAAGGAGGTACATATCAAAGACCCTCGCCAAGATTCAGGTCAGAAGAATATTTCGTATACGAGATATCCGAAGAAATGTTTTACCCAAATTTATAGAGATTTGTATGGAGACGCCATGCTGGTGCTCACCTGGATGAGCTCCAACATGGCGGACGGAAACCAACAGAAACATCTGTTACCGAGTTTTGCTACAAAAGCGTGAATTTATTCCTCGAGAAACTCATAAACATTAAGGTAATACTTTTTCTAATACATGGACTGTTTGAATAGCAAAATTTCCTGAAATAAGTCATTTTTTTAACCTACACGACAGCTCTCTTGGCCGTCATGTAAATATCGCGTCATGCAAAAACTTAGAAAATCAAGCGTCCTCTATCACAAAACCAAGAACCCTTTTGAAGCGAAAATTTGTATGAAAATTAGTTTTCAGCTGCTCTAATGCATCGTGAAAGTAAAATCTCGGTAGGATTGATAGTTTTTTAGTTTGAATTTTAGTGACGTCATGTGAAAACCAACAATAAGAGTTAGGGAAAATGACGAAACGCCACAATCTACTTCTTCAAAGAAACTGAATATTTATGGCCCCTTAAGACTCAGGCAAGTATCAAGTAAACGTACTTACTAAAAGGATAGCTAGGGTAAAAGAAAGGTTTATTTTTTTTCTCTTTTGTTATACAAAAAAAAAAGTTGAAGCCGTGACATTTCAACAAATGTTCGGGCTAATAATAACCATAACTCATTTGGGATAATCAGTGTTAATTCTAGATAAGAAATGAAAGTCTCCCTTAAAAAAAAACACTTTTTAAAGCGATGTACCTGTTCAACGCAGAATTCCTTATTTCTTCGTAATTTGAATACAAAAAGGCACGAATAAATCTTTCGGAACCGCTAAGATGGGTAAACAGAAAGTGACATTCTGTCTAGTTTTTCCCAACCGAAATGAAAGGAATACCTCCGAATTTGAAACCTTAACTTTGCACCATTCCTTATCTTTTCTGTCTGAGTCTTGCCAGGGATATGCAAATTTGACACCGATGTCAATTACGCACCTCGCTATTCAACATACACATACCATATTTCAAGTAATATTTATGCATGATTATCAACACAAATTTTCCGTTATTTTGTTTGAGACCACGAAAGTACAATAAAAAGTCCCATAGTTTTATGGTGGCACACATTTAATAGTTGACATCTTTTTCACGCGCTAGATCCCTAAATACTAGAACATTATCTTTTTGTCGAAGACTACTCTTTCTCGAGTGAAAATACACATTTTTAGCTTGTAGAAATTGTCTTTATCATTTCAGATCCAGATTGTTTAACATTATTAAAGTCAGGCCGTACTCAGAGTGGAGTGTACTCTGTGAACCCGGACGGTAAGGGATCCTTCAATGTATACTGTGACATGCGCACTGATGGTGGAGGATGGACTGTGTTCCAGAGAAGACAAGATGGCTCAGTAGACTTCTATCGCGGATGGAGCGATTACAAATCAGGCTTTGGTCAACTCACAGCTGAGTTCTGGTTAGGAAACGACAAGATCCACAGGCTGACGGCCGCTAGACCCTGTTCCTTGCGAGTAGAGCTCGAGGACTGGGACGGAGTAAGAGTGTATGCCAAATATGGCAAGTTTAACATTAGTGATGAGCAGGCGAAGTATCGACTTAAAGTAGGTTCATATTCAGGGACTGCGGCAGATTCGTTAATGGGTCATCACAATAACATAGCGTTTAGCACAAAAGATAGAGATAATGACAATCAGGGAAGTAACTGTGCTGTGAGATGTACTGGTGCCTGGTGGTACAACGTCTGCCAGGACTCCAATCTCAACGGAAGATACCTGGGCAAACAACATAACTGGCAAGGAATTCGCTGGTATCATTTTAGAAATGACCTTTCACTCAAATTCACTGAAATGAAACTGAGGCCGTCATCTTAAACAGACTAGCATTTATTTGATTTATTTTTTATTTGCCACACACACGATTACAATAATTACAAAAAAGTATACCAAAAAAAGAAATGTAGGAAGAAATGGCGAGGAGGCCTAAAGGAAACTATAGAGCTTATATTAATTAGGCCTCCTCAGTTACAATTTTTAGAAGATGGCACAAAAATTACGGCGACGGTACAAAATAATATCAGGTGGAAAATTAAACTAATAAGTGTTACAGAGTTTTACAAGTAATGTTGAATTTTAAAAAGCATTTTCGTAAGATTTCAGTTGGAATATACTAATAATTATTACAAATAAATGCCTTAAGTGCTCTTTTAAAGGAAGAAGGTGAGGAAGCGTTTATGATATTGGTGTTTAAGGTGTTGTAAAATCTAGGTCCTTGATAAAAAACGGAAAATTGTTTGGTTCGAGTACGACAGAAAGGCAGACGAAATTTACACGAGTTTCTAGTATTATACGAATGAATTTGATTTTGTAAGGTAAATTTACAATGAAATTTTAAAGGTAGAGTATGGTTTTGATAGGAGTACATGAATAAGCCTAGTTGTAGTAAGTATATATCATGAAATTTTAAGATACCAAGATTTTGAAAGACTGGACCAGTATGTGCATCGAAAGTGGTTTTAGCTACAGTTCTGATCACTCGTTTCTGTAAAATCTCAAGACGAATAAGGTTAGTTCTGTAGGTAGAGGCCCAAACTAAGTTACAATAAAAAAAGTATGGATAGACTAGAGAAAAATATAGTGTTCGTAATGTTTTCGTAGATAAATAGAAACTGGATTTACGAATAATTCCTATACATTTAGAAACTTTATTGGCGACATGCGAGATTTCAGATTTCCAACCTAAATTTTCATCCATAATTACTCCCAAGAAAACTGTTTCTTTTACTTGATCAATTTTTTGGCTATTAATTAAAAGTTGAATAGTTTGATTTGTACGCTTTTGACATGGTTTAAATACAATGAATTTGATTTTTTTCAAGTTTAATGAAAGCCTGCTAGCTCTAAACCATAATGACAACTTATTTAGCTCAGCGTTCAGTATATTAGCCAGGCAGTCTTTATCCTTGTGAGACACAAAAACGTTTGTATCATCGGCAAATAATATCAGCTGTAATATTGTTGACGTGTTGATTATATCGTTGATGTAGAGCAGAAAAAACAAAGGCCCTAGCATTGAACCTTGGGGAACGCCACACATGATATTAGCACAAGACGAAACATAACCATTGTATTCTACAAATTGAAGTCTGTTAGAAAAATAGTTCTTAATCCATTTCAGAGCCAAGCCACGTATGCCAAGTTCAAGATTGGTAATGAGCAGGCTAATTATCGACTTGAAGTGGGTTTATATTCAGGGACGGCGGGAGATTCGTTAGAATGGCATAATAACATGGCGTTTAGCACTAAAGACAGAGATAATGACAGATCGGTACAAGAATTGCCACGACTCCAATCTAAACGGAAAATACCTAGGAAACACTAAAAGGAGTTAGAAAGGTGTCATGTGGTATCACTTCAGAGGACTCTCATCATCGCTAAAGTTCACTGAGATGAAACTAAGGCCGTCATCATAATGTTCTAGTTTCAACGGAAATCTTTTTGTCCTTGACACTGCACAATTTAGTGATATTGATTGTTATAAAGAACTTTGAATCTCATTTAACTTAGAAAAGTATCTATAAAGTTGAGCTGCACTAAGTTATAATCAAAAGAAAAATACTCAAATTACCAAACGTATAAGATTTGCTATCTTTTATTAAGCATCAATTTTAAATAATAGGAACCCAACGTTTTGTTGCAGGGGTACGTGATAAAAAGAAATATTGAGAGTAATCTTCAAGGGATGACTCCAGATTTTCCCTACAGACCAGCAAAACATAAACGTGTTACGATAATGACTTGGTAGTAAGCTGTGAAAGAAAAAGCAATTAAAATAGTCAATCTATCCATTTATTATTTTTATCTACTTTAATTTAAAGCGTGGATAACCTCTAGCCACACTTGCAACGAATGAGGAGGGAAAATGTATGCTATAGTAATCCCATGAGCCACTGGTTTTAAACCAGACATCATTCCCAGGGCATTTGCAGGCGGTGGCTGTCAGGCAAAGGATAACGGTGAAGCTGCAGCTTTACTTTGAAGAAGCTGGATTTGTGGATGTTGCAGTAATCTTTATCATGATCGAAATGCCACGAATTCCTTCTAAGCCGTATTTTGTGGGGGACTGCAATCAACAGCAAGTAAGGTGGCATTCAAAGAAATAATTGACAGCTGAACAGTTAGTTACCAGTGAATCATGGTGCCTTGAGTCTTCCACCAGTTATCCCACCACCCGGCCGAAAAATCATAGAATACGAAAACTTGGTAGAGATAAAAGCGCCTTTTTATTCTTTTGGATGTAATTATAGGATTCTTATTTGTTTTTTGATGTATGAGTGTAATTAAGGCAATACTAAAAATTGGACTTTTTGCCAATTTAGTTCGCTCTTTCTTTCCTGCCCTCTTTCTTTCTTTTGTTTCCTCCTTTCGCGAAATTAGCAGTGATTTTTCTCTCAAAATATCATTTGGTCACCAGTTTGGTTGTATATATCCCCGGCTGGTAGGATTGCCGCTCAAAATTCCCAAATCGAACTATCTTTACAAAACACCTATATATCCTTTCGGAGTTCGCTGCTTACTAACTTCGTTACTTGAACAAAAAAGCTGAATGGGTTCAGAAATGTGAAATCTGATTACCCCGACTTGATCTGATCCCAAGCCAAGGGGGCCTAAAACCAAACTGTTTGCAAATATGGCAGTAAGAAACACTAAAAGGCAAGTGGTGAAGGTTTTCAGTCGCTAAGAAGTATCCGTTTTTGGGCGAGTCTATGTAATAAGTACACCCAACCGGCGGATGGACTATCGGGGATTAGTATAATTACATTGACGATTGTCGAAAATAGAGCGCAGTGATTTGCTAGGAGCTTCGCTTTATCCCGCTATAATCACCGCGCGGTGATTATAGCATTGAAGGCTAGCAGTTTTCAAAATGGCAGCCAGATTTTTTGATGTTTAGGGGTCGGAAATTGAACAATAATTTTATTTTCTCGAATAATCACCAATGTAATTATACTAAACCAATTAGTGGCCTCAGGCGACGTGAATATTGGCGAATAGGTACCTCGACTTCGTCTCGGTGACTATTCGCCGCGATATTCACGCCGCCTTCGGCGACTAATTGTTAAATGATACCTGCGCTGAGAGATTGTCTAAATAATCAACATTTTTAGAGGGCAAATATGAAATTTTGAGGACAATCTCTCAGCCAAGCCAAGGGCATTATCATCCGATATACCAGCAAGCCAGAAAGGATTTTATTTACTTCATAACCTTCCAATTAACTTTTTACATCTCCAACATGTTGTGCAGAAAGAAAAACAAGTGATGAGCGCGTGTGCGAATGACTCTAACAAGTTCATTGATTGGTTGAATTTTTTTATTGAAACTGTGATTGCACCAGCGCTTTACAGGCTGTCATGTCAAACAAACTAAACCAGGCTAAATCAGTGCTTGTGAACATGGTAAGTAGTATACTAGCTATCATTCAAGATTTTTTTTTTTTCAGGTTATACAGTAACAAACTGGAGCGCATGCACAGTCTTGTGGCCATTAAAAACAATCCTTTGGTTTTGCTGGGATCGACACACGATGGTCGGTTGCTAGGGCTTTTCCTCCCGCAACTTCGTAAATTCAATTTATGGCTCACAGAGGACTCTTTTATATTCCAAATGAAGCGAGACATTAAAACATCTTAATTAGAGAAAAGGTTTCTTTAAATTTTTACCATTTTAAAGGTATTTTTGACGTTTCTTGAAAGTATCACGTCATAAGAGACGTCTATTTTTAGTAACGACATTAAATACTTGCAAAGCAGTGTTCAAAACATTACAGACATTTTTGCTACACAAAAAGAATATGTATAGTGAAAACCCCATCTCAATCGGATAAAATGGCGTAAAGTTACAGCTAATAAAAGAAATCAAATTTTCCCCACATGACCACATATGGTCAAAATTAGGGGGGAGTTTAAACGCGAGAATAATGAATGTATTGTCACAGGATCAAGGAAAAAGTTGCATAAAATCAAAATTGTAGTTTTTTCTACTTACTTATTTTACTTATGTGCTGCTATGACGCGTTTTCGTCACGAAATACGTCATTGTGAAGTCAAAATGACGTATTTCGTGACGAAAAACGTGTCATAGCACCACATACCCTAAGCAGAAAAAACTACAATTTTGATTTTATGTAACTTTGTCCTTGGTCCTGTTCCAATACATTCAATGTTCTCGCGTTTAAAATAGCCCTAATTTTAACCATATATGGTCATTTGAAGGGAATTTGAATTTCTTTAATTAGCTGTAAATTTAGTCCTTCTTATCCGATTGAGATGGGGTTTTTACTAGAAATCATAGAATTCTATATAGAAAACTAATGTAAAATTTTTAGCATTTCATTCAAGAATTTTTGTCCTGATGCCAAATTTGGACATCATTTATGACGTCACAACAGAAGTCACATGGGATGAAAGAAAAACCAATAAACAGGTAATTAATCAAACTACTTCCCTGCCAAATTTCGTCACATTCGATGCATTCTACTTCTGTCTATGGCCTAAAACTGTCAGTTTTGAGAGGTATTTGGGAGGAAAAGCCCTAGCAACCGACCACCGTGACAGGGTCAGTGTAGACAAGCAAAAACAGCTCTTGGAAAATTAAATCAAATTTATCCGAATCTAGTGTGGACAGGGCCTTCACACTACAAGATTGTTCGAGAGTATAATCAAGCGAGCAGCACGCTTTTAGCTAATCATCACTATTAAATTAAATAAGAATGTCGCATGGATAATTCCTCATTTTAGTCTTAAGAGCGTGTCTCCGTAAAAACCGACCAGTGATTTCGGATCAAAAAATCGATTTCCCTTATATTCTGGGATATTAAAGTCTTTACCTAATTAGTTACAAAAATGCATTTTGTTTGACCGAAAATGCGAAATATAATTTTTTACGAATTTTTGAACTTTCGACCGATTGGCACCGTCGCCATAGCCTTTGAAACTGCAAAACTCGCCTACATTGCCGGCGCTACAGAAAACAAACAACTCGTTCAAGAAGCACGATTTTCTTTTTAATACACGGATACACCACTCTAGATGTCCTAGCCATATCACAGTTCCGAATTATTTATAAATTTTAACGGCAAGAATCTTTTTTCTTGCACGTGTTATCGGCCTTCCATCAAAACACGAAAATAGCTCAACTTTGAGGGCAGTTTAAAAAAGTGTGGCACCTGTCTGAACTTTCCTATCTGTATTAATACAAACTAGAAATGATAGTAAAACGTAAAAAGGAATAAAATTTTTGTGCTCTTTACGTTTTCGAACTTGCCTTGTCGCTTTGCTCGTGAAAGTCCAACTTCACTTGATGGTTTGATGGATCTAACCTTAGTTCTTTTTCATTTTAAGGTTATTTCTTTATCATTTGAAACTGTATTGACCGATGATTCCGCGTTTATACCTGTTTTGTTGCAATGTTATCTGGTTTGTAAAATGTCGTATCCGCGAGCGTGACTGGTTCGTGACACCCGACCTTGAGGTCTTTGCTAAAAATAGTTTTTCGTTAAGATCGACTCCTCAAGATATGGCAGTAAAATTTCTTGGGCAAATAAAACTAATTTGTTCGCAAATGAGACGCGATAAGACGCTAACAAAGCGATTTAGCCCGGTTATCTATTTGAAATGCTGTATGCGTAGTTGTATGCGTGACTTTGTATTTCATGCCCAGTCCTCGTGGACTGGACACCAACCCGGGCGGGGGGGGGGGGGGGGGGGGGGGGGTACTTGGGTTGATGTTTGCTAGGTATGTGCCGCTGGCCTCTCAGAGCCCCCACTCCATTTTAGTCTATTTTTCGGCCAATTATAGACCCCGTCTTAGTCACATTTTGGAAAATGTAATTTTTGCGATCCCAACTTAGTCACTTTCTATTTATGCATCTACCTTGTCAATCCTTTAAAAAGCCGGGCCATGCAAGCTAATTGTTAAATTTAATAAACAACTTTCTGATCTTTTTAACCGAGAATCTTCCCATTTTGATTCCCTAGTTACCCCCAAAATTCGAAAATTTGCGACCCCATTCTAGTAACTCTATTAAAAATGCGACCCCATAATTGTCACTCCAGTTGTGAAAATGCGACCCCATCCAGCGGCACATCCCCATTAGGCTCTTGTAAGGGAGTACCCCCCGGAACACCAAGCAGACAAGGGGTAGCAATTTCTTCATCAAAGTTTTCCTTCTCGGACTTGGGAAATTCTCCTTGAAGAGATTTTCGAGGTTCGAAATATTCAGTATGTACGTTGTGAAAAAGACAGGAAGATATAACGAACTACTTAAAATAAGAACTGATATTCGTGACAGGGCGGGTCTGTTCCTTTGTGTGAGATATAACTGATCATAAAATCTGGGCTGCAACTGGCTCGAAAGTGGCGCCCTTTAAGAAGGTGTCGATATCTTCTTCATTTAGGAGCAATGAAAAGCCAAAAAATGATCATAATTCCTACTCGGTCGGGTAGGCTTTCTACTGCGCTACATGTACTTTGCGTTTGCACTTGCTTTTGAGGGGCAAGTATTGGTACAATTGTTTATTGCGCGGCCTGCTATGGGAGAAGTCCCGAGGTCGATCTCCAAATGTGACCTCCAATCCTTTTTTCGTCTTTTTTCCTTTCCGTGTTACATATTAGCCTGAAGGCGGACAAGGGCTGTGAAACCGCGAGGAGATTGGAGCGGGAGCAATAATCGTTCGCGCGACAAAACCGCTATGCTACGCAGGCTAGGTTATATTTACAAAGAAGTTTTGGATTTTTGCTTTATGTTAAATTTGCGCGGAATATTTTTACAAACTTTTTCTTTTTTCTGCATCCAGATTTCTAGTATTCTTGAAAGTCAATTTAATATTAATAGACATTTCGCTTTTAGTAGAGTAGATGCACGTGACTCAGGAAACAACGCGAAAATTTGACAATAAAGAAAGAATCATTGACAACGGCATACTATGAGGCAGGTGGAATGAAGCAACAGACATGGAAAAAGAAATATGCATTGCTGAAGTAATAGCGCCAAACGCTGGGGATCAACGATTTAGATCATGCGCTCCATTGTCAGATCGAAACAACAAAAATCCTTCCAGTGCCTTGCTTGCTCTTCTACAGGCATAAAAATATGCGCTAACAAGAAACCTTAAGACCCAGGTTCTTAGTCTTAATGCTTACCGCTACCTGATGGAAAAGCTACAAAAGTTACATGAGCTCTTCGGATGCATAATTATGTGACAAATAAAGAGGGCAAGAGTTAACGTTTCGTGGCCACGGCCCAGTACGTTAGCCCTTGTGAATCATTTTATAGAGCTGTACACATTTTTATTAGCTTTATTGGGTTTTATTACCTATACATAATTACGTAGAAACATTTTAAAAAATCCTCGACGTGTTAGTCCAGTCCAATGATTTTCCGCGCAACAGTGGGGCCTGGAACGAACTTTAGTAGCGTCACCTCATTCTCCCTTGGTAGCGTTTTAGCGGATTCTCAATTTCCTTCTCTAAAATGTGTCGAGTCAATTTTTTCAATGCATCTACGTTAGACTAAAGAAGTAAATTTATCGATGTATGGCGATTCAAAGGCAATTACCGTAAATCCTCTATTAAGCCCCCCCCTCTCAAATAAGCCCCCTCCCTCTAATAAGCCCCCCCTTTTCAGGGGAAGAAAGTTAATAAGCCCCCCCTCTCTATTAAGCCCCCCCCTCCCCACCCCCAATTATTCTTCGCTAATAAATGATAGGCTGTATTAATCAATCACGACCGCAAAACTCCGTGTGGACTGATCCAGGATGGTTTATTACCAACTGGAAGTTCGGATTTCATTCTGATCCTCGGCTGCATGACTCAAAACTTCTTGTACTTGAGCTTTTCCACTTTGTATTCTAGTTCTTTTTGGAGAACTGATACCATCGTCGTTTCTAAATTAAATAAGCCCCCCCTCTCAAATAAGCCCCCCCTCTCAAATAAGCCCCCCGTCTCTATTAAGCCCCCCCTCAAATGGGCTTGAAATAAATAAGCCCCCCGGGGGGCTTAATAGAGGATTTACGGTACATCTAAGGTCATCTAACAAACAGCGGAAAAAAATTTGAATGTCACGAAACAACCGTGTCACGCTCGCGGCCATCAACGAGTGCCATTACTTTTATCACAAACAAGACAAAAAATGCCGTTGGAGGACTAATGTTAAGAAAACCAATATTTGTATAGTAAAAGCGATTGCTTCAGGCACAATATATAGTTTCCTCCACAAACCAAGAAGGACATTACAAACAGCGAAGTTAAAGGAGAAGAATAACAAGGCAAGTGTTCGTTGATTATCTTGTCTTCGAAATTTCTGGAAATTCAAACAGCGGTCAAGTTCCAAAACGTCAAGAGCACAAAAGTTTTATTCCTTTTTACGTTTTACTATCATTTCTAGTTTGTATTAATATAGATAGCAAGTTTCAGACAGGTGCCACACTTTTTTAAACTGCTCTCAAAGTTGAGCTATTTTCGTGTTTTGATGGAAGGCCGATAACGCGTGCAAGAAAAAAGATTCTTGCCGTTAAAATTTATAAATAATTCGGAACTGTGATATGGCTAGGACATCTAGAGTGGTGTATCCGTATATTAAAAAGAAAATCGAGCTTCTTGAACGAGTTGCTTGTTTCCTGTAGCACCGGCAATGTAGGCGATTTTTGCAGTTTCAAAGGCTATGGCGCCGGTGCCAATCGGTCGAAAATTCAAAAATTCGTAAAAAATTGTATTTCGCATTTTCGGTCAAACAAAATGCATTTTTGTAACTAATCAGGTAAAGACTTTAATATCCCAGAATATAAGGAAAATTAATTTTTTGATCCGAAATCACTGGTCGGTTTTTACGGAGACACGCTCTTAACTATCCGTAAGCTATATCGTAACTTTACCAATACATGAAATGACGGTTTCCAATAAGGAAGTACCGCGTCTATCTGTTTTCACGTGACGTCACGGCGGCCATATTGGTGTTCCAAACTGATTAAAAAAACGGCTTACTTAGGCCCCGTTTATTTGGAGACAATCGTCCCCGGTAGAAAGGTCACCCTTTCAGCCGAGTCAGCTGTAGCGAGCGTCTATATTGTATGCAATTATTATTTTTCCTCTACCACCGAAAATAATAATAATATAATAACACTGATGATGGCTTTTTTAAAATGCAGTACACCAAACGTAAAATCGAAATGGATTGTTTTAAGAGCCATTGTCAGAGAAAACCGGGCGGTGCCAAAAGATTGGGGTCAGCCAATTTCCTTTATTTTTTCACCATTTAAAATCAACCTGATAAGATTAACTTTGGTGACATTAACAAGATTTCCCGGCGTTTCACTCGCGAGATTGACCACCCCCCCCCCCCCCCTAGTTTTTAGCCAAGGGAAGCCCTAAAAACCACCAAAAACAATGCCAATTTTTCGGGTCTAAAACAATTTTCCCTTAAGGAATTATTGCGTGGATTTGTTTCTGATGCTAAATCACCTAATAATAAACGTTTTGGGTGCTTAAAATCATATGTTTAGTTTAACAGTAATTTTTACCAAGGTTTGTAATCAGGGTATGTTGCGTGACTGTTACGGGAAAACGAATTTCGGCGATTTTCGAAGTACGTTTTCCTGAAAGTGCGGCTGTTTATTTTTTATTTAATCACAGATTTGAACAGTCTTTACCCTCCTAAATCAAAAACAGAAGTTTATTGATCGGCACAAGAAACTCTTTTCACGCGAATTTTGTTGGAAAATGTCAAAGATCGCTCTTACAGCTAACTGCTCGCTGAAGTTTAAATAGCGGAAATACTGAATTATAAGGGTACTAATCCATTTTACATGAGTATTTTATATTCCACTTACGTTTAAATAAAGCAAAAATAACTATAAAATACTATTGCTTTAACGTAAGGGTTATACAAGACTGCCATCATGCACGCAAAGGTCTCAATTACTTGGTGCTTCGATAATTATTGTCTGGCCTATACGAGTTAGCAAAGAGGAGGATGTATGTGCGGTCCTATCTAGTGATAAAATCATCACGAACTTTTGTATCACATGCAACAGAAAGTCTCAGAGTTTTAGGTTTGTATGCAAAGTTTGTTACATACCCTGCGAGGAGATGCTACATTTTTTGCTGTGTGAGCTGTCGTGCGAATAGTAGCCTCTGCCGACAACCGTTCAAATCCGTCCAGAAATCTGGAATATTTTGTTCCTGACCGGTTTCAAGCATTGCTTGAGTCTTGCTTAGCAGATCAGAGTTAACGCAATTTTTTATTCCCACGAAACTAGCGCCATTTGACGACAGAGGTGACAATTAATTTTGATTGCGATTGACGTGACGAATTTCGCGCATGCACGACAGAAAATTGAACGGTTGCCGGTAGAGGCTACTTTTTGCACGACAGCTCCCACAGCGAAAATGTAGCCTCTTCTCGCAGGGTATTTGTTACATCGATCACTACTGACAAAACCCAACAATGTATTTTATAAAATGCGAAAGAAGAATACGTAGTGCAAAATTCAGTTATTTCCGACATGAGCACAACTTAGCGTAGGCCTCAAGTGGTTCAGTAAAAGTACGTTTTCTTGAGTTGCTACCATTTGTTTGCAGACTTAATGCTCTGCATACTTCCCTCAACTGTGCTAACTTCAGCGAACTGAGCTTTCCAGCACGCGAAAGTTCACAAACGTTTACTGCTTCTATTTTAATAGGGTGACTGATAGTTTGTTCAATGTCTCTGTAAACCTCCTGACGTATGGCTTGAATGTGGTCTTATGATTCAAGGGCTGTGAGGTCTTCGTCTCTTACTTTTTGTTCCTCTTCCTGGCTCTCTATTTCACCAGCTTGTCTTTGGCGTTGCAGCGCTGACATCCTTGCGAAAAAGTTTCTAATTTGTTGAGCGGTTCTCCATTCGTCTGGTTCGAATTGTAACTTTCCACTGCATCTCTAATACACTTCATCTCTCTAGCCACGTGAATTGGATCAGCCTTTTGCCCTCCCGCTACTCCTTGGTTAAATTTCTGAACAAGAAAGGCGTTTACCTTCTCTTCCATCTTGTTGGCCCGCTTAGCTGATTTAAGCGCCCACGCTTTATTACGGCGTTCTCTAGCACTGGAAGGCCCGGCTTGTTCAAATGCAATTCGCTGTCTATCTCCGCCAGCCACATGTATCTCTCTGACTCGGTCAGCCCACTTCTTTCGTACTGCATCGTACACAGACCCACAATCTAGATCTGACGCACGCACATGCTTCCCTGCGTCCATGTGAGCTTCCGCTTCCTCTTGAGTCTTGAACGTTAGCACGCATGTACTTTCACTGCATGAGAATATTTCTCGTCGTGGACTGTGAGCATGGCTAACTGAGCCAAGATTGTTGCTACGTGGACCCCACTCTTTTTGGACTTTCAACCCAGTTTCTTCCTGTGGTGCAACTTCAAGCTGACTGCATGATAAGAATCTGCCGGGTCCAACGCTGAATGCACGCCAAGCGCGTATTCCGTTTCCCTCAAACGAAAAGTTGTTAAGGAGGCTGATACCTGGTATCTTGTTGGCGGTAATTTCTTTATTAATGTCCACTTGGACAACTGCGGCCCTGACTCCTTTTACTCCTCCATGTGACTCTAGTGCTGTCTTCATGTCTTCCGCAGTGATGACATTGTGTTTTTCATTGAGCCATCGTCGTATGTGTGACTTCATAGGAGCGGTTTTTCGGCCACAGATGTCTTTTCCGGACTGTGGTTCCGAAAAGTCGTAACGCAGAATTGTCATGCCGGTTCGTTGATTAATGAACGGAAGACTGAGCAAAAGAGATCCACTATGGTAGCAACCTGCGTTATCGGATCTCAGGAAAACATTTTCAATCTCCGGTGATTCTTTCTTGATGGTATTTAAAAGATGCTCTATTATAGAGGCTACAGCAAAGCTGTTCTGCGTGCACTTATCGAACAGATGGACAAAACATTCTACTTGGAATTTTTCAATATGCTTAGTGATCACAGCACTCACATGCCAGCTTCGTCCTCGTTTTCCGAAAAAATCACTCATTCGTTCCCGGTAACGTTGTGGGAGGTATTTCATTGCCCAATCCATAACGATTAAACATGAAGCTGAATCAACATGTACAAGAGCAAATTGCTTTCCTTCTTCTTGATTTACTGTGCGAAGCAAATTCGCCTTCCAGTCATGGATAGATGCCAAACAGAGTTTGTAGTCGTGGCTTAACCGCCATCTGTGCTCCTCCGGCATCTCAACACGGTTGATCTCGGATTCAATTTCCTTCAAAACTGCCTCTAATGATTCGCATTGCTCGCAGTCAGTTTCATGCTTGTGCTGACATATGCTATGCAGGTTGGAGTCGCTTGTGTCACCTAGGGCATGTGCAGTGCAGTGATCAGCACAAGTTTCTTCTCTACCAACATGGGACTTGAACTCAGTCTTAAGGTATCTCTTTGCTTCCTTGATGTTTTGTTCCGCATCATTTACCCAGGTAGCCTCCGATCCATGTTCCCCAAGCGTCTTAAGCACGTCAGTGACATTGTCTATGGCCTCCGTCCCTTCTGCTATGGTGTTGTCGAGTCCCTGCAAAGATGTTTGCATTGAGGCACCACACACCTCTATTATTCTGTAGAGTGAACGCTGTCCTGCTGGCTCAAAATTCTGCTCTTTGCAGTAAACTGAGTATTGCTCGATTATTCTCGACGGTATCATAGTCCTTATAACTGCCGGAATGATAATGCTTCCTCCCGTGTCGAGCTTTAGCACTTTTGTGCCAAATGCTACGTCTTGCAGGATCTCAGGTCTTGCGATGTAATCTATAAAATGATCAATTTGAACCGGTGAGATTCGGGAACGGAAAATTGGCTCTTGCGGAGCAGGCAGACCTTCACCAACTTTAGTAGCATGCTGTCGAGCTTCATCTATTCGCCATTTTGAAAGTGTTGGTATCATGTTCATCAACTGGGACCTGCTAAAATCATTGGCAAAGAGAGAGAGAGTATCTGTCGTTTTGTATGCCACGACTCGACATGGTTATATGACTTGATCAGAACGTCGATTAGCCCAGATTTTGGGTCAGAACTTTCACGTCTAGTGGCACCAGCAGAATCCTTATCTACTAACCTTTCCTGCCGAAGAGTGGTCCATAATTCCTCTTCCTGTCCAGGGCTAAGGACCAAAAGTGATGTGCAGATGCTTTCTTTGGCCTTTCGCAGATAGTACTCTTGCTGTGTTGTCGATATATCATCCCGAGACGTATTCAAAGTTGCAGAATGGGTGAAATTCTTCCTCCAGATAAACTGCTTATGGTACTGTTCAGTACCTGTCTTCTTTGTTGCTGTTCCTCTACTTCGTCGGACCAGATTCTGATTTCTTCTTCTGGGATACTTTGTTGGGATGATTGTGATGATGATAAAACCATCTCTTGTTCTGCATTAGATGTTACCAGAGCGCCCTGATCTTCATTCTGCTGTGGTAGTTCAAATACATCTTCATCACCAGCCAGTTGAGACTGTCAGCGCAATAAAAGGGATATTAACTACATTTCCATAATTTTTCTGTTGCGTTGTTACCGAGAATGGAGCCACAGAAAAGGGAGTTACAGGACTCCTTAACCAGTAAAAACCAGTAAAAGTTGCAAACGGATTAAAACCTGAAACCGAATTTTGCTACCATGGCAACGTGACCTAACGACTTCTTCTCTCTATTGCATTCAAACTTTTCCAAGTACTAGGGCCTACCCCTCGTCCTTACATTAGAGAGATTTAGAATCACGACGAACAGCAAACGTCGATTTGCCGCTTCTCTTTTATTGTAGTTAACTAGTCATGGTATCTACACAAATAGAAGTTTCAACTGAAAGCGATCTATACAAAACTGATGTACTCACTATACCTTAGTCGCTTTATTTCGTTATAATTTTTTTAACAATTTGTTAGTGACAGATTTGTTACGTAATAATATGTTAGAGCAAGCATTTATGAAAGTAAAAATGTTCTCCCCTACCTCCCCAAAATAAAAATCTTGGTGTCACGTTACACCCTTTCCCCTCCCCCATAAAGGCCACTCTCTACAACGCCCCCTCAAAAAGTGGCCGTTGTAGAGTGGTACTGGTCGTACTGAATCAGGCTTGCGTGTCGCTAAAAAACTTTAGGGTGGGGATAGCCAGTCCATCTAACTCCATCTATCTTCAAACTGAAAAAAGAGGCTACCTATCGCTTTTTCGTTCTCAGTTTTTCTAGCTAGCTTCTCAGCAAATGATATTTTTTTCTAAATCCACCCCCCCCCCCCCGAGTTTTCTCATCCCCGATTCTTTCACGGTTTTTCGGTTATTCTTCCTTTGTTTTCTTTTACAGTCTTGGATAGGTTTTTAAATATTTAAACCTGTTGTTAAGTGTTTCAGATGTCTAGTCTAAATTGCCTGACTAAAGAAAGCAAAAACACAACCTGCTAATCGTCCCTTCTTCTTTCAGAGTCTCCTACGTGGCGTACTCTGTAATGCTCTGTGCGACACTTTACACAAATAGCTAATACAAATGAAATAGATAAAGATTAAAAATGTGACTCTTACTTCACCCATCCAAAATCGAATTTTATACATTGTTTCTGGGACAGCTAAAATTTAGACATTGAGTTTCAATCCTGTCATCAGTAAAAGTGAAAAAATACGAGCACTTAAAACATTTTAAGAAAATAGCGCGAGATGAATGATTACTTTTTATTTGAATTAATTTTCCTGTTCTAAAATTTCTAAAAAAACGTGTATAGTTGTATTTTATAGTTCCTGTTTATGTAGGCGTGTCACGCTGTAGCTTCTGTCACGACAACACTTGAAAAGACTTTTGGTGGCAAAAAAGGCTTCAGCCTGCGAAGCGCAGACTTATTTCCGTTCATCGCTTCTCTTCCTCTGCTATAGAGAAGCGACGATCAGAAATATGTCTGCGCTTCGCAGGCTAGCTTTCGTTCTGAATAAAAGTATCTTGCTTGCTCACCCTTGTTTAATTAACTGTTTCATGTTTGATTTATAGCACATCCAAGGAAATTTAGCCCCACCCCCCGCGCTTCTGTCTTCATATGCCGAGAGATATAGCGGCGCTTTAAAATTTGCAACTTGATGCCAGCGCTTTCACTACAATAGTCATACTCGATACGCCCAGTGCCTAGAGCCTTTCGTGATATTTATGGAAAACGTAATTTACAAGGTAAGATCGACAAAAGGATTTTAAAGTAATAAGAGACACTCACTGGACCACTGGACCCAACTGGGACGACAGCATTGTGTAAAGCAAAGATTTCCTTGGACACTGCGTAATTGACACGGCGTGGGTCCTTGACCTGCTTGCGTTGACCTTTGTGCGATGGATAGCAACATGTCAAACTTTTACGACCTCTCCAGTCGACTGTCAGGTCTCTTCTGTGTTTAGGACAGATTGTCATGGCTGCTACTCTGTCTTGAGATAAATCGAAGTGTCCAGCTCTGTTCAAGATGAGCTCCTTCTCAGTGTTTTCTATTCTTTCGTATCGCCATCCTCGGTTGCTATTCACACCAAGTCCAAGTAAGTGCGGTGTTATGTCTTCTTTACAAGCATCCAGCGGCAGAACATTTGTCCTAGATCCGTAAGAACTACAAGGTGACTCTTGTGAAGCGAACGAACAGTTCATATCTTAAAGCAAGTGTGGTCCAACGAAAGTAAGCTAATTCGGCGAGTGAAACCTGATAACCCAGCGGCGCGCGAGACATATGGATGTTGCTCGATCTCAAATTACGCAGCTTCAATTTTTCGTGTAAGTGGTTTATTAATTTCTTAATTTCATATTTTGTCAAACAAAAATTTTCTGGAAAATCCAAGTAAAAAATATTCTCCTGAAACATTATGTGACTGAAAATTCGTCGCACGAACAATTTAAAAATCGTCCATTCATTTCTTTATAATTAATTCTAATTTTACACTAGCCTGCAGTGCAGGCGTTTTCTTCGGGCGCGCAATTTGCTCGCGAAAGCGCCATGTTGAAACTTCCCGAAGAGAGAAGGAAATGGGGCGAGTCAAAGAGAGCGGGGAGGGGGCGGGGAGAGAGAAGAGAAAACGCCTGCCCGAAAACACTGTGAAAATGAGAAACACCCCCTAATTAGAGGCGCGTGACCGCTCTTCCGGAAATGAGTAGCCGACAATAACAAAACAACCAAACAGTCGCTCCAGTACAAAGACTCGCATTGTCTTAACAAAAACAAGCTGGGGTTTATCATTGTTTTTATCTTGACTGAGTCACAGTGCAACTCTTCACAGCTGATGAAACTTCAGTTTAAGCTGCAATTCATTCTTCTAAATTCATCTCTGTAAATCGCTATCCGTGAGAGTTTAACATCCTGCAAGCAATTTAAAAAACTAACGAGCTGGGCCCAGCGTGATACAATATTGCAGGAAAACATCACATTCTCGGAGTAGAAAGAAAATAGCTTAGTTATTCAGATCCTGAGACACTTTGGACAAAAATAAAGAACCTAACAGCCTTATTTAGCGACAAAAGCTTTACGCTTCAAAAGAGGTCAAAGAAAACGTTCTTGCATCAGAGGGCAAATTATGAAGACCAGAAATTCAAAAACCACGGAAAATCAATAAGCGTGACCTCTCATGATCAGTGTGAAACAAGCGGTTAAAATCACATTTGCTCAGTCAAAACATAAAGCCCTCTAGAGCATAATCTACTCGCCAGAAAAAAAAATGTATTGGAACAAGCAGCATTTTGGAATGAGGCAAAGGTGATGTAGGTTTTAGTACTGCGAACAAATCTTGTCCTGATGACCAGTGTAGAAATCGCTTTGACTTTCTCTTTGCGTAATACGCGCGACATTCCAGCCGCTCCAATTCCAAAAGGCTGACGGAAACGGAATAAACAATATAGACTTACAGTTAATTGACAGGCATCAATCTACTTCTCTATGCCGCACCAATCAGGAGCTCCGTTTGCCAGCGTACGGAGTTTCCCAAAAGAACAATGATATCGGGCAGGCGTATTTTTTTTCTCCCCTCCCCCTCCCCCCTTTCCTTCTTTCGCCCTCGCACCTACCGTAAGGGTTACTATTTCTACTCTCCCCAATCTTCCACTGTCATAAAATCAAAGATGGCGGCTACAACAATATTACGAACACGAACAAGGTTTCGCCCACCCAAAATACGCCTGCACTGCAGGCTAATTTTACACCTGCTTTATAATTTGTATCATACGTGCACAACTGCAGGGGTTTCCGCTGTTCCAAAGTACGATTGGTTTCTTTTCATTGCAGTATCCTTTCCAAATTACTTTTTAATACGGGTGATGAAGTTTTCAGCCGTCTAAAGTTACAATTTAAAGGCCATTACAAAAAGCAGGGTTACATGCTTTATGCAAAATGCCGCAGGATCACGTTCACGAAAATAGGCTTCCTGTGAAAAGAGTTTCTTGTGCCAATCAATACTTTTTTCTTTTAACTTAAAAGGGTATAGACTATTGTAAAATGGAATTATTTAACAAATAAACAGCCGCACTTTCAAGAAAATGGGCTTAGAAAATCGCCGAAATTCGCTGTCCTGTAACAGTCACGCAACATACCTGGATTAAAGCCATTGGGCAAAATTACCGTTACACTAAAAATTTGTTTTTATGCATTCAAAACGTTTATTTTAAGGTACTTTAGCTTCAGAAAAAAATCTGTGCACTAATTCCTTAGGGAAAAGTTGTTTTAGACCCGAGAAATTGGCATTGTTTTTGGTGGTTTTTAGGGCTTCCCTTGGCCAAAAACTAGGGGGGTGGTCAATCTCGGGAGTGTAACGCCGGGAAATCTTGTTGATGTCACCAAAGTTAATCTTATCAGCTTGGTTTTAAACTCTGAAAAAATAAAGGAAATCGGCTGACCCCAATCTTTTGGCACCGCCCGGTTTTCTCTGACAATGGCTCTTAATTGAAATGAAATGTTTTTAATTCGAATAGTTTTTTTTTAATTAAATGATTTTTTTTATCTAATCAAAACTAAGTGCAAACGAAAGGAATTGTAAATAGTGTTTTGACGGAACAGTTTTTTTTAAGTGAATTAATTGTAAATAGGATTTTAATAGCTAGCATTGAATACCAAACGTAACTAATTAAGAGCGAATGCACAGAAAAATAGAGCAAAATCGGAAAACCGTGGCCACCGCTCAAAACCTAACCTACCCTTATTTTCAGTCTGTAATAAGGTTTTGATGAGTTTATAACACTGCTGAGGTTTAAATTTCAAAATGCCGACGAGTTTGGGAATTATTTGAGATTTTCGATTTCAACGGTCTGCAGGCCTAAAATTAGCCGCCGAACTCGGGAAAATAGCCCAGTGAGAGAAATGAGCTGCCTTTCATAAACGAGCGAATATATTGGCAATCCTCCACTTAAATCTCAAAAAACAGATATCTAACAATTTCTAAACAGCACATTTTTTAGATTTAGAGAATAAATTATCGACGAACGAGCACAATTTTGAAACGTAATTTGCATAATCCTTATAAATACAACAATTTACCTCTAAAACCAAAATCGAATTTTCTATATGGGGGAATTCTCCAAATCAGCCCAAATCCCTGTTACTACCCAATGAGATATAGTACTTCAACATGGCTGCGGCCGCACTTGGCAAGTTAACCGGGTTAGTTTTTGAAAAACCCGTTAAAAAATTCTTCGGAACGTAACCTGGTTAAAAGAGGTTAACCGGGTTAATTTTTATCACCGGCCGTACTCAATTTAGACTTTCACAAAGTTAGTCAATGTTGCGCGGTTTTGTTTTTTCACTCGCGTGGGTCCCTCATAACACTCGCCTCAGAGTGACTGACAAAATTTGACCCTGTATCACTGATACAAAGAGATTGACTTCTTAAAAGTTTTAACTCAATTTTGTTTATAAGAAAGAAAAGCTGAACTTGGGATTTTATGCCAAAAAAAGGAGTAATTTTCGAAACTGTTGTGCTTGCGTGCATGATAAAGCTCAAATTTGGAACATTCTCACGCGTAGGCGGAGATGATTGACTGATTGATAACGTTAACCTGCGTTAAACTACCTTGCGAGGTGGTTTAAAAAAACCTAACCTGGTTAAGGAAATCTATTGTTCTTGCTTAATTTGCATAACCCGGTTAAAACTCGGTTAAGACTGAAGACAACCCGGCCGAACTCGCTGATATTTTAAACCAGTTAACTTTAATTAATTAATTGGAAATAACTCGTTTAAGTCCCCTAGTGCGGCCGCAGCCATTTCTGAAAGTTGGTCTGGTGTTCTTGCGAACGCTTGTAAAATAGATTGATTATTTTGAGGTTATTTTGCCCCAAACAACCGCTAATTGACCCCAGGGTCAATTGACACGTGCATGTCACCTTAGTTTTATGCGTCGATTTGAGCTCGTTAAAAGGGAGAAACTAACAAGATTATTTTCATATGTACCTGTTTTGATGAAATGCATGCAATCTTCAAAAGGAGAGGCCGTTCAATATGGGGCGCCAAATGTATTTTTATTATTTAGAGTGGTTATTTGTATATAACCAAAACAAGGCTAGTTATTTACAAATAACCACATTACGGTTTTATTATTTCTAAATAACCAAAATATAAAATTGGTTATTTACAAATAACCAAAACTGAAATTTGGTTATTTAGCAAATAACCAAAAATTAAAAAGTGGTTATTTCCAAATAACCAAAATGAAAATTGGTTATTTAATAAATAACCACAATGGTTAAATAACCAAAATGCGAAATTGGTTATTTATTAAATAACCAAAATGTGAAAGTGGTTATTTAATTAATATCATAGATGACGAATTACTCCTTAATTTTGGCGCGAAATTTCAGCGTTAATTTGTAATTTCACATGTGAAATTACAAAATTGCCATGGTAACCTCCCGTACGTCTCCGTTTCAAGATGGCGACGAAGTTTTAAAATGTCATGAATGAAGATGTCAGGGCATAAAAAGACGCTTTAGAAAACTTGAACACACGAAAGAGCACATCACAAAGGATTCTTAGAGGTATGTTGTTGAAAAGTTCCGAAAACTTGAGCCAAATTTCAGGTCTAAAGGTTTGAGAGAGTGGAGTTCACGATCGATCGATACGATCCAGGATAAACAAGTGAAAAATCCTCGATTGCTAACGTAATTCGTCACCCATGATATTAATAGGTAATCAAATGGTATACTCGTGAAATTAGGGAATAATTTCACTTGCGTTTTGTCCAAATCCTAATAATTATAAGGATTTGGACAAAACGCGCGTGAAATTATTCCCTAATTTCACTCGTCACCATTTGATTACACATGCAAATAACCAAAATACGAAATTGGTTATTTAATGAATAACCACAATTGGTTAAATAATCAAAATGCGAAATTAAATAACCAAAATGCGAAAGTGGTTATTTATTAAATAACCAAAATGCAAAAATGGTTATTTACCTAATTTGGTCGCAGGAAGTGACCACATGACCCACTTTCCCGCTCATTTCCCATAATGACTTGCAAACCTCTATTTCCAACATGGCTTCTTCCAACGATGACACTGTACAAGCTGTTGTGTGCAACACAAATCCTCAACAACAGGACAAATTTAGGAGGTTCCTGTTTTTAAACGTGTCTTTTTGGGCAGTAATTGAAAACTGACAAAGACGTACAGCCCTTTACAAGTGTTAATTTAAATAAGCTATACAGTGATGTTTTGCCTTTTTGGATATGAGGCGCCAAGTGTATTTTTATTATTTAGAGTGGTTATTTGTATATAACCAAAACAATGTTGGTTATTTACAAATAACCACATTACAGTTTTATTATTTCTAAATGACCAAAATATAAAATTGGTTATTTACAAACAACCAAAACTGAAAATAACCAAAATGCAAGACTGGTTATTTATTAAATAACCAAAATGCGAAATTGGTTATTTATTAAATAACCAAAATGCGAAATTGGCTATTTATTATATAACCAAAATGCAGGCAAAATGGAAAATTGGTTATTAGTAAACAAACTGGACAATTTGTTATTTAGTAAATAAACAAACATGGACTATTAAAAATCCAAAAACGTGTAAAAATGGTTATTTAATACAGAAATGGTTATTTACCTAATTTGGCCATAGCAAGTGGCCACGTGGCCCATTTTCCCGCTCATTTCCCATAACGACGTGCAGACTTCTATTTCCAACATGGCTTCTTCCACTTCCTTGACTTTTCTCTTTTCTCTTTTCTCTTTCATTTACCTTTTTCCACCCTCATTTTCCTTCATTTACTTTCATTTTCCTCCGTACACCTTCATTCGCTTTCATTAATCTTCATTCACTTTCATTTATTTTAATTCACCTTCATTCTAATTCATTTGCCTTCATTCACACTCATCCTTCGTCATTAATATTCATCTACCTACATAGGCCTTCATTTACCTTTGCCTTCTTTCACCTTCATCTACCGTCATCTTCCTCCATTAGCCTTCATTCACCTTTATCTACTTCCGTTAGCCTTTATCCACGATCATCTACATTCATTAGCCTTCTTTTATCTTCATACGCCTACATCTACCACCATTAGTCTTCATTTACCGTCAACTACTTCAGCTGGTTTTCATGATAGTTCAGAGATTATCCAACGAATTGTCGTGCCGTCACATTATTCATTTCTGACTAATTTGTTCCCTTGTCCTTTAGTCTTCAGACATTAAACATATTCAAAAATAATTTTGCATTTCCGTGAAACGTATCGTATTTTACACTGTTTTGTTATACAAGGGCTAGAGGGTCTTAACGAGGTACATATTTTCCCGACTAATCTCACATTTTGGCCATAAAATTTTGATACCTGATCCAAAATTGTTGCAAATCCTGATCCCTGATCCCGTGAAAATCTTTTGATCCCTGGATTCAATTCTGTACTTGCTAAAAACTGAATGAAATACCAAATAAAGTGCCTCCTTTCAATTTCTTTAACAATTTTATTGGTCATATCATTTGCTGACTGGAGAATTAAGATTGGCTCCCGTCTGTTCTTTCGAGTTATCATAATTTCTATAATAATTCGTTCCACTTTAGAGCTCCCATAATGATGTATTCTTTAATAAACCTTTCGCACGCAAGTAGGGAGGAAAGCTGTAGCGGCGAAGGCGACCCAACTTAGTGGGATCTGGGGGCATGCTCCCCCGGAAAATTGTTATATTTAGGGTCTCGGAAATCCTATTTCAGCGTTTTCCTCGGGATATTTTCAGTAAATTTATACGCAGGAAAATGCTACTTTCCTGCTCCTGAGGTCTCTTTGGGCAAAGATTGGCTTGACCAATGATCACAAGTACCTACAGAATTCCACAATATCAGGATGATTAGAGAATCCTGTCGCAATAGGCTTTGCGTTACGGGCAGCTATCTTGGATGAGCGTCAAAACTACTCAGGGACTATTTTTCTCGCTTCCACCCACACCACCCCCTGCACCCTGAAGTAGTTTTGACACTCATTCAAGATGGCAGCCCGTAACGCAAAGTGCTCTATCTCGACGATCTTACGGAAAAATAGGGACTGTGAACGGTCTGTAGTAGCATGTATCACATTTGGATCGGTCAGTAGCTATCGTCAAAGCAGCTCGGAGCCATTTATGCATTTAACCTCGCTATGTTTTTGGAAGAAGCCATGTTGGAAATAGAAGTCTGCAAGTCGTTATGGGAACTGAGTGGGAAAATGGGCCACGTGGCAACTTGCTCAGACCAAATAAGGTAAGTAACCATTTCTTTTTGCACAGTCTTGGATTTTTAATCGTCCATGTTTTATTTACTAAATAACCAACTGTCCAGTTTGTTTATAAATAACCAATCTTCCATTCTGCCTGCATTTTGGTTATTTGATAAATAACCAATTTCGCATTTTGGTTATTTAATAAATAATCAGTCTCGCATTTTGGTTATTTAATAAATAACCAATCTCGCATTTTGGTTATTTAATAAATAACCACTTTTTAATTTTTGGTTATTTGCTAAATAACCAAATTTCAGTTTTTGGTTATTTGTAAATAACCAATTTTATATTTTGGTTATTTAGAAATAATAAAACTGAAAAGTGATTATTTGTAAATAACCAGCCTTGTTTTGGTTATATACAAATAACCACTCTAAATAATAAAAATACATTTGGCGCCCCATATTTGGAAATATTGTTGGGATGTTTGCATTCGTTTAGAATGCTTACTACCCTTAGGAAAACGTCTTACGTCAACGATAGACTTCTTTAGCCATTACTAATAACGTTCCATGTTCAATCACATTGATTCTTGGGAGATCAGAGTGTGTGCATGTTCATATCTGTGTAAAATTATGTATTGAAAGAATCCGCTCCCTGTGGTAAAAGTATGTGGTGTGAAGAAAAGAAAATCAAAGTTAACAAGCTTTCCTGCCTCTCTTGAGCTTCCTCACAAAAGTCCCAGGAAACAACACAACATTCGATTTTTTGGCATCTCAGCCAAAGTGCTTTTCTCCAATCAAGGGTCAAGACCATGTTAACCCACGGGCAGCCCAGGCTCTATGGGAGTTTGTTGTAATTGGAATTTTAAGAAAGAATGTATGAGAACAAGCAAAATTCATTCTAAATTCCTCTTTTTTTAAAACCATTTGCACTAAAGTGACTCACCTTTGTTTGTGTTGTGTGTTTTCTATTCAGTTCATTGTTAGAGCCATTCTAAAGCCATGTTGGTGAGTTTTAGATTTCAAGTTGTACTAGCCCAAAATCTAAAACTCGCCAACCATCAGTTCTGTGATGAGTCTGGTTATTGCTTATTATTAAGAGCGGCTGTCTGTAAATATCGAGAACTTGCCGTCAAATGGAAATTTCGAAATTCTTCATATTCAGTCAGAAAAAACCCTTTAGTGAAACGTTTTCGAAAATCACAATCAAAGTTCCTAAAGAGTTTTCTTTTTCGAGAAAACCGGCAAAAAGTGAAAAGCTGCCCCACGCCATATAGTCGCCGGTCTAAAACCTTTGAATTAGACCATTTTCAAAGCCCTCGGGAAGAAAGACGGTTCGAGGAAACAAGTTCATCCTTGGCAGGTAAGTAAGGCATCCCAGTTACAATAGTCTGTGGTAAAAATATTGCAAGATAATGAATTTTTTACTCGGTTAAAAGACGCACGAAGATTCCTATCTTCAGCACTTTCATAAACAATTAAATTTTGCAAAACTTTGAACGAAAAAGTCACGGCTTGGTACATGGAATTTTAGAAGAATTATTACACCTCAGAAAAGCCCTACTGTTGTAGTACAACATATAAAAAATCCAGCTTGGGCAATTAAAAAGCAACCTGCCGAGAGAGGTAAACGCGCAGTTCATTTTCGATGTTTTTGCATAAAACGCACATTAAAACCGTCACGCAACCGAGGGTAACACAAACTCCAAAAACTTGTCTTGACTTACATTTTTTCGCGGTGATCAGGAAAAAATAGTTTTACATGTAAAATCGAAAGATTGATCGAGTCTTTTATTGCTCTGGTATGAATTGACTAGTTAGAAAGTTAGATGAGGGCGATCGCAATGAACCAGCTCTGAAAGGTCAAACGGCCGTTTCCATAAATGTCAACAATGCTGAGGAAAGTAAGGAGTCTTGTTTCAAAATATATATATTTTGAAATTCAATTTTATTGATATAAATTTTTTGAGTGGTTGGGTGTATTTTATAGATAGAAATTGCTGGAAAGAAAACGGACTAAGATTCAGACAAACATTGAATTGAAAAGGTAAATAATATGAGTTTCCTAAACCAGCTGATTGAAAGATCATTTGCCGTGTCAAATGCGTATCAATCTTGAAATGTGTGATCTCAGGCCGCTATAGCTACTTTATTAGGAAAGGGGCATTTTATTTGGAGAGGCGGAGGGAGAGTAGAGGCTGAGCAATTTCTTTCATTTTTTTCAGCCGCTCTTATTTGCAGAAGTTTTTTTTTCGCGACAACTGTACAAGTATATTACTTATATTCATAGCCTTTTATCACAGCCCACGCTTCATAAGTTTAGTAAAATCAGAGTCACCGACCTTAGTACCTCTAGCAACAGTTGTTGTATTCTATTTTAATATATGGAGTTAATCTCCATGGGTTTTTAATTTGAAACTGGTTCCAGATTCATTCAAAATCTGTAACTTCTCACAAGTTATAATTAGGCAAGCCTCTGTTACTTAACATTAACAATTGAACAACTGGCTTTCTCTGTTCTCTATTGAAATCTAAAAAATAAAACTTCTAAGCAAGAATGGAATAACAAAGGATTTGCGGTACAAGCGGAGCGAAAAGGAACGAAGAATTTAGTGGAGGTGGAAGGGGGTGGAAGCCCGGGAGAATAGAGAGATTAAGATTCACGTTTGCCGCAAACGGGAAACGTCAGACTCAAGTTGAGAATTTCTCAGAATAGAAAATAAGCAAATAAAAACAGTCCGGAAAGATTCCTATTGTTAAAACTGACACAAAACAACTTATTTTTGTCTAGAAACAATAAAGAGTAAACGGAAAATAAGGGGAAAACTTGGTCACGTGGTAAAAATTCACGCCTGCCGTTTGGCGTAAACGTGAATCTTAAAGGGGCTGCGTCACGGTAGTCCAGTTAATTTTGTTTAATTTTACCAATTACTCGCCCTAAATCGCTATGGAACTTAAAGTAAGCAAAGAAATTACAGGTAAATGACAAAATCAGAGATCCGAGACAAACAACTATGTCTCCTGAGCATTATTTTTTAAGTTGCAAGCAGTAGGGATCAACTTTGAAAAGCTGTTAGGCTGAACAGTTTTCAAAAACCCTAATTTCAATCCGTTTCAATCTTCTTCAGTTTTGCCCATCCGTAGCATCTGTTGTTTCTGTTATGTTATTTTAACCTTCCCTTAATGTTTTAAGCGGTTATTTTTATGTTTCTCTTAATTTAACGGGCATTTTGTAATTTTCTTATTTGGCTGAATTTCGTGACACAGCTCCTTTAATCTCTCTAATAAGGGGTGGGACCACTGGGAGGAGTTTGGGAGATGGGAGAGGAAAGGGCGTGTGATGGGAGTTCTAAAAGGGTGGAAAGCGGGAGAAATAGGGGAAAATTACCCAGCAATGCTTAAAATGTACAATCGAAAAATGGCTAAATGACGGTAAAAATAAACGGTCAAAATTTACCCCGACGTTTCGAAATGGAGGTTGCCAAGAAAAACAGAGGAGGAAAAAACTAATAAATGCATGAAACAAAAATGGCTGGTAAGACGGCGAAACTAAACTGCACATTGACAAATACCACTTCAACAAAAACTAAGGATACAAAGCGCTAAGAAGACAGGGCTAAACTTTTGTCATACGAACACTGGTCTACAACAAAATGTATAAAAGACAGGGCTGATACCGTACGAAAAAGCTGGCAATTTTTGCGATTTATTAAACTGGAAGTCAGTTTACGCTCCTGGACACTTTCAAGAACAGGCATTGCTTAGACACATTGCCAAAACAAATTGAGTTGATCCAGGGCTTAACCTGGAAATCTTTTCATTGCAGATTTACGGAGATTCGGCAATGTGAGAAATATTATTTAAAGCTGGGAGGACGAAATTATGTCTATTCAACACTTTTCATTCGAATAAGATTAAAAATATGAGAATTTCCTTTCTAACATTCCCGTTAAACAAATCCCAGAAATGGGTGAGACATAAACGTTTTCCCATGCTCCATTGTGTACCAATTTTTTCTCCTTCTTTTCTTGTGCATGATTTTGTTTTCCGTTTTTGTTAACACCCCTCCTAAGCCCAAAATAAATGGCTGGCTCGTCCCATAGCAAACACGTGAACAACAGGAGACACTATTCGGAATGAATCATGATCAGGAAATGTCATTTACACATGAACGCTTTCTGCAACGAGGTTGGCTAGAGACTTGATCGGAGTCATTATCTTCTCTTGGTTTTAGCTCATTCTTTCTTGGTTTTCGTCTCCTTCGCAGCCGCTCTTGCTGTTCTCCGCCCTCTCGCGTGGACGTTTATCTTAAGCCATTTCCACATTAAAAAAGTAGAAGTTTGAATTAACGTGCTGTGTTAAATACTTTTTTGTCCAGGCTGGACCGGTATATTAGAAAACGGGAAAACACAATATTTATTTGGTCAAAAATGGGTAAACATGCAAAGTGCATATATTATTTTCTAAATCTTTTCCCTCAGATTAAAACACAAACCTGATGTTTTCGAATTTACTCGCTTTGAAGTTGGAATATGCGATGAGCATTTACCAGAATTTCCGAGACTGTAAAACAGCCGGTCCTTTTTTATGCCGTTGTATGATTTTCGCACGCGCGTGGGTCTCACACGTTCATAGGGCGTGGCAAATCTCCTTTTCACCCTCGCTCCAGATGTTTCGTTTCAGCGTGGGTTCTTGATCTATTTAAAAATACGAGCTGATTTACAGGCGAAAAAGTTCCATTTCTCTCGTTAACAATTTATCCAGCTAACTTGGATACCTTTAACGGACACCTGAGTTAGTACCCTCTGGCATCAGTCCTTTTCTTGTCTTTTTTTTACCTTCGATGAGACGATATCGTATTGAATACTTTGCTCTCTACGCCGTGCTAATTACAAAATAATTGTCCCACACGCACAATTGGCTATCAAATGGTTTACCCAAGTGACCAAAACCCTAAAAACCTTGTTCTTTTTTATCTGCTACCATCTGTCTCCGAGGCAGCCTGCGGGAAAAGTCCAGAGCCTCGGGCCCGAGGGCTGGGGGTATAGTGAGGGTGGGGGTATAGTGAACGTGGGCAAATAAAACAAACTTTTCATTGTACTGTTTTCTTGTGTGTGTATGTGTGTGTATATGAAGTATTTCTGGCCGCGTGAAACAATAACGCCGGTTGTTCGTTTTCTTTTTTAAAGTGTGGGTATTCCGTCTTTTTGTTGATGCAATGTAAGTCAGGTTCTCTATATTTTTTACATAAATTTTAAACGAAACAGCATTTTTGCGCTTGATGAAAATTCCCGGGGTGGGAATTACGGCCTTTTTTGTGTGCCCTACGGTGGGGAATAGACCGACAAGTGAGAGATAGATGGTAGAAAAGAACCATTCAGAGGCCGATCCTGTTCTCTTTGTAAAGAGTTGCAAGGTTTTACACAGGTAATGACGTACTTCAAATTGTTTCTCTGAGTTCACTGATGATAAATTTGCCTGTAACGTTCACAAGAGGAAACTTTGACTACTTTCTTGGCCGGTTTTATGGCGTATTTTATGAAGAGGCGAGTGCTCTTCAGTTGTTTGTTTTAACTATATTACTTTTGTACTGAACATTTTGTGTCAAGAATTTAACAATTTGTAATAGATTTAAAACATTTTATCGACCAGGTGGGAAGAGCGCATTAAGGGCGTCCTTCCCCCTGGGTCACTGATAAAAAATAAATTAAAAAAGGAGTACCTAGTACCTTGGTTGGTGTCGATATCATTTGTTGACCTTTGTTGTTTGGTTCGCCAAACGCAGTTTTTTCCCATTTGAACTCTAACAACTTCCAGCCCCTCAGTAACAGGTTTTTATCGAATGAAACAAACTTTCAGATGCATTTTATCAAAGATTCCTGATTTGAGATACTGTGCATGAATTTTCAAGTTTCTGCTTTCGTTAAGCCAGTATGGAAATATGTAGGTATTGACGCTGCACTTGAAATTCAACCCGGCAGTTTTCACTTATTCCATTTATACGTTAAAATTAAAAAAAAAAAGCGATAGAAGACTTAAATATTCATTAGGTGCTACATTATAGAACATTAAATTACATTATATTCATCTTCATTGAAAAAATATGCATATCTGGGCACATTAAATATAAGTTTATGGAGTTTGTGTTACCCTCGGTTGCGTGACTGTTTGAAAATTTTGTGCAAAAAAACATCGAAAATGAACTGCGCGTTTACCTCTCTCGGCAGGTTGCTTTTTAATTGCCCAAGCTGGATTTTTTATATGTTGTACTACAACAGTAAGGCTTTTCTGAGGTGTAATAATTCTTCTAAAATTCCATGTACCAAGCCGTGACTTTTTCGTTCAAAGTTTTGCAAAATTTAATTGTTTATGAAAGTGCTGAAGATAGGAATCTTCGGGCGTTTTTTAACCGAGTAAAAAATTCATTACCTTGCAATATTTTTACCACAGACTATTGTAACTGGGATGCCTTACTTACCTGCCAAGGATGAACTTGTTTCCTCGAACCGTCTTTCTTCCCGAGGGCTTTGAAAATGGTCTAATTCAAAGGTTTTAGACCGGCGACTATATGGCGTGGGGCAGCTTTTCACTTTTTGCCGGTTTTCTCGAAAAAGAAAACTCTTTAGGAACTTTGATTGTGATTTTCGAAAACGTTTCATCAAAGGGTTTTTTCTGACTGAATATGAAGAATTTCGAAATTTCCATTTGACGGCAAGTTCTCGATATTTACAGACAGCCGCTCTTAAGTGTTCTTTGTTATTATTTAGGGAATTGTTGGTCGTCCCCGAATATTACTATCTAAAGAAACAATTGAAGGGTACCTAAATATGGGTTATTCCGTGTCTCAAACTGCAGAAGTATGTGATTGCATCACGATCAGCTTTGTATTCTAGAATGCAGCAGCTGGGTATTTCCTACAGAGACCGGTTTTCCAGTATTGACCAGGATGGTTTGGACAGTGTAGTAAGAGATATCAAAAATAAGCATCCAAACTGCAGAGAAGTGATGATTACTGGCCACCTAAGGGCTAGAGGAATAACCGTCCAACGAAACCGTGTATGCGAGTGCATTCACCGCGTTGATCCCCAAGGTGTTGATGATCGAAGATGCAGAAGAATTCGCCGCCGTGTTTATTCTGCACCATGCCGTTGGCGTTTTGTCATACACGTTGGTATAGATGGGTTTAGCAGACTGATTGTCTATTGTGAATGTAGTAACAACAATAGATCCCAGACTGTTATAACTTTGTTCCAACATGCAGTCAGTCAGTATGGAAGACCACTCAAAGTACGAACTGACAAAGGAAGAGAAAACGTCCGTGTTTGGGAAGAAATGGTTAATCAATCACCAGCAGGGGAGATGTCAGTCATCACAGGAAGTTCAGTTCACAACCAAAGAGTAGAGCGGTCTAATCGCGATTTAAACATTCATTGTGCTGATGTCATTAAGTCAGAGTTATATGAGTTAGAGCAGCAAGGTCTCCTGGATCCTTCAAATAACACGGATTTATTTTGCTTACATTATGTCTATGTTCCTAGAATAAATCAACTTCTGGAAGAGTTTGTCAATGCTCACAACCATCATTCTATTTCTACAGAGAATAACCTAACACCACAGCAACTTTTTAACAACAATCAGCACTTGCTTGGTCTTCACAGTATTACACCCCAACGGCAAGATTCTGGGGCTGGAAACCTCCCCACAAGGCAGACACTTGTTCAAGTACCTCCTATTTGCAGTCCACTAAGTGGTGATCGAATGTTATCAGAATCTCTGTCAAGACATAGATCCTCTCGTGAATACTTCAAGAATAAACCTCCACAAGCAGGTTATTGAGTATGTTGGAAATTCTTTGTTGCAAAACTAATGTAACAAATTATTACAACTACTGAAGCCTTAAGGAAACTATGCTGAAATTGTACTCCATGCATGGATGTTACTCTTAACAATTTTTCTAACAAAGTACTATAATTACCATAAGTGACATTTTTGTTTACTAGTATTAATTCAGATTAAGGCATTGTGTTCAAAGTTTGAATTAATCCGTCTTGATTTTATTGTTCAATTTCATTTACCGGTAAGTAGAGATCCTTGCAAAAAAAAAATATAACCATTCTCTGAAGCGTTTATTTAGGTTATTTCAAATAAGAATTCTCTGAGGGTTTTTTTAGGCAGCTGATGCAACTGTTTACCAAACAATTTGATTCTAAAATAAATAATGGTTGTTAGTGCAATTGTCACCAATTGCAGAGCATTAAATAAAGCTTTGTGGAGGGTCAGTGCAAGGTGCAAGGGGGGAAGAGGGGTCCACCTCCCTTTCCAGTGTCTCTGGTCTGTAGAAAACAGATGGGATCTCCACTTCTATTCCTTCAATATGTGAACTTTACAGTTCCACAACATAAGCTTTTCAGCGCGGAGGCAACTGCAGTTAAAAATGTGTTGTATACTGGTAGTTTACACTCACCCTCTTTTAATAGATTTAGTTGAAATGCTTTTTATACCCTATCTCTGGAAATCCTCTGAGCATTATGTGTAGAGTATAACATGATGACTCAAACATTGCCATGTCTGCTATTAGTCCAAGACTCCAATATTGAAATTTAAAGCAACATTAAGGACAGTGCCCAAAACAGGAATTTATACACATTGACTGACCATCCATGCTACTTTAAAATTCCCTTGAAGTATATGTACGATCCATTTTAGTATTTAGACTCTACTGGGGACTATTTGCTGCATCTCGTCTCTAGGGTTAATTAAGTCCCTGCAGTGATGCTCTTCACATCCCTTATATTATAGTCTGATATCTAACTGGTTATCTATTTGGTCTAGGGGCCCAAATGGGTTTCACAATACCCTCTAAATCTGGTAAATAGGTAAGAATTAACAACTGATGAACAAAATTATGTACTTCACTTAAATTAAAGCTGTCAAATGTCTTTTTATTTGGTTTTCAACCAACCAAGCCTCAAATTGCTAACTTATTAAAGATTGCAACTTTCTGAAATGTTAACAGTACAAAGGCATTATTTTCTTTAAGAAAAACAAAATAATTGCTGAACATCAAACTTTCACTGCTGGCATGGTCAGGAAAGAATTTCTAAGACAGTTCTCCAAGTTCATAACATGTATTTTTGGCATGCATAACTAACATTAACACATGATCAAAGATAGGTTGTAGAAATTGGTGCTTTTGGTAACTAAACTAACTTGTTTACACATAATCAAATGAGATAAACTGGGACACCATCAATGTCAATAAGGAGAAAAATTCGAAAAAATCTAAAAATGACAGTGACTTCACACAGTAACTGTAACCAACGAGTTAATATATGCATTAGATATATAGAATTAGCATTATAAACTATAAATTCAGAAGTTAATAGAAATGATGAATATCAGGGGGGTCTCCAAGATTTTAAGTTACTGACGGAACAATGTAATATCTATGTGGGAATTGATCAGCTACTTTTGGTACGTTCTTTTAGTTCTACTTCTTTCTGTTTGCTATGAAAAAAGTTGCTGGGGGTTAGGCTCATAGTAGCTAGCAGAATCCCCTTCCTATAGTCTTTAGTGACAGCCCTGCATAAAAAGATTTATTCAAAAAAATAAAATTAACATAACATTTTGTAACAGATCTCTATTAAACTTTAGACATAAGTCTGAGTACTGATCTAATGTACAAATGGCATGTTTTAATTTACTCATGAAATGCTTGTATGGAAAGCACTTCATGAAGTACAGGAAGATAAAGGGTACAAGAACATGTACTTGCCTTAGGAAATCTAGAAAGTATTCCTGATTTCTCATCAGGTTCATGCAGAAATGATATTTGACATGAAAGTCCCTGGGGGGGGTAAATTTTTGCATCCTGATACAAAAAACAGGATATCTGACAGGGTTATTTCAGCTGACTCTTCCTCACAGTCTTGCATCAAGTCCTGCCAGTGAGATAGAACAAGGTTCTCAACTTCCCTTCTATTAGATCCTTCACATGCACGTGTGACAGAGAACATGTCATCAAAATCAGTGACAGTCAGTGTGTCATGCAGGCTTGAAACAGAAAGCTTCCCTCATCACTTGTGGGTAATGCAAAATTGAGTCCAATACCCCTAATGTACGAAGACCCTCCTTGAAACTGTCATACGCCGGTTGTGCTCTTCCCAAAACATACCAGTTGACAGTTTTCTGAACAAGGTTTTCAATATCACTAGTAGTTTTAATTACCTGAAATGTGCCAGCCATATCGAACAGTAAATCAAGTTTGGCATCATTAATAATATCTTCTGCCTCTTGTACATTTGAGGAATTCAGTAATTTTTCAAGAGATATTCTTAGATCATAGTCACAAACATCATTGACTGATGCATTCACATTTTGGACCCCTTTCACGATGCCATTATAGCACACATCTGAGAGGCATTTCAATGTAGGACCACCATGGACAAATGACAAAGCAAATATCTGCCCAGCTAAACGATACTCCCCATCCTCTAAACACTTTGCATTGAGAGATAAGAATTTAGGAAAAGCACCCCAAAAAAACAGATGGGAATTGAGCAACCTCTCGGTTACAAGTGTAAAGAATTCCCTGGCTGGACCCCCAAGGTCTATTGCCCCTTCTGAAATGCCCATGTCGTCTGTAAACTTTACAGAGATTCTGTTTTGGAGGTTAAATGACTTTCGATTGAGTGCCCTTTTGGCACCCTCCCATATATGATTTCTACTTATATTAAATTTTGATATTTCAGACTCTCTTATAACTGATGAAAGATTAGGAAGAATCTCCCTGAGTGTGATGTTTTCCTGGATGATTTGTGCTTCAATATTGGGTGGAACAGGCTTCTCATTTTCAATGATTATTTCCTCACCAGAACTAAATTCATCAAATATTAGACCTGCATACACTTCATCTGCTGACCTTCAAAAGTAACAAAAACGGTAGAAAAACAAGGGTTAATAGAAATAAAAATAATATGACTGTATTTATTTATTTGATAAGAACTTGTGTATTGTCAGATAGTACATGTACAATGCTGGTTCCTTCATAAAGGTGGTCTTCTATTGAGTTATTGTGACAGTTAATTGCAAAATTAAAAGTCTCTTTAAAAGAAAAAAATAGATTAAATTGAAACCATATTGGTGAATGCTGATCTAATAAATTTGGAAAATGTGAACGGTAGCTTAATTGTGTTATTTTGGTGGCAAATGGTTGAAGCGAGAAAAGCTTGTAATACCTTCAACAAAATTCAAAAATGATTTAAAACACAATCATGGATACCCATCTACCATATTAAAGCAATTAAGATACTTCCTCAATGCAGAACATTTTTTAGATCCTATCAGAAAGCTCATATACATGAAGCTACCAACCTTACAATGATTAAGTTTGTGTAAATACCTATAATTCTCCATCAGTGTAGCAGCAGAAGTGACAGATGGCCCTGGAATTGACACAGCAAAAGGCCCAGTTACTGTCACAGGAGAAGGTCCATCTACTGACACAGCAGAAGGCCCAGGTACTGACACAGCAGAAGGCCCAGTAACCAAAACAGAAGAAGGCCTAGCTACCGACACAGCAGAAGGTCCAGCCAATGACACTGTTAAAGGTCCAGTCAATGGTGGTGATTTAGTGCTTGACTTATTTGATTTACATAAGCTCCGATCAAATGTGGGAACATCCAGCTTCAGAATATAAATTGAAATAAATGATACTGAATGTTACTATGGTCTCCATGGTTCTGTTAAAGCCAGATAGGGTAACAAATGTGGTGATAAATACTATTACACAAATATCGCTAACAAATGATAAATGAATAGCTGTGGTCACACTACAGACTTTTACCTGGGTAAAACCGATTTACCTAGGGCAATTTCATCAAAAATCTCCCGAGGTAAATTCATCTGGGGTTTTGTTTTACCTAGGTAAAAATTCTGGGAAGGTCACACTACTGATATCGGCTGCCAAGGTTTTCACGCACAATTGAATTTTTTGGAGCCTAAATTCAAGAAGGTAAGATGTGCAGGTATCTACCTGATCAACAAAGCAAGAATTGATAACAAAGCAAGAATTGAATGGCATTTATAATGGACAGTTTTTTTTAGCCGCAGTATTGGTGCCTTCAACAACACATAAACAAGTAAAGGCTGGATATGACTTACACTTCAGTTCATTGTTATGATCCCAGAATAGGTAATAGGAAGAGTCCAGTAAAATTTTGTGGGAAGAGTCAGGGAGACATTGCTTCATTGTTAAATGCACCAAGAGGCATGTTCAATCAAAAGACAGAAGCTGGGGGTACTTACAGGACACATAGAGAAAGACATTTACACAACCTAGTCAACCTCTGGATTTGGAAAATGGATTCAGGGAAGTCAAAACAATTCTTTTAATGAAGAAGATACTTAACCTAATTACCTCAAAATCATCAGTGTCACTATTTTCATTGTCACTTCCAACAATATGTCTAATCATCGATGATTCCTTCTTTGGACTTGGGACTGGAAAGTGTGTCATGATGTACAGTGCTCCGTGAGATGCTAATGAAAGTACTTCAGGGGCATTCCATTTGAATGACGTGGAGACGTTTGGCTGCTTTAGTTTTTTTGCTCCAGGTACAATGCTAAAATAATAACAAGTGGCAATTCATGCAGTTAATATTGATAATTGACTTAGTCATTTGTGGTAATAATTATTATTACTACAAATGACCAAGTTACTATAATTTTAAGTACCTTGTAGTCTACTTTACTTTACTGAAATGATGTTGTTAAAGCAAATTATTAACCACTTGATAGTCTCTCTGTTGTGGTGGAGTTGAATCTACAAAATGTTAGAAGTTTCACAACTGGTTCAAGTATACACGGATATAATTATGTCATTCTTTACTGGACGTACCTTAAATACTGAAAGGGCATTTCCTCGTCGTCTTCCAAATTAAAAGCTTTCCTAAAAATACTGGAGATTTCACTTGCAACTGCTGCTTTGTCCCACGTATTATTTAAGGCTCACTTTATGCATCAGTCAATTCCACCTGCGCCCAGCCCCCCCCCCCCCCCCGGGCTAACCCCCGGGAATTAGCCTTTTTTTCTCATGGATGGCAAATTCCCGGGGGCGGGAGCACTTAAACTGTCAAATGCCCGGCGGTGGGGACGAAAGTAGAGGGCGAATGCCCCGCTCCCGGGATCGTTTTAATGCCAGTTTTTATTTTCGTACGCTGCAATAGATCGCAAAGTTTTTCTAGCAAAGAAATGAAGCGTGTTTTGAGGCCCAATTCCCGTTTTCTGAAATTCGAAGGTCGCAAAATGAGTTGAATGAGTTGGCAGCAGTTGCAAACCGATAATGAAAAACTATTCAGGCACCAAAACATCGCTAAAATTGTGGCCTGATGGCTTGATGTGAAATGCGTAAATATTTTCTGTAGTCCTTGATTTCATATTTGCAAGCCTTTAATATTTCCAATAGCCGGAATCTTATTAATTACCATATAGAATGAATCAAATGTGGCCTGTTGCGAAAAACGCCACAATTCATTCACGCTCTCGCTTTTTGCTTTGAAATTTGATGGCTTTTTAGATTACAGTACATATTGAAATTAAGAAAACATACCTTTAAAACGTCGACAAGTTTTACTAGTCCTTGCTGGACAAGCCAATCCGCCACAAACTGCTGATCTTTATCTCAGAAATTTTCCATGTCGACCACGTTTTAAAGTTAACCACGTGCGTGTCAAAAGCCCGGGGGTGCCCCTGGGGTTGGCCAATGCCCGGCCCCCGGGTCGCGCTAAATTAGCTAAAGCCCCTCCTCCGGGATTGACAAGGCTGGCAAATGCCCCGCGGTTGCCCGGGGGGGGGCTGGGCGCAGGTGGAATTGACTGATACATTACCAATCAGGCCTAACTCTGCCAACTGAGCCCTTCGCGTTCCTCGTGGAATGGCAAAGATGTCACCCTCCTCAAATGGAATACATACTACATCTTTGGTGACAACTTTTGACTTCCCTTGTGCCGATCTTGTTGAAGTAGCTCGTCTTCGCTTAGGCGCTGGGAAATACGATCGTGAATTTTCCACGTTCCTTTCACGGCTTTGCCTAACGGCTTGAAGAAAGGAGGTTGGCAACTGAACACTGGCTGCAGGTGATTGTTCCCCAGAAAATAGGGAATGATGTTCTTCCTAAAAACAATCGCATAACTGTAGCATAACCACGGGAGAAAACATCACAATCGACTAATGAAATAACAACAGTCAAGGGTAGGAAAACGTCTTCTAAAGAAACCCTGATAGTTATGTCAATATAAGGGCAAAACATCAAGTTTGTTCGCATGTCTTCCTTCGGACTTTTAAGAGTGTTTCAGGCGTGCAAGACCTTTTCAAGGACAGAAAACCATTATATTAGCCTTGCACATACCTGTTGCTGGGAATTCCTACAAAGAGCGTTCTGCACTGCTGCAGAAATTCTTTCCACAATTTCATCGTCCTTGGAAGAAGCCATGTTGCAAATAGAAGTCCGCAAGTCATTATGGGAAATGAGCGGGAAAGTGGGTCATGTGGTCACTTCCTGCGACCAAATTAGGTAAATAACCATTTTTGCATTTTGGTTATTTAATAAATAACCACTCGCATTTTGGTTATTTAATTTCGCATTTTGATTATTTAACCAATTGTGGTTATTTATAAATAACCAATTTCGTATTTTGGTTATTTATTAAATAACCACTTTCGCATTTTGGTTTTTTAATAAATAACCAATTTCGCATTTTGGTTATTTAACAATTGTGGTTATCTATTAAATAACCAATTTCGTATTTTGGTTATTTATTAAATAACCAATTTCGCATTGTGGTTATTTAATAAATAACCAATCTCGCATTTTGGTTATTTGTTAAACAACCAATTTTCATTTTGGTTATTTGGAAATAACCACTTTTTAATTTTTGGTTATTTGCTAAATAACCAAATTTCAGTTTTGGTTATTAACTTTTGGTTATTTAGAAATAATAAAACCGTAATGTGGTTATTTGTAAATAACCAGCCTTGTTTTGGTTATATACAAATAACCACTCTAAATAATAAAAGTACATTTGGCGCCCCATAGTTCAATGGGTAATTTCTGTTCTTGAGATCTTGTAGATTGCAGCATGGCGTCTGCGAGTGGACCTGAGTCTAGGTCTGTTTTTCCGTGACTCCGAAATCAGAATAACATCAAGAAATGATTCTCCCTCGAATCTTCGTAAGTGAATCAGCTTTGCAGTGCCTTACCAAAGATAGAAAGTGGACCGAATACGAAAACATTCTAGCGCAATTTGGATCCTTTGTGGAACGCAGTGTATTGCTGAGCGAAAGGTGAGTAAACAAACCTGGGAAAGTACGTTACCTTTGATTGCGTGACCAGCCAGTAAACGATAGTCTCCAGCGAAAAATAGGATTCGCAAAAATCTTGCTGATGTATATTTAACAGTTTGTTACTATAAATTTACACCTGGTTTGTCTAAAAACTTTAAACAATGCATATCTGTCCAAGAGTATCGAAAGAGTATAAGAATGTTTCGAAAGATCCACCCCTAAATAACTGTGGGCTACTCCTTTTTCCCCATCACCGATGTGCACTTCTTCCCACTGTCTTTTGCATGAGGCCTGTATGCCTTTAAACTGTTATCGACACATAAAACTGGTCGTTTAAGGTCTGGTTTAAGAACTTGATAGCCTGAATTTCATCCGATTACTTCGAGTCGTTATTACTCCCTCAGTAACGTCTGAATCGACCGGCCGTTAATGCCGTCCAGTGACGTCACTACTCCTTGATCTTTGCTTTAATTCATGCAAAAAGTAAAACACGGTTTTCAAGTGGCAAACCGAGACATATCGTTTGGAAATGTCTGCATGATACAGAATTGCTTTATTTTTTTCGATCGTAATTCATGTTTAACGTTCAAACTATCAACTGCATGCAGTACAACTCTGAACCGGTTGTACTGAATTCTATAATCAAACTCGGTCGCAATCACGCAATCATCAATGAAATAAACACACACACGGAACACTTAGTTCAAAAACACAATGATTTGCTTTAATTCTGAAAAGAAGCTATTTGGTCCTTAACAAAGAAAAAAAAACAAGGAAACAAGAAAGAAAAGCTAACAGAATCATTACACTTTACGGTAAAAATCGCAAGAAGGTCGAATTATAACATTCAGATCTCAGAAAACTTCACGTAAACAAAATCAACGGCCGCCAAAACCACAAAGCGGCTCTGAATGAAAAACCTACCGACTCTCCGCAATGATTCTTCATTCGCAGTTCAATTTAGCACTTCTGTTTCGAAGACAAGGGCAATTTTGCTGTTTAAGATAAAGATTAAGCTTATAGAAATGTTTGAACTACACGAAAGAATGCCAGGGATGCGATCCGCTGAATATCAAGCGACAATCCCGCTAAAATTTTTCATAATTATACATAATTATGCGAATGTTTAGACAATCAACCAATCAAAATCACTACCCGGTTTTCGGGTAGTGAGTGACGTCACTGGACGGCATTAACGGCCTGTCGATTCAGACGTTGTTGAGAGGAGAAAACGACTCGAAGCAATCGGATGAATTTCAGGCTAAGAACTTGACTGACTTAAAAATACCGTCGCGAGCATGCGCTATTATTGTTGGACTTTGCAAGCTTTAAGCCCAAAATGGTGGTGCAATCTCGAGAAATTTGCCCGGGTCTAAGGCAGGGAACGGGTAGGATAATCTGCGCATGCTTGGCTTCTGTCGCAGGGGCAACCGTTAAGGCCAGGTACGCCACCCCCACCCGCGAGGATTGCATGGCATCCATCATTTGACTCTCTTTTTCCACATCATGACCTTCAATTATCATGAATTCTAATGCGGGCCTTGATCGTTGCCACCTTCCCAGAAGTCTAATCATCGCACCGTTATACCATGAGAATCTCTATTATTCCATAAATGCCCCATAGACTTTTCTAGTTCAGCTTCCGGTAAACAGATACCCCAAAGAAAAAATAGCTTTACAACGACTCTATACAGGCCAGAACTCCTGATATCAACAAAACTCACCCCCCCCCCCCCCCCTCAAAGAGAGAAAACTTACGCCGAACTATTCACTTGACCCACCCCATCCCTTCGTTCAGAAAAACTACGAACTCAGTTCACTGGACAAAGTGCCTTTGTGAACATACCAAAGCTATAGCCGTTCAGGCCCGTTTCAAACGTCTTGCTACTGTGGTCTTTTCCTCGGCACAGAAACAACCAAAACAAAACGCGAGCAGCCAAAACCGCGAAGAGAATGGCAGTACAACGCTGAGAAACACAAGGGAAAAGCCTCTGCTAGCAGGGTACTGATTTCATTCCAAAAGGATTTAACAGAAGGGCAATCCCAAAAGAGGTCACACTTCCTACTTGTTATGTTATTGGCCATCCCACGCCAGTGGTCAGGTGGAGCAAAGCGTACAGTTAATTACCTCAAGGAAGAGCACAAAATAACAACACTGCGCTAAGATTACTTTACATGTATGTCAGTGAAACTGACTCTAATACCTACCAGTGCTCAGCATCTAACATTTTAGGATCCGCTGCACGAGGAACACAACTGTTTGTGGTCACGACTCCGAAATTTTTCACCAAACCTCCTACAAAGCTAGAAATCTTAACAGGTGACAACATGACCTTGCCTGCAGTGCTGCGGGCGATCCAAAACCAGCCATCCGCTGGACGAGGCAAGGAGGACAGATTCTCCTGGCGAGAAGTCACACCACACCGGATATTTACATATTCATGTATAATTAAAAATATCCGCCTTCGTTATTATTCTGTTTCTTTATAAACAAAATGACTTATAGTGACTCCCATCCAATAATCTCCTCCCTCTAGGACTAAGCTTTGAAACTTCACGTTCTCCATTAGGAGGGTGCATAAATTACTACCGACGGCGCCTTTTCCAGTGAAAATGCTGTAGTTTATAGAAAGTTTATTTATACTTTCAAATCGAGATTGTTTACCGCTGTTAGAATCAGGTCATACTAAGGGTGGAGTATATTCTGTGAACCCAGACGGCAAAGGATCCTTCCATGTATATTGTGACATGCGCATTGATGGTGGAGAGTGGACCGTGTTTCAGAGAAGACAGGATGACTCGGTGGATTTCTATCGGAGGAATGGAACGATTACAAATTAGGCTTTGGTCAGATGACGGCTGAGTTCTGGTTAGGAAACAAAAACGACAAGATACACAGACTGACGGCTGCTAGACCCAGTACTCTGTGAGTGGAGCTAGAGGACTGGAACGGAGTTAAGAGAATAGTACAGTGCGACCTTAATAACATGGCTTTTAGCACAAAAGACAGAGATAATGACATATACTCACTTAAGAACTGTGCTATCCAATGGACTGGTGCCTGGTGGTATAGAAGCTGTCAGTTCTCTAATTTAAATGGAAAATACCTGAGAAATAAAAAAGCCCCAAATGGAGTTTGATGGGCCACATTTCGTTACAATCTTTCGCTCAAATATGCTGAAATGAAAATGAGATCTTAAAAATAAATGCGATTTAAAATGTCATTACTCAAACGTCTCTAATTCCCCAAATACTGCTTGTGGTGATTGAGGAATGACATTGTGAACTGCTTTTTCAAAAAAAAAGCAGTTCAAAATGTCATTCCTCAATCACCACAAGCAGTATTTGGGAAAAAGATGTTTTTTTCCTTTGCGTCATGATAGCGGTGGAGAGGTAAGGTGTGGCGGGGTGAGAAATACACGTACAATATGCAATAAAAACGCAAAATAAAAAGGCTTCACAATATGATCAAACAGGTAAAAAAATCATCAAATAAACTAATCAATACCAGACAAATAACGCCCAAGAGCCATGACAGCCATGGTTTTGCTTAGTTTTCTGTCTCTAGACTGTGTTGTGTCTTGGGTTTGAAGTACACTTTGCAGTACACATTCAAGATTGACAAATTGCTTCACACAACTGCTTTATTCAATTGAACTAAATAGAGCTATTTTTAAAATGATTTATAAGGTATGCAATCGTGTAATTGTGGTTTAAGGTGTGTCAGCTAATTATTACAATCATCTCCAGTTATCTAACGGTTGCGTTATTGATACTAAAACACTACAGACTGGAAGTAATGTTGTGAGTACTGTACAGTACCGCAAGTGATCCCCGACCGCAAATGATCCCGAGACCGCAAGTGATCCCCAAAATGGACCGCAAATGATCCTCGACCGCAACTGATTCCCAAAGTCGACGGCAAATGATCCCGTGAAAAATTGAGGAATGGATTGGATCTTCGGGACTGATTACAAAAAAGGACTGATTATAAAAAGGAACCTTTTTCTTTTGCCTTCTAAAGAAAAAGGCATGGAGGACGCCAGATCTCAGGTGAATTTGTACAAGGCGTATTTATTTTGTCTTTTAACGCCTAGAAGCTCTACTTGTCTACTGAGGAATACAAAGCCGGGCACCCTTTACATAACAAGCGCTTAATTGACTTTACTGATCTTTTTGGAAGTGTCGAATTAATTTTCAGATATTTAATTGTGATTAATCTCTGAAGTGTTAATTCTACGTGATAAACAGCAAGAAATTTGTTTGTAACCCACGTGCTTGTTGCGAAACAAGACATGATTTAAAATAAACAAAAGTCAAAATGCCCCCGAACTTATCAATGTTCACAGAATTTGGTTTATTTCGAAATAGCAACTTCGTTACATCTTATGAACATGTTGCGAATAGTTATATTGACGCTTATATGTATATTCATTTGTTGTGCCTTTGCTGGAGACAGTTACCAGGAATCTAGACCTGGTAAAGAAAAACACAAAAGCGAGGTAAGCGGTAGTTATGTTTATTTTTACCAACCCAGCCAGAAAGAATGCCAACATTCGGATTACGGTAAGCACGTGGCTATGTATTCCATTTAACAAGTATTTGGAGACTGACGGGGCCATAGTAATACACAAAAAAATTGCTATTGTTATTATAACGGGAATAGTGTTCCTGAGCCTCAAGATTTTCTGCTCCCAGACTCTCTACTCGGGCTATCGTTCGCCCTCGGCGATCGCAGATCTTTCCAATGTCATCTCAAGATTAAGTTTGAAGACGCACCTAGCTTAGTAGGATGTGCACATGCGGTTGGCGTCTCATGTAAACAAGTTACTGGCCCCATTAATATTTCAACCAAACAAAACTTCTAAAAACTTATAAAAACAAACGCCAGTATAAATTTGGAAAGAAAAAATCCCTCCTTAATTCAGTTTTCAAAAGACTTGACGAATTGACGAATATTATATTTTCTCTTTGTTATCAGCCTCAACGAAAAAATGTTCCAATAGACGATGAAGTATACGATTCTTTGCTATCGGTCTTAAGTGGAGCTAGAAGGTTCCAGGATTAGCCTAAAACTGATGATCCAACTTTGAGACAACGGGTTTACAGAAATGGAAAAGTGGTTTTTACGAAATTAGAGAAGTACATGATCCCATGACAGGGAAAATTTGCCAACGAATTGTACACAAGGCCTCAAATTGTATTGTGGTAAAAAAATCGGAGGTGTCTAAAATCGTAGATTGTGCTTATCAAGAAACGAATGATCCATACATCTTACCAATATACCGGAATATCTCGAAGAATAATTCAAGCAAACCTGAATTCCAGGAAACAGAATCAGTGGGTCCGCCCTCTTTTCCAGAATAAAGCTCCTCTGAGACCAATTAAGGCCTCTAAAGCGCAGGAGATGCATCAGGTAGATCTGGTGAGCATGGCTAGCATGCCAGTAACGATAGATGGTGAAATATTCAAATACATTATGTCAGTGATAGACATTTTTAGTTGGTTTGTGTTTTTACGTCCTCTTCAAACTATGGAGTCCGCTGAAGTGGCTGAACATCTTTTAGAAATTTACAATGATCGAGCACGGTCCCCTTGAAATTCTCCAGAGTGACCAAGGAACAGAGTTCAACGGTGTAGTTAAGTTGGTTTGTGAATCTCTCAATGTTCTTATTATCAAAAGCTCAGCTTACAGTCCGCAAACCCAGGGAAAAGATGAACGTTCCCATAGAACGTGGAAAGAGAAAGTTAAGTTTGACATTGTAAGTGGCGATGACTTAAACTGGGTAGAATATCTATCTGAATATCAAAAATTGTATAATGAATCTCCACACAGCTCACTGGGATTTCTTACACCATTTGAAGTGTACTTTGGCCGGCCCCCAAACAGACTTAAAAACAAACTTTTTCTTGATAAAGGAATGGATTTTGAAGTTCAAGACGAAAATGAGGAGGCATTTCCAAGGGTAGACGAAATTCTCAGAGAGAAAGACCTGCGTGAATTAGAAAACGATAGATTTTTGTTGAGACAGAGGCTTTAAACGCTTCTAACAATGCGACGCAAAAAATTGTCAAGAGGGAGTTAAAGCGAAATCCTCCTTCACTGTATTTCATAGGAGAGACTGTTTTAGTTAGAATTCCCTCTTCAAAAAAAGCCGTCAAAGGGAAAAAGAAATCTTTGAAGTCTACCCACGAGGGGCGTGTCGTGGACATGACCATGCACTGCACAGGTACAAAATTCATACACAGATCCAGTCACCTTAAAAGGAAAAAAATTTGGTTCAAAGTTGACGACATTACGTCTCTTACAAAGGAGGGAGAAAATAAGAGACAAGAAAAAGCTAGAGAAAAGAGCTTTGGCAAAAAGCGAAAATGCCCTGTCGTAGGGTCTGATAAAGAAAGAAAATCTTCCAAGGCGACGAAGTGTATAATGGCTCTAATGTAACCTGTCCAAGCTAGTCTGTTGGATGCTAGTATAGATCAAATAATTTCCTCCAAAAAATTGAATGGGGATACGGTAAACTTATACTTTGACTTCTTAGGAGAGAAGCTGTTCTGCGAGAACAAACATCTTTGCCTGGAAAGCTCCTATTTTTATCCTTCTTTGCAGCGACAAGATAACAGAGGAACGTATAGCAAATATATATCGGAAAAAAGTCACTTTGGGAGTACGAAAACTTGAAAGGCACTGGATTCTTGTTTTAATTAGTTTCGTTAATTTGGGCATTTACATATACGACTCCGCTTACTGTTCTCAAGACACCTACAAAACTGTTTTCGGGACCATAAAAAGCAAGTTATCAGGCAGGAGCTTCAACACTTAAAGTCAGAAGATAGCGCACTCTTCCAAGGGGAAAACTGGGATGAAGAAATACCTAATTGCCCAAAACAAAAAAACCAAGAGGACTGTAGTGTGTTTACTTGCCTTTTTGCTAAACATCTGATTCTTTCAAACAACTTGGATGAAGTAGAGCGTGACGATACGGATCCGCGAGGCGAAATGACTAGTGATTTACTGGCCCTGGCAACACCTGGAAACAAAGTTGCTTATCTCCCTCTCCCTAAAAATCTGCAATCATTCATCAGCAATGATCTCCATACCTCAATCTCCACCGAAGATCAGAAGGTTGCACTAGATCAAGAAGTTGCTAGTGCCTGATTAACTTATTGATAGCCTCCCACACCTAAGGACGGAAACTGCTTGTTTCACGCAATGAGTGACCAGCTTACTAGAGTGGGAAGACTCCCTCAAACACCATCAAAGCTTCGCTCAGATCTAGTGGGCTATCTTAAAAGTAATTCTACAACCCCGGATGGTGTTCACATTCGGGAAATTATCAACCATGGTGGTTGGGACACCTACCTGCGAAGAATGTCAAGGGATGGCGAGTGGGGCGATTGGATTGCTTTGTGGGGGCTGGTGAACATGCTTAACCTTCCTGTAGCTTTGGTGTCCAGCTTAGGGGAAGGAGGATTACAAATTATTAATCCAGCCACAAATGGAGATGAAGGGGGGGACATTACGATGTTATGGCCTTGCTTGGGCATGAAGCAGAAGTTCATTACCATAGCCTGGAAGCCCCTAACGACCCTGTTACGGAGATGAAAGCTAAATACAGAGAAGGAAAAGTCACTGAGGACATCTGCCCAAAGTGTGGGAAAAAGTTTGCGTGCTATTCCCAAGGAGTCTTTGCAGGGTTAAATGGCATGTTTGCAGGTATACTCCGACGACAGCGCCTTTTGCGATAATTTCGATATGTTAGAGGACTTCGATTTTATGCAATGAAGGACACGCTAATTCATAACTGCAGTCCATAACAGACATTGTATTACCTCAACAAACCTTTTAATATATAATTTCGTTTTGTTAGTGTCTAAAGCCCGAAAGAGTTTTTCCTAATCATATACAGACGTTCGCAGTTCGAACCTATGACAAGGAATGCCAAGAAATAAACGATCACATTCACTGTGATAAAAGTTATTATTGTCAAAAGTTGATAGTGAGTTTAGCCGATTAATTGATTATGAGAAAGTTCTTATCTATTTGGAAGTCTACTGTTTTAAGCTTAATTTTGAAATCGTAACTAAATAAGACACTGCGATGAGTTGCAGCTGTGTTTCTTTGTCATGATTTAATGAAGATTTAATAACCGTATGTCGAAAGTTTATTTTTTGTTTGCTTTTATTTGATCATGTTAACAAAGTCTTGAAAGAATTTTTTTATTTAGTTTTTATGTAATCATTCGCTTTTAATGTAACTTTTTGTAATAATAATAAAATTGAGACAATGATCCGCAAAGTTGAGTCCAAGCCATTCCTATTTTTCTTTCGGGATCATTTGCGGTCGACTTTGGGGATCACTTGCGGCCGAGGATCATTTGCAGTCCATTTTGGGGATCACTTGCGGTCTCGGGATCATTTGCGGTCGGGGATCACTTGCGGTGCTGTACAGTACTCATATTTGCCCCTACGTTCACTCGTAGTCTGGCCTAAATTTCTCCCTGGCATATAAAAGTATATATTACAAATAACCACAACACCCTAGTTACAGCGGCCAAACAAATGTCAAAACCGATTGGACTTTGGCTTCAACATTATAACAAGGAAGTAAAAGGATTAAATAGCTCTTAGACTAGCTTCTCTATTACATTCGTAGTATCAGGTAACGGGACCACGTACCGAATTCTCCGCTTATTCAAACTCTCATAGAAATGACTGCTCAAAAACAACGCTTTCCCTCTATTGCCACTACCATTTCTGCATTAGATATTATTTTGTACTGCGTTGGGTTTTTAAGAGTCGAATTGGAGCTGAACAATCAAAGCGAGAGATTGCAGGCGCTTGAAAACATCCCGGAGACAGAGCCGCCAACAAGCAATCAAAAAATCGCCAAGTTCATCAAGGTTGCTCTTGGTATGTACTTTCAACGTGTTCTAATACTGCTTTAAATTTCATGGCGTCTGAAATCCTTCTCCCCATCCTTTTTACGAGCATTTCAGGATACGTAATTATGCTCGGCAGTATCACCAGCAATGGAGTAAATTTGTCAAAGAATAAGACTTGTGTTCTGTTGTCAGAGAGGTTAACAAATTAAGTACTGTCATTCTCTTTGGAGAGGCCGTGTGACACGTGTAAAACTGTCTCCAAACAAGGTGCATTTATTTTCGCACAAATAAAGGGGACGAACTCTTTTTGCCTTAACTAAACCAGCATTTCAAAGAGAAGACTGCTCAAAGCCAACGCTTCTATTCTTTTGCGACCAAACAATCACATTTATTGAAATTTGTCTCATTATGTAATGATTTACGTACTAATTTGTTATCAAATCATGCAGATGACACTTGATTGACTGTAGTATGGTGGCCCATAAGAGAATTGGAAACATATTTAACAAGAGATAAATAAATATACATAAATATAAAAATGCAAAAAAATTATTAAAATAAAATTGAAAGATTGAAATTAAAGATTAAAAATCAAATAAAATTTGAATTTAAAAAAAAACAAACAAACAAAATGAAAAGGTAAATAAATTTTAACCAAAAAAAAGTAAATTTCTATGAAATAATAATAAATAATAATAATAATAAAAATGAAATCGACGAAAAAAATAAGAAAAAAACATAATAAAATCTCTATGTAGAAATGCAAATTAATTTTTATTTTTGCTTTTATAACGCTGGGCTGAACTGAGGTCACAATAAATTTCTTTTCTCAAAATAAAATGTCGTGTAGTAATCAATGCATTGCATTATCATTATTATAAATTGTAACTTTATGTTAAAGCTTTTGCAATACTGTAACTACATAATTATAGTCGTGCAAATAAAGCTCATGTTGTTGTTGTTGTTGTTGGTATCGTTTTATATTGCGTTGGTTTTTAAACAATTGAACAATCACGAGAAGAGATTCACAAGAATAATTTAAACAATATCGCGTTCTTTTTTACATTTTTCGTAATCAATTATCTTTAATAACACCAAAGAAAATTTCGTATGAGAGCCCGAGAAAATAAATGTCAAATATCACAAAATGACATCTTACACATGAAATTTTCAGAATTTTACCTGTGTTTTCACTATTCTTGTGAAATTTAACATTTATTTTCTGGGGCTTCTATGAGAAATAGTCTTTGGTGTTATCACAGATTACAAATTATATCTGTAGCCCTTGAAAAATGTCCAAAAGAATGTGATATTGTTTGAACTATTCTGGTACAAGGTTTTTGTCCACTGAAAATTAAAATTACTCAATTTCATGATGGATTCCTTCTTAATCCGTCTATCTTTCATACAACAATAGGCTAATCATACATAAGGCGAGAAATGTTTCATTGCTTTAACTGTACAACGCTAAAATCCCCCGGGGGGAGGGTATTTTGGTTAATTTTTGCTGGGTATGTGCTTTTGGCCTCTCGGAACCCCTACACCATTTATAGTCTATTCTGTGGCCATTGGGAAAAGAGTAGTTTTCGCAATTCCAACATAATAACCTTCTGTTTACGCATCTACCTTATAAAGTATTGTAACTTGGTCACTCTGAAATGAACTGACACATTTTTTGACTATGAGATGTAAATCTCTCTACATACCTGAATTCCCTCACCCCCAAGTAACTCTAGTAACTACATTTTTTTTACCTCAAGTTCTCGATACACTTTCGACATTCTTGACACTAAAGGGAGGGGCAATTTTAAGGGTGGGGAGATCAGCCAATATCATTGAAACTTTGAAGAACAGTTGAAGTGGCCAGCTTTCTTCGCCTGACCCCCTTCGTACGTTTAGGGAAAGTACCACGAACAAAGTTTCCGTTTCGGTTTATACGTTTAACTTTGATTCAACAAGTTTTGTTTCTTTGTGGACACCACACTAATTTCTTTATCTTCATTTTGGACGGTTACCCTCTCTTCCTTTTATCCGAAAGTCGTTTTCCATTAATCTTGCATTAATTAAAGTCGCGTTTATTTCCAATACCTTGATTTTATGGGGCTTTAATTTCCTATAAGGTAGCTATGCTCAATCTATGTATGCTACTTACCTTTTCATTAAGAGACGTTGTTTTGAGTTCCCATTTCGCTGATTCGCGTTCTATACACGCAACACAACTAAGCAAAGTTATGATTTTCTTGTTTTATTATCTTTTAAAAGACTTTGACTCCTATGAACATCGTAGAGGGAGGCGTCAAGCAAATTTGGTCAATACCACTAGGAAAGATACAGCCACAGTGGATGTGATGAGTAAAATCAACAAACTGCTAACAGAAGGGAGACTGCAGCTCTGTCAATCAAAGGGTGACATTTGTCAGTCAGGTCCCCCAGGCCCTCCTGGTCCACCTGGTCCGAGAGGAGAGAAAGGAGACCGAGGACGAAAAGGGAAGAGAGGAGCACACGGAAACAAAGGAGATAGAGGTGTTATAGGATCACCAGGTAAGAGCGGCAAGCAGGGAATCATGGGAACCGTAGGACCAAAAGGTGATGCTGGCCTCAAAGGGCAAAAAGGCGACACAGGACCCCCTGGCATGCCGGGAACCAAAGGAGAGCCTGGTGAATCGATTTCAGCTCCTGTTATTGCAGTTTCACCAACAAACCTAACAGTAAACGAAAGTGAAACAGCTTCATTTCAGTGTTCAGTCAGCGGTAATCCTGAGCCTGCAGTAGTGTGGAGTAAAAGGGGTAACCTTTCCGAAGTAAGCAAATCAGCGGTTTCGAGAGGGAGATTGTTATTAAAGAATGCAAAAGCAAGACACTCCGGAGAATACCAGTGCTCGGCAACAAACATCTTGGGACATGCGCAAACACTAGTGCAGCTTGTTGTAAATGGTGAGTCTTTTGTGAAATATTGAAGGCCTACCATTAAATTTTATTTAATTCCGGTGAGATTTCGGATGTGTTAATTGATTTTGGGTAAAAACGACAGTACCGGTATCAGGTTTCCTCTTGTGATAAAGTAAAAAATTTACTGGAGGGGGATTTCGTTAATTAATGTACACTTCCATCCCATTCCTTTTTTCGCGTTTTTAAATCGAGATTTTAAGGTTTTTTTTCTCATAATTTCCTCGAATCAAACAGTAAAGCTTTAGTAAATAATAACAAACAGCCTGCTAAAGTAAACAGCGTTCGTAACACGACTTGCAGCATTAACTTGGGACACAAAACATAAAATGATAGGAGAGTAATTTTTCAGTTAGCTATTAGGAAATAAAAAATCCTGGTTTTCCCAAGAGGAGTCAAAACTGTAACTCCAGATGTAAGTCCAGATATTCTATTACTAAGCACCGACATCTCAGAAAACTTGAGAAAAGGTACGCGCTTTAGTGGTCCTTCTAAATTTGACCTTCAGAAATATTTCATTGTGTTTTGTTTGTGTGTGCACCTATTCAATTTTATTAGACTTTGGCACCTAATATTCTGAGTTATTAGTTGGCATTCAAAGCATTTTATCCTTGTTTTAAATTTTATTTTTTATGTTTGTTTGTTTGTTTGTTTTTTAAAACACATTAGAACACATTGAATGACGATGATGTGAACTGCGGAAATGCAAATTTAAATGATGATCGTCGCAGTGATAATTGCAATTTAAGCAGCCTCAAGTTAACACGAAAAAGATTTCGGAACTTCAACGATACTAAAAAAGGGTAAAATAAAAATCAAACTAAGGATGAAATTGGACGGCAACAATGACATGTTGATTTTGTTTTATTTCTGCAGTTCCTCCTCGAGTTTCTCTTCACCCAGGGCCTCATTACGCCATTGAAGGCAGCAATTTCACTTTTCCGACATGTCAAGTGACTGTTTATCCGACACCAGTGGTCATTTGGAGAAGGGTAACAGGGCAGTTACCACAGGAAAGGGTGAAATACAATAACAGTAATTTGCAACTTTTACATGCTAGAAAAATAGATTCTGACGTATATCTTTGTTCAGCAACAAACCTGCTTGGAAGTTTTGAAAAGAAAACACTAATGGTCATCGTTTCTCATCCTCGATTTACTGTTGAGCCACCTGTGAGCATATTTGCAGCGCTTGGAGACACCTTGACGCTTAATTGTAGCGCAACTGGTAACCCTCGACCAGTTATTAGGTGGAGAAAACAAGGAGGTCATCTGCCAGTTGGAAGGAACCAGCAAATTAATGATGCGTTAGTGATTAAAGAAATTAAAGAGAACGACACAGGTCATTATATTTGTACCGCAACCAGCGCAGGAGTGTTTAACGTGGAAACTGTGACGACCATTAAATTTTATCCAAGAGGTCAGTTTTAACTACAGTCTAATATATAGATTTAGCCAGGGCTAAAAGCGAAGCTCTGAATAATATTTATTATTTGTTCTAACAAAATACAAAATCATGTAATGCTGCGATGGCAACGCCAGA
>JBBMOI010000013.1:15045000-15125000 GCA_038088405.1 Porites divaricata
TTATCTTTAGTAAGACCTTGTAAGGGTGCGCAAGTGAAAGCGGTCTTGCTTGGCTGGACAAAACTGAATTTAAGCCTTCGTGGCGGTTTCTAAAGGGGTCAGAAAGGGAGAGCAAAGGGGAAGGAGATTGGATTGTTTAAAGAATCAATCAAACATAAGGGAGAAGGGGCACTCCATTTTATGTTCATATCCCTCCCCTTTCACAATAATAAAGGGGACTTTTTCTAAATTATTATTATCATTGTGAAAGGTTTGAGCCCAGGAGTCATTTCAAAAGTAGGTTGAGTTTGATCGTCCGGGTGAACGTAGTCCTGAATAGGACCTGTTGTTGTTGACAGTGACTGACGTTTCGACAACCTGTGCGGTAGTCATCTTCAGAGTCAAAGTGAGTTGTATCACGTCAGTTGATACTATTGATATGATTGGTCAATTACGTCACGATGTTATTGGTCGTCTGTCTGTCAGTTAAGCCGTGATGTTATTGGCTATGATGACTCGTAATCAGTAATTGGTGCGTTTCGATCCGTCTATTGTCACAGTTAAACAGTTGTCTATTGTTAGTCAAATTGTCAGTTCTCCAGTCGTTCTCTCGTAGTTAGTTTTGCTAGATCTCGTCAATAAGTCGTCTGTACGGCGCTGGTAACTGTTGGCTATGATTCAGTGGCGTTTGTTCTAAGTTAGTAAACCAGCTTTCTAAAGTAGGACGTTGATAGTAGTCTGTAGAATACGTTATACATGTCGCAGAGTCCCAGTCAATTTGATGTTTCGTCTGTAAATGATGCTCAGCAATGTGATTGTTGACGTCACCATTCCTTGTCGCTGGTTTGTGTTCGGTCAGTCGCGTGCTAAGGTTTCTGCCGGTTTCACCAATGTAAGAAGCCTGGCAGTCGCAGCATTTCGATCTTGTATATAGTTAATAATTCTAATTATTTTGACATTAATACGACCGTTCCGTAACAAAAAACACAAAGGAGCTACCAAAAGGATTATTTGAGCATGGACGTTTAACGATAACAACTCGGCCACGCTACAAGAGCATACAAGTAAGTCGTGATAAACAGTGTGCCTCTGTACGAGTATCCGAGAAAATCAAAGTTGTGACGATCGCTGTAGATGAAAGGGAGATCTTAGCATTAAAAAGCAATGAAATTTACCAAAAAGTATGCTGCAGGTGCAGTTACAGAGTTATTGTTTTGTTCATTTGAATTAGCAAAACATTGAAAACTCAACACATGAGCAATAGGTTTAAAAACCTAAAGCTCACGTTCGTTTGGTTTTCTTTGTGCTCAGCCTCTTCTGGAATTGAGAGACAATGGAGTTGTAAAAAAATCCAATTTTGGCCCTAAAGCCTCAGAGTCGTGTGAGAATTTTTATATATCGAAAGTGACCTTTTGTCTTTGACGTTTTCCTTCAGCTTCCAAGTAGCGCTTTCAGACAAAACAATTCGTGATATACATGCAATGATTCAAACTCGACGAACAGTCCTATTAAGCGGCATGCGCAGGTTCCCATACAGAGGCTTAACAGTGCAGTTGAAATAGTCATCCGATCCATTTATCGTTGTCATCTAGTTAAACTTGAAGCGACGATTACCCAGCGGCCCTTGCAAGGAATGAGGAGGGAAAAATGTATGCTGAGGAATCCCATGAGTCACAGGTATTAAACCAGTTACCATTCCCTGCCCATCTCCAACTGGCTGGATGTCACGCACGGGAGAACGGTGAAGATCGACCAAGCTGTAACTTGAAGAACCTGGATTCCTGGAGACTGTGTTTCCCTCCATAGTGATCGAAATGTCACGAATTCCTTGAAAGGCGTTCCGCCATATTTTGTAGGGAACTGCAATCAAAAGGTAACAAGGCCAGCAGGCACACCAAGCAGGGTGACAGTCAAAGAAATGATTGACAGCTGAACAGTTAGTTACCACGAAGTTCGCTCCAACAGCTGCTGTCATTTCAAGACATTCCAGTGAATCATAGCGTCTGATGCCTTGAGTCTTCCACCAGCGGAGAATCATGGGATTGAAGTCAAACTATTTGCAAAATAAGCAGATTAGTAGAGAGTAATCGAGGAAATTTTATCTGCGTTAATCTCTGGACCCCTCTTCTGGACCTGTTCGAGTCTAGAAATAGAATTTCAACAATTATTAAGTAAGGCTGAGTATGATGTGAAGAATTATGCAGGTAGAAGAGAAGGTTATTAACGGCATAATTCTTAGCTTTATATCATAAGAAATTGTATATAATTCCATAGTTGTTTCATCAAAATATTTCTAAGTTCTTAAGAAGCTTTTCTTGTCGTAGACTTCCTTCAAACTATTTGCCTATTTCTCGGCATGGTTTCAGGATATAAACGATGTTTTTTTTTCTTATAGATACTCCGCAAAAAGTAGATAACATCTATCAAGCAATATGATTTGGGTATTCCTGCATTTCGTCCGTTCACGTTTAGTCCGAAATTCACTGAGTTATTTTGTCTTCGGATAGCCGTGAACGCTATTGTTTAGTTCACTTGGGGTTGATCGATGGTATGTTTGCCTAGAGACGAGGCCGACTCGTGCGCTATACCATACAATCGTTGGTGTGTTGATCGCATGTTCCAAATTTGGAATAAGCCGGGAGATTTAACCCAATCAGAAACGGCGAAATATTTTGAATGAATGACCAAACCTTTATCATGTTTATTCCCAGTTCGAAAACAAAAAATGCTTTGATTCTGATAGCACTTACCTCAACTGCAAAACTTGCTTTTTCATATAGCATATCTTCTACCTTTTTAAGTCCATCTTCTAACATTCGCCTTATGTCGGGATTAGAAGTATCAACACTGACCACAAACTCTGGTCTGATGTAACGTTCCTCGTATAGGGAAGTACAGTGCTCAGTTCCCCACCGGGCATAGGGATTCATCCAGGGGGTACTATTCGACTGAACCCACCATTCAGGGTCACGGATACTTAGATATTCTCCCCTCTTATTTAGTCTAATGGACAGAAATAAAGCGATAGAAATTGAAAAAAAAATAAGTGTTTCAACCCCGTGTGGTAATCTTTTTAAAGAGGGGAGGGCTCAATGCGATAGCTCGCTAATTGTCGATATGAAAGTACTGGTTAAAGCTCTACCGTTTTTTGACTGAGGTAAAAGTCCAGGTGCGGATCTAGAATAAATACTGACTGATTTCCTACTTCTAGAGAGGTCTGGGGGCATGCTCCCCCGGGGAAATGTTTTGGATTTTAACTCCCCAAAGTCCTCTTTCCTGGGTTTCTGAGTCATTCAGACGGGATGTTTACTGACTGTCCAAACCATTTTCCAGATATCAACTTGGAAAGTTTAAAGTTTTTTACTAAAATATATTTATTATGAAAAATCTGACCGATTTCCGTAAAACGGTGAAAACCGGTATGGATCCGTGCCTGAAGTCAGGTACATGTACGGTGCTAAAAGCTGCATGGTTTAACAACTAAACGTTTTGAGATGATTTAGCTTATTGAATTATACCAATGGTTATCACGTGGAAAGCAGCCTCGCAGAATTTTGGCATTTGTACCGAAGAAAATGTAGGTTTCGTATTTTGTTTATTGAGCCTTTGTATGGGTGACGGTTTCCGACGAAATCCAAGTCGCGAAGATCATTGATGAAGCCACGATGTCATAGATTAAAGCGACGATCACATTGCCATTTTAATGAGTTTGACAACGTTAGTTCATGCAATGACGGCAAAGAAACCTGCCAAAAAAAAGTGCTATACTTTCAGAGTTTTTGTTTTGCTAATTTTCTCGTTCCTGCCGTCGTTGATTGCGCTGATCTTGCTAGTAGTATTACCGCGAAAAACAATTCTTGATATGCGACGATTTTGCTGTAAAACCGCGACGATTTGATAGAAACGCGCGACGAAATCGACGTCCGCAGGTACCCTTACAAAGGCTCTTTATTAGGTGATTTCCGCGATAACAGAGTATAAGGGTAAAGAGTATAACCACGGTTACCTTTGGCCATGTGGTACATGTTTGCCGCAAGTTACCAGCAGTAAAAGAGGTCGGTTGAAGAGCTGATTTCGGAAAGCATCCAATTCACTTGTCGTCTTCACGAGGTTAATCTTATCGGTGTTGGATAACTCCTGTTTATCGCTAATAATCGTGACTTGAGAGCTATCTGGAAGCCGTAGGACCTCAGCTCCGTCTTTGTTCAGTTTAAATTCGTTTGGAGGATTGGATTTGAATGCTGAATATGAAACTAGCACGACTTCAGAAGAATTCTGCATTTCGAGATTTAAAATTGCTTTGATACAGACCATCAAAGGAATTATTATTGTAAAAGCTACACCTGTAAGTAACAATGGTTTATAGATGCAAATACAGCATTACATGAATGCACAAATTAATGAACCCTGATACGTTAAGACACACCGTTTTCCAGCTGAACAAATAATCAAAAATAAGAACTTTCATAACCTTATCACAGTCAACCAATTTTCTCCTCTGTGGTCCTCTAGATCCATGTTCAAGAAAAAGTAACTCATTTATTATATATTTTTGGTCAATTTTAACACAAAGATGTTATGCAGCAAAGAAAGAAAAGAACAGAATCAGCGCTTAAATTTACAATCCACAAACAAATATTCTTGATATTTGAACACCTGCTGACTTCTTCCAAAAATACGTTTCCGCGCAGTCTTTCGCGATGGCATAAGAAACTTCATCAGTTCCTCTGAGGCAAAGCTACTATATTTTTTAACGACGCGGTAATTATTATAGTAGAATGAGCCCTTATTCCTTCGCATACATCGCGTCCACCAGTATGACAGCACTGGCAAGGCGGCTACATTGGGATTGTTTAAGGAACATTTCCTGTAAGCTACTAATTCATTCGAAGTTAGGTGAAAAAAAAGAGAAATCGAAAAGATACACTTGACATCTACTCTACGGGATTCAGGGACATGTTTTTTTTTTATCAAGCTTCTCTCTTTTTTTACGAGGCTCCTCGTGGAGGCTCAACTTCGTGCCCTTCGAAAAAGTCCGGTTGATGCCCTGCGAAGATCGGACAGAACTTGTTTAACATTTACGCAGAAACGCTTGCTTCTCGGTTTGCGCTATTCTTGGAAAGAGGGGATAGTGACCAAATTTCATAAAAGTCAAAGTAAAGTTATTGATAAGCGACATTGGAGAAAAAAATATACAAAATAAACGATAAAACTCTTACAAATAAACATTTTACTGTAAAAATTGTTTCACGACTCACTACACTGTGTCTTAACAAAACATGGTACTTTGGATTAGGAACTAAGTTTTACTATCTTTGATTCCTATTTAATTTGTTGGCTGCATTGGGAAAAGAAGTACATTATACCAACCAGAAGCCTGCATGGTACAGATTTTTGAGTCAGCATACAGAGTTTACAGATAATAATGCGAGGTTGAAAACTAGTCCTCAATGGAGAAAGTTTGGCAATACTCATCAGTATTGGCAAACAGTCGCTTTCAGTTCTTCAAGAATATTTTAGTCGCTTTCAATAGGGATTTTAAGTCTTCTATGGAGCTCGAGGTGTAGCTCTGTTCAAACAGCAGTTTAAAACTTGCCCTTTTTAGTGGTGCTAAGACGAACAAACCTGAACTTGGAAGCTTAATTTTGCGGTGTGAAGGAGCCTTTTACTAAGCGTTTTGTTTCAATGCAAAAGGCATTGCTATCCGTGGTTATACCACGTACAAGAATGTATTTATATCCTCTTCGTCCCGTCTGAGATACTTATGGTCTATGAGCCACTCGATTTGTTCTTTTATCATCTTCTTCTGTGGGATGAACATGTTTTTAAGAACTTCGACAAGTTCTGTTTGAAGAGCAGCATTTGTTATTCTCTTCCGCATCTTCATGATCTTAACAATCGCCTCCTGAAAAATAGAGCCAACCAGATTACAAGGGTCATTTTCACTGAAGCCGTTGACCGTTTGCGTTTGCCGTTAAGGGGATTCTAGATCCACTCTAACGTTTGGTGCAACTACAGCTGGGTAAAAACACGTTCGTAGTCCCTTTCTAGGACCGTGTCAGGGGTAAAAACACGTTCGTAGTCCCTTTCTAGGACCGTGTCAGGGGTAAAAACACGTTCGTAGTCCCTTTCTAGGACCGTGTCAGGTAAGAAAACCTCTGCTCTGAAAACGTACATCGATTAAGCACATGCCGGAAAGGACATTCCGTTGAACAACTCAAACGAATGAATGAGTTCTCACTGTTTTAAATGGGTGGCATTTTGTTTTTAAACTCGGTACCTTACTGACAGTGACTTTAAGAGCATAATCAAACTATCCAGTACACTCCCAAAATAACAGTAAATAAAAGCGAAAGATAAGTCAATGTTTTACATTCTAGTCCTCCTTTCCTTTTCTTCGACTAATATCTGCTAATTGAGATTATTAGATGGAAGATTGCGAATGTATAATCCAGAAGAAACTTAAGCTGCAAATGAATGGAGGGATAAGCTGCAAGAGGTAAGATAAAAAATATATTATCACACCTGTATTCTAAGAATCCTAAGCGCCACTATGCCGTCATTCTCTTCTTGTTTTGTTTTCTCTGTGGAAAGCTGTAGCCGTCCAATGAGATTCACCTTGCCGCGTTTCTGTACCTTGCCATTTTTACTGATTGAAAGAGAGAGACAAAATTAAACAGAAAAAATGCCGTAGAAAATAAAAAAACTTTTGCAGTAGGTTCCTAGTAGACACACAGTGCATGGGTCACTGAGAAACGAAAAGAAAAAAAGGAACCTTCTCAAGAAAGATAGGAAAATCTCGTTTGCATCTCGCAAGTTTTACGTAGCCTACATGTGGGTACATGCTATCGAATAGTGACCACTTAGCGGCTATTTGGGTTTCAACAAACAAGAAAACACATCTAGGAGTCCCCATTTGAATGTCACGCAAAAATTAACCGGACAACAACGTGACCCCAGAGAAGTTTGCGCGACCAAGTACTCCTTTATGAAGTAAACTCAGAGCAGATTCCTCGCTAAACTTACATGACAGCAAACTCTTGATTGACCCAGAATAAAGAACTGTCGCTAAAATCTTTTGGAGACTTGGCCTCGGGTTGACAAACAAGAATTTGACGCTTGAGTTTGGCGAAGGCAACTAGTGACTACAAAAGAGAGAAGAGTTTCAAAATATGAGTGTCAACTGACACTTAAACAGAGTTCGACGTGACAGAGCCAATTACTGTAAGTTTATATCGGTCAAACTGAGTTAAAGTGTAGAAAACCAGCAGTCCCTCAGGATTGTCGCCCGGACGGGCATGTTACGAGCATTTCGTGAACATGTTACGAGAATGATGCAAGCATGTCAGCAACAGGCATATTACGAGCATAGGCGAGCATATTACGATTATTATGCGTGTATGTTACGAGTATGGTGCGAGTATGTTACGAACATGATGCAAGCATGTCACGAGCAAGATGCGAGCATATTGCGAGCCTTATGGCAGCATGTTACGAGTATGATGTCAGCATGTCAGTAACAAGCATGATGCGAGCATACATGTATTATGATTACTATGCGAGCATCAGTTACGATCATTCGCCACTTTAGAAAGGAAAAGGAAACCGGACCGACCTAATTTTCGCAAAAATTTTGGCGGGAATGTTACTATGGACAGGGAAAACAAATTGGCCAATAGCTGATCGGCGCTTCCCCTGTAACGATCCCAGAAACAATTGCGGGACATATTTCGGTTCCACTTCCCTTCACGTCTCTAAAGTGGCGAATGATGCAAACATGTTACAAACATTGGGCGAGCAAGTTACGAGCATGTCACGAGCAAGATGCGACTGTATTACGAGCACGATGCAAGCATGTCACAGTCACAAGTGCGAGCATATTGCCAATGCGAGAAAATAACAAGCGTGGTCCGAGCATGTAATGAGCACGAAGAAAGTATGTTACCCTCATGACATAAGAATACGAACACGATGCGAACATGTTACCAGCGAGCGAATAAGGGTGATACTCGACGCAACTGCCTGAAGTTTATAAAAGTGAGAAGTACTGAGGCGGATCCAAGGTTTTTCTTAGGTGGGGGTGCACCACTAAGGAACTACCATTTTGACTACCATTTCACGCGTTGAACATAAATTCGTCAACCAAGCCTCATGTTTTACTTCAGCTCAAAGTTTTGTTATTATTAGTAGCATTTTTTGCAGAATACTAGTTGTATTAGAAAGCCGCAGGTCATCTCGGGGAGTGGGGGGGGGGGGGGTGCGCACCCCCTTCACCTTCGCCCAAGATCCGCCCCTGAGTTACTTCTCCAGGAATAGTAATGATTGCAATGCAGGGTTTTCAGTCGGCCACCCTGCTTAGTTTTGCACAACAGTCGGGGCAGAGCAAGAAGGACTAAAAAAAAACCCGCATGTTTTGACTCGCTGCAGTCAGCAGTTTAACTTAACTTGAACTTAATACATGGATAATCTCTTGATCCCCTTCCTTCGGGAGTTATAATGGCATAAGAGCATGAGTAAGTAATCTACCTGTTGCAATTGTGTCAGAAAAACCGAACTGACCTGAATTAACAGTTTGTTAAAAATCAGAAATTACAAAGCTTACCCACAACGTCCTCCTGAGTTCCGAATCAGGAAGTTCAGAAGCAAGCCTACAAAATGATAAGAAGACGCATTTAATATCTGATCCACGTTGCGGTTCAACTTTCTCTCTGGTTTAATATTTATTTTTCTTTTGCTTTTGTGTATGGTGACGAGAATAAAGAAAAATAGAAATTTCTAACGAATGCTTGAGCAAGGCTTTCGGCGCTGGATCGCAGCCGAACGTAACCAGACGTTTAGTTCCGTGTCTGGCGCAGGCTGGGACAAGCTCCAGTTCTAGAGTTGTATGTACTAAATACCGAACCTGAAGATAGGAAAAATAAGGCTGTACTTTACTGATCTCAAATTTTCGAAGGATATCTTCTCGTGTGATCGCTCATTCCAGGCAAAGAGAACAGCCATTTGAAAAGTTGTCACTTCAAGGTCAAATTTCCCAATTTTGTTGGCAAACGTTATCTTTAAAAGAAGAATCCGGTGTCTCAACAAGGCTAAATCAATAACTTACAAAACGTTATAAAGTCTCAGCAAACGGATGTAACATTTTTGGATGTTACATGTTGCGTCGGTCTGCACACCCTGTTGTATGATGCTGCATGTTGTTCCGGGTTGTTGGGAGTTGTTGCGCAAAGTTTGAAACCGGTGAAACTTTTGAGCCAACAACTTCCAACATTTGTTTTGTTCTGCGATCGCCGAAGCGTAGCACAACAATGTTGGATCGATTTGCACAGCTCTTCCAACATTGTTGGGGCCACGCACGCACATTACACATGGTCTCCTTGAACGCCAATCACGTGTATCACAGTAAGTCGATTGATTAATTATAATTTATCAATATATCAATATTATGGCATAATGCAATTTAATTCCCAACATTGTTGGGAGTTGTTGCATCCGTTTACACACCTCTGCCAATACTATCCAACAACCCCCAACATTTTTTGGGCCAACGATGTTGGGAATTGTTGCGTCCGTTTGCACGTAGTTTAAAGTAACTTGGTTTACAACAGAGGCATATCTTTCAAACGCCATTTTCCAACCCTTTCAGCTTATCTTTGAGATGATTATTAAGATATCAATGGGTCGAAGGAGATCTCGGTTTAAAATTACAAATTTAGAAAATGGACAGACGTGGTGTATCAAGACAAAGAAAAAAACTGCATAATTTTTGCGTTAAATACGTGTCAACAAGCCGAAGCAAACGAGGACACAAGTTACCAAAGAAAGCGTGATAAACGAGATTCAACCTTTCAGCCCAGTGATTAAAAAACATAAGGGCTTGTCGATTTTGTTTTTGTATAAAATTTAAAGTATTCGCTTCCAGCGAACTTCTGCTCTGTCCTTTAAACCAAGAACTCGAAGACACCTTGGTCTGACCCAAAGTCTTTTTGTTCATACACTGAAACTCTCTCTTGGACGGACACCTACGGGACCGGCCCTGACTGTCCGTCTTAGAGAGGTGTCCGGTTTAAAGAAAGTCGAGGTATCGTGACACCTATAATCAACAGCTGAACCTTTTCAATGAATACAAGTCTGCTTAGCTTGAACAAAAAAAAGCTAAAACTGGAACATTGTAACAGAAAAGTTGAATTATGTTCCCACTGTGCAATTAAATGTTCATCACAAGCAAACTATCACGGCCGCATGGACTAAAAGCGTAACAGTACACATTCTGCGAACTGGAGAACGACTACAAAATATCAAACATTTTGCAATTTACTGTTATGTAGAGCAACTAAAGTTTTGTTTTGAGATATATTCACTTCATAACACACTTCCCAGTTGTCCGTTGATGGTTTCAAGAGTATCCGTTGTCTGCGTTAGAGAGGTGTCCGTCTTATAGAGAGTATAGTTACAGTAAAATGACTAAAAAAACGCCAGGGACCAATACCAGGTGTCCATCTTATGGAGGTGTCTGTTAAGAGAGAGTTAAGAGCGGCTGTCTGTAAATATCGACCAGGGGTGGGAAAAATAAAAATTTCGAAAAATCCAAAAAAAATTCAGTGGACTACCCTAAGTACCTTAGTAATGAAAATATAAATTTTTCTTTCATCGGTTAAATATTTTGGCAGTACAGCGAGTGTAAAGATTGACCGCTTCACGGCCTCCACCGGGCCGCTTTTTCGGGACGCGCGACAGAATAACGAAAAAAGCTCGATTTTAGTCTAATTCAAACATCATTCAATTCGCAATGCTTCTGGGGGAGGGTACTGCAAAAGAATGTGTCTCTAAATTTTAGATCTCCAGAGGTTAGCATCAGCAGAGACTGCATTGGTTTTACTTGTTGTTTTGGTATAAAACAACCTACATACAATAAAACTCCCTAAGAGAAGGAACCCGTTTTTCAAAAAGTGGACAAGGCTATCCACTGGATAAATCTCTATCCAGTAGATAACCCAATCGGATTCCCTAATACTTATCCCATGGACAGGAATTCATCCAGTGAATAGAGCTATCAAATGTTTGAACAATTGACATGCATATATGCTGCTATCATTTGAGTCTAATAATGTGCAACTAACAGTAGTTGTGTACATGTAAGTACTAAATACTGACAGTAGCACATGCTGGCCAAATTTCAGCTTTGTTCATTTGTTCACCCTGTTTTATATAGACCCCTTCACGGTTGCGAGGGCATACTAGGTAATCAGGCCAAGATGGCAGGGAAGTCAAAAGTTTGTTTGGGAATTCAACGCTTTCCTTCTTTTTGCAACCACAATCTCTGTATTAGCTATTATTTTGTACTGCATTGGTTTTTTAAGAGTTGAAATAGAGTTGAACAATCAGAAGGAGAGATTATTCGCGCTTGAAAAAGTCGCGGAGCGGACGAAACCACCATCTAGCGATCAACGTATCATCAAGATCATCAAGGATGTTGGCGGTATGCACTTTAATTTTAGATTTGACTCATCTTAAAAAAAAATAGTTTTCTTCTCGCAAAGAACATAACATACATACTGTAAGTCTGGCTCTTTTCCCCGGGGAGGTGGGTACTCGATCTCTCCTTAGGTGTCGCTGATTTTCCTGAGAGAATTTCGATTTTTGATACCCTGTTTAATAAATTCGTAGAAAATACGAGCAGGCTGTTTACCGTCCAAGAAAAAAATACCCCGTTTAGGACAAAAATTGATAAAATCGATACCCTGATTAAGACAAAAATCCCGAGAAAAACATACCCTAGCTGGCCGCACGTCCCCATTAAGCCCTTATAGGGGAGTACCCCCCCGGGCTCTTCCTCCTCTACAATTGCCACGATTTTAACTGTTTCGCCCTAATAACCAATCAAGCATGGATTGTTTGCCTTACATAGAAAATTACATTAACAGTAACTACTGCTAATGAAATAAAATGCATAAATTGAATTCTTAAAAATACAGTGGTCGATTGGCTTACATATCAATGCATACATCAGCATCGTGTGACTTCTGCTTTAGCTCTGGCCCCGGTTGTTCAAAAGTTGGAGAAGGATATCCATTGTATAAATCACTATCCAGTGGATAACGACATTGGTTTCCCTAATGCTTATCCGCCGGATAGTGATTTATCCGGTGGATAGCGCTATGTAGCCTTTGGACAACCGGGTACTGGTCTATAAGGCAGATATATTATATACACCCCGCTCTGGATCATTGATTGCGAAGTGCATTATATCTTAAGTCAGGGAAAGGAATAACAAACAAATGGACAAATTAGTATGTAGCAGAAGATTTAACGACATCCTAATGAATCTTAATTTGTGACCCTTCCCGAAATTTATATGCTAATTTTGAACTATCAAAGCTTATTTACATTTCGGCTGGCCCTACTTGGCTCCAAGGCTTAGGGGAATAATACGAAAGAAGAGATCTTGAGGCTCAGCAATGAATAATACATTTTTTTTCTTTTATTTTCCCAAGCCTCGTAGCCAAGTATGAATTTTAATGTATCAAAATTTCTCTGTTAACAATATAATTCATTAATGTTCTAAGCGAAATCTTACGATTCTGAACGACATAGAAGCAAGCGCCAAGAAGATGCAACCAACACAACGAGCAAAGCTAAAACACCAGAGGACGCATTAAAAGAAATAAACAAACTGCTATCAGCAGGGACACTGCGCCTTTGCAACTCAAAAGGTGACTCTTGTCAGTCAGGTCCCCCAGGCCCTCCCGGTCCACCTGGACCGAGAGGAGAGAAAGGAGAGCAAGGGCGAACAGGAGAAAGGGGACACCCGGAAACAAAGGAGACCAAGGCCTTGTGGGATTACCAGGGGAAAGCGGCAAGCAAGGTATAATGGGAACTGTAGGGCCAAAAGGCGATCCTGGACTTAAAGGGCAAAAAGGAGACATGGGACCCGCTGGCGTGCCGGGACCCAAGGGAGAGCCTGGTGAATCGATTACAGCTCCTGTTATTTCAGTTTCTCCTCCCAAGTTGATAGTAAACGAAAGTGGAACAGCTTCATTTCAATGTTCAGTGAGCGGTAATCCTCAGCCTACAGTAGCGTGGAGTAAAATGGACAATCAAGTCGCAACTACTTCTCTCCCTGGGTTGAAAAGGACACTTGCTTTTATCAAAAGTAACAGGAAGTGACACTGGAACGTATTTTTGTTCAGCAGCAAACATTTTAGAGAAGGCGCAGGCACAAGTGCAGCTTGTAGTAAATGGTATGACTGTGTACTATTAAATTCAATATTTGGTTTTGTTGCATTCACATTAAACGAGCAAAAGATCGATTCTTGGAGGCTTCAGTATGAGGTTTTTCAGAGTATGTCAGTGCAGGATCCTAGCCCTCGAATGTTACCATAATTTGTCTTGGTTGGTAGGCCAAAAATGAATTGTTATCTATTCATTATTTATTTTTTTTATTTATTGTTACTTATTTTTTTAAATGTACTAGAACAAGCTAAGGCCATTCTTTTCTTATGAACTACTCTGATAAAAGTTCCATCTCATTTAAAATGCTTTTCTACACACTAAATAAGGGTTTAATGACTTATTAGCCAGTAATTGTTATTTATTTATTGTGGTTTTTACCTGCTGTTGTTACCTTTTTCTTTTCCTTTGTTTTTTTTTTGGCCGAAGAGATTACAATTTTTCTCAGTCAGTTTAACGGGATCACTGTTTGATCCTTTTTGTTTTTGTTTCAGTTCACCCTCGAATGTTCCTTCATCCGGGACCTCATTACACCATTGAAGATAAAAACGCCACCCTTCCAATCTGTCACGTGACTGGCTACCCTCAGCCTGTGGTAACCTGGGGTAGGTTGTCTGGCCAGTTACCCCAGGTTAGAGTTAAGACTAACACAAGTGTCTTAATCATATTCCGCGAACGAAAGAATGATTCCGACACTTACTTCTGCTCAGCAGTAAACCTGTTGGGAAGTGTTGAAAAGAAGACGCTGCTAGTAGTCAGGGTCCCTGTTCCTAACTTTACCGTTACGCCGCCTGTCAAAATCTTTGCAGCGACTGGTGAGACTTTGGAGTTAAATTACACCGCTACTGGTGATCCAACACCAGTTATCAGCTAAAAAAAAGATAAGGATCTCAGCTGCCTGTTGGGCGAAGCCAGCAGATGAATAGCACATTAATTCTTAAAGCCTTAACGCTGAACGACGCAGGAAACTATATTTGTGTCCCAACAATAACTGGGGAACATCAACTTGAAACGGTGACAAACGTTGAAGTGTATCAACCGATAGCTCGAGGTTTGTTTGTTAGACTGCATCCATTATGTATACTACAGGGGGGGGGGGGGGGGGTGCAAGGGATATTTCTAAAAGGGGCAAAGTTCTCTTTATATCCTCCCCATACACATCATACAGGATTTTTGACGTTCCTCCTCTTGAGCAAAAGGGAAAAAACCCAGGTCTTAGTAAAATATGGGCAATATGATGAAGTAGTGCAGAAGTTTATGTTTAAACGGAACAGAGAACCGAAAATAAAAGGTAACAAAATGATCACAGATGTTAGTATTTTTGGTCTAAAGTTCAAATCAGAGGAAGTTTTAAGAAATTAACGCCAGCTGTGGCTCACTGAGAAATTGCATACTGAGGCCATGTGGCAGTTTAGGGTCAATAATATTGCAAACTACATGTGCCAAAATAAGTTACATTTGTTTTGGGGGACATAGACTAGCAAAAGAGCAAGCTCAAGAGAAAAAAGACAAACAAAAGAATGAGACACTAAATGGCCTGCCTAAACAGTAAAGTACAAAAACAAAAAGGAATTGCAAGTCAGTCTGCTTCTGAAGAAAGGTCTACTTCGGGGGGGAGGGGGTGAACTCAAAGAAGTTCTATACGGGGAGGTCCCCCCCTGAGGTCTAACCCCTTACAATTGTTATGCCATTGTTGTCAGAAAAGGTACCCCTTCCGTATACTTTACATTGACAAATAGAACCCCTTTAACATATCTAGTTTAGAACTTTGCATCCAATCCCTTTAACTGAAATGCATACCTTTTCATATACCTGAAACCTGAAAAAGGTGATCTATCTGACTTTTTCAGGCTTGCAAATAAACATTTGCTTTTCTCTGAAAGTAAATATTTGATTAATGTTTTTTTTTTTTCTCTTCTCACTTCAGGTCAAGACTGTTTATCACTGATCAAATTAGGCTATACTCAAAGTGGAGTGTACTCTGTGAACCCGGACGGTCAAGGAGCCTACCTTGTATATTGTGACATGCGCACTGATGGCGGAGGATGGACCGTGTTCCAGAGAAGACAAAATGGCTATGTGGACTTCTATCGCGGTGGAACTAGTACAAATTAGGCTTTGGTCAGCTGACGGCTGAGTTCTGGTTAGGAAACGACAAGATCCACAGGCTGACGACCGCTAGACCCAGATCTTTGCGGGTGGAACTGGGTGACTGGAACGGAGAAAAAGCATATGCCAAATATGGCAAGTTTTACACTGGTGATGAGAAGGAGAAGTATCGACTTGAAGTGGGCTCGCATTCAGGAACAGCGGGAGATTCGTTAGCATGGCATAATAACGAGGCTTTTAGCACTAAAGATAGAGATAACGACAGATGGGGGAGTATACTCTGTGCTGTATCATTTATTGGTGCCTGGTGTTACAGCGGTTGCCACAACTCCAATCTAAATGGAAAATACCTTGGAAACACTGGGTGGAATTATACTGGACTCATTTGAGTGGCTTCAGATTCGGTATTTCACCAAACTTCACAGAGATTAAATTGAGGCCGTCATTATAAATACGAAAAGATCCTGTTTGATAAAAAACTCTTATCATTGAAATAGATTTCAATCATATCAGACAACAAGTATCAAAATTGAGCTGAAATAAACAAATCAAAATCAAAATACTCCAATGAACAAATGCATATTAAAATCTGTTTCGAAAAAGTTATCAGCGACTAAACGTCAATTATAATAAAAAGGATTTATATCATGATTAAATAATAAATAATAATAAATGAATAATTAATAAATAAATATATATGTCATGAGAAGGTCGAATGCAGATACTTGTTCTTTCTTTTTAAGGCCTTAGGGATCATGGCGGTGGGTGGGGGGAGAGGGTGAAGGGGGGGGGAGGGTAGGTCGTAAGCGGCCACTCTTAAAATTTTGCGATTTGAAAGGAATCATGACTTTTACTTCGATATGTTTGATACCTCTCTCATGCATATTCAGAAAATCTAAAGTCTTTCCTTGAATGTTTTTCTTTTTTCTCTTTAGACAAGACATGCGGTATGTTCAAACAGAACGTTTTAGTCGGACAAGCCAGAAAAGTGGAGGGACGTATATTATCTTGATTTTAAATGCTATTTACTGTACAAATCTTCGGCGGCAAAATTATTGTCTTTGCTTTTCAAGTCATTGTGTCCCACTGCAAGTGAAGGCTTTCTCCGGAAATGCGCAAATTTAAAACATCGTATTACGAACGACTGTTATTAGCAGCTCTGTTGTGTAAACGACTTTCACATGGACAGTTTCCAACAATTTTTTTTAACTTGAAGGCAATTTCTCAGCCAGAGTTTCAGTTACTCCCCCCCCCCCCCCCCCCCCTTTTTTTACTATACGAGTAAGCTGAACTCATACGTTTGTGTAAGTCTTTTATTAATTTTAAGATTCCCACTCTAATTTAGACAGAAAAAAATAAACCAATGGAAGGCGAGAAAATCGCGTTCTAACCTCAAACTTCTTAGCTGATTAAGGTAACTCTGTAGAATAACAAAGACTGTACGAAAATAAAGAAGGCTACTTTTGAAAGGAGCCATTTTTAAAGGGAAACAAAGATTTACAAGTTTTATTGTTTTTACATTATTTACATATTGTTTACATTAGAATTTTAATTTGTATAAGTACCTTACGGAACAATGTCAGAAATAAAGATAACAAGAAAATTAAGGAATTAAGATGTGCGCAGTGATCAAGGTAGCTAGTGCTTCCTGATTGCTCCAATAGTTAGTCAATGGTCTTTTTAATTTGACATTTATTTTGCACCTTATGAGACTCAGGATAACTTTTAGTAATAAAAACGTACTGTTTTTCGTGTAAGGTAAAATCAGGCACGGAACTTAAGCCTCCGTGTTTTAATCCATGCAAGGTTTCAGGAGATGACTCAGCATATATGAACAATCTTATTGCCTATAAGATGTGCAAAGCACGTCAGCCTTAGAGAGACTGTAACTGTTCTGGAGGAATAATTTTCCAAGTCCTAAATTAACAAATTCGAATACAGAAGAGAAAACAAAAAATCGAAAAAAGATGCGCTTGCACTGCCATCCAATCCACAGATTCAGGGAGATTGTTCACGCTTCCCTTTTAACCATGCTCCTTCGTCGAGACTTAATTAGTTGGTATCTTGCGGAAATCAACACGGAGTTGTCTACAATTTAAGGTGGAAAAGAATTGCTCTGCAGTTTCGGCTGCTTATGGAAAAGAAAGAAAAGGCGAGCACTCGTAGTCCTCTCATGAAAAATATAACAAACCATAATAAGGTTTTTTCTAACCAGGGACTGGACTCACAATAATTTCAGCATATAAATCCCAAGAGGTAGATGTTAGTGGGCTCGGGAAGAATTGCAATACAACGCACGTACCAAATGTCTCTATTAGATAACTGGCAATATAGATATCATGTACACCTCTTTTGCTGAAGGTAAACATAAACAGTGAAATGTTGATCTTTTCAGCTTTTCGTTTTGGAATGTACATGGTTTCAAGCAGAAAACAGTTGTGATAAGATTAGAGTTTCAAAGAATTTTCAATAGAACGGTGAACATAAAACCTGCCCGCCAGCCCCTCCCATAAATCCCAACAGTTTACCCCAAGTAAGAAGTTAGTGTTGACATTTAGTTAGAGGGGATGGGTAGCTGGGTAGAATGTAATACTGATCCACACAAGATATGCCGAAACGGATATGAACTTTTGCCTCCTTAGAAAAGGGAAGCTAAGTGGAAATAATATCCTTGAAAAACAAGTAAGTCCCTATTTTTGACCAAAGTTAAGTATATATCATGCAACAGGTTCACGTACCAGAAGGTAATAATAATAATAATGACTTTATTAACGTGTCAACCAAAATTCTAGCAGAGAGAGGGGATTCCCCACTGCTAATAGGGGACACTTAATTAACTTTCTAAAAATATAAAATGAATCAATATAGAGACGAAACTAGAATCTACTAAGAGTTACAATTAAAACAACTAATAATAACTCACTAACATACATACTACAAAAACTCCATTTATACTTATCAAAATCCTAAAGTCTTGTAATAAAAATCATAATTAAGAAAAGCTAAAATTTACGAATTGCAAAGGTAGCAGCCACTGCATCCATCTAAAATGTTACTTAAATCAAGATTGCGTATCCGGGTCTTAAACTTGCTTAAGACTGGCAGCTGATCTGTCCTTACTTGTATCTTGCTCCCAAGTCTTGGACCTAGGTATCGAACTGATTGTTTTCCGTGCGTAATTGTGTTAAATCTAGGTTGATAAAAATCTTTCTGCCGTAAATGGTAAGTGTGGCTGTTGGTCAGAACATGTCATAAATAGTCCCCGGGCACAAATTATGTTTAACCTTATACATTAGAATACATATCTCCTGCAGTCTCCTATTGTACAACGATGGTAGCTTTGCTTCACTAACAGCTGTTGGTAGCTAGACTGCTTATCTTTAAATACAGCGCACAGTCCACGCTCCTGTACTCTCTCCAATCTACGGGTGTCCGAGGCTCTACAAAAATGCCACACAGTAAGTGGCAATATGTTAAATGTGGGAGAATTAAGCTGGCCTCAGTTGGTATTAGATTCCTTAGCCTCATTATCACACCTATTCTCTGGCTAGCTTTCTTACACACATTACTAATATGTAAATTAAAATTTAGACCACAATCAATAGTTACGCCTAGGAGCTCTAAATTGTCTGATTCTATTATATCTTTGCCAGTGACAGTTATACTTGTTTTGTTAACATAGTTCACACTTTTATTCCGAATGTTCATCATCTGGTGTTTTTTCAGGTTTCCCTGAAGAAGATTCGAACCGTACCGATTAGTTGCTAGAGTGGCACTCTCTTGACGTTTCGCGACAATAGTGCACATGTCTTTTCCTTTCACATAGGTCCGGTGATCGTCCGCGTACATTGATAGCCCAGAATCTAAGTTATATGAAAGATCGTTCTGAAATATGTTCCATAAAAGCGGTCCTAGTACCGATCCCTGAGGGCAGCCTCGTTCCATATTTCTCCAGGAGCTAATTACCGATCCAATGCGCACTCTCCCTAAGTGACTGCATAAGTAGCTGTGCAGCAGATCCAGTGCTCTGTCCTGGAATCCGTAAGCTTTTAACTTACATCTTTTAACTTATAGGTAACGTAGACATAAGAACTGAGGTAAACATAAACAGTAAAATGTTGATCTTTTCAGCTTTTCATTAACGTTTTGGAATGTACATGGTTTCAAGCAGAAAACCGTTGTGCTAAGATTAGAGTCTCAAAGAATTTGCAATAGAAGTGAACATAAAACCTGCCTGCCAGCCCCTCCCATAAATCCCAACAGTTTCCTCCAAGTAAGAAGTTAGTGTTGACATTGAGTTAGAATGTAATACTGATCCACCCAAGATATGCCGAAACGGATATGAACTTTTGCCTACTTAGAAAAGGGAAGCTAAGTGAAAATAATATTCTTGAATAACAAATAAGTCCCTTTTTTGACCAAAGTTAAGTATATATCATGTAACAGGTTCACGTACCAGACCGACAAAACGATATTGAAACCCGCCAATTCGAAATGACGACTCCAAAACAATGCTTTCCTTCTCTTGCTTCCACCATATCTGTTTCAGGTATTGTTTTGCACTGCGTTGGGTTTTTAAGAGCTGAATTAGAGTTGAACAATCACAAGAAGAGGGTAAAAGCGCTTGAAAACGTGGCGAAGAGTATTTTAAATCCCCGATCCAGCGATTCAATCTTTAAATTTAATGCTCGCGGTATGTATTTTTCTCATTTTATTGACGGACTGTGAAATTTAATTAATGCCGTCTAAAGGTCTTTTTTTCCCAACCTTTCTTGAATTACATTCATATGCATATGAAGGACTGAGGAATCTGGCAAGCAAGACAAAAGGTTAAGGGGGTTTTAAAAGTCATCTGGTTTATACATACTTCGGCATACGTTTGGAAGTACGCGTGTACATACTTCCATACTTATGGAAGCCTTCTTTTCATACAAGAGTTATCTTTTCCAAAGAAAGTAAAGAAATGAGATTTTTTTTCCGCGAACCTGACGTTTGACTCACGTCATAATCTAGTTCTTCCGTTTCTTGATGTGACTGAGTTAAAAGGGTTGTGGTAGACAGTAAGTCCCACACTTCAATGTAAGAAGCGGAAGTCAGAGCTATCTATATAAAACTGCAATGAAAGAAAGCAATTTGCTTTCAAGACTGCAGTATTAAACTTCTTATTTAATAAAACGCTAGAACATCATTATCAGAGTCGACTCATCATTAGTGACTCTAAAAAATGGAACCACTAGAACGTCTTGGCTAAGCAGGGGTTGGGCTCACAATACCAATATTAGCACTGAAGCACACGCACATGTACCAACTTCGCGGTATTGGTCAATTCCTTACGCTTGTCCACAATCATATCACCCCCGCCCTTATTGGGGCTCATCAGAATGGCATAGCCTTCGGGTCTATGAACTGGCGAACCAGTTTGTCAAATTCTTTACTGCCGACGTTTGCACTTCCTTAAACGCCAGCTCCACCGTACACAAGATGTTGGTTGGGAGCCGCAAAAGAGTTTGGACTCACAATGTTCTCTCAAAGGTTAGTTCAGTTCAGTAGACTGAGACGTTTTGCAATACAATACAAGTACTAAATATATTACCTGCTGTCAGTCATAATACCACTGTCAGTATGTCACTTCCTGAAACAGCATGAGCGAGGATATCCCCTTTTGTTGATAGTATTGATCCTTTCTGTCAAACATATGCCAAACGGCAAGATAAGATTTTTGAACTTTGCGATATCGATCTTCAGTATCAAGTGAAGTGCAAATGATCGAAACAGCACCAGGATCAAGTAACGAGCTCACGCACCAAGTCTTCAGATAAACAAGGCTTGTTTAATTGAGACTGACGCATGAAAATGACGTCCGCTCAAAATCAACGCTTTCCGTCTTTTTCTACTACAATCTCTGCATTAAGTATTGTTCTGTACTGCGCTGGGTTTTTAAGAGTTGAACTAGAGTTGAATAATCAGAAGAAGAGGTTAGATGTCCTTGAGATCGTCGAGAGGTCAAAGCAACCATTCAGTGAGCCACATCACAGTATCGTCGAGTTCATCAATGATGCTCACGGTATGTACTTTTCACCTTGTCTAAAGGCGGTAAAAAAATATCATGTATTCTGAAATCTTTTGTCTTATCCTAAAAAGAACACTCGTGTTTACGAAGGTTTGTTCAATGAGCCTGATTTTTAAACACGAGCGAAAACGTGAGTAAGTCAATTCGTGAAAGAATTAACCTTTGCGTGTTTTCAACTTAACTTCGTGGCAAAAAAAAGGATTTTAACATTCCGACTTGGTTTACTACTTCTTTTCTTTACACAGGCGGTGTGAATGACTCTTCTATACACAAATACTCTGGCATGATAAAATAGAAAAGTAATATTTCATGATTAAAGAAATAGTTTCAGTTTTACTAAGAGTTAAAATTACCTCAAGGGCATTATTTTAGATAATAACGTTACAAGTCTTACAGGAGTTTGTTGCTTTTTCCTTGGATTTAGGTCATTAAAACTCAAACCACTGCAAAATAGCGTCTTAATCACTGAGCTAGAAAAATAACGACATGAATTAAGAAATTTTATCTAACCATTGTCACGAAGGAAAAATTAGTAATCAACCCTCAGCTAAGAAGACGGAGTCGTGAAATTTGCGAAAGTTTTGAGTTATCGGTTTCCTTATGATCAAAGCTTGTTGGAAGGATCACCATTAATGAATGGGGTTTACCGCGTAGCTACAAAGGGCGAAAAATATTACTGAATACCGACAAAAAGAGAAAAAAATTACCGACTACCGACAGGAAAAAAATTTTCGCAGAATTTCCCACTTGCGATAGAGAGATATTCCGCACACGCTGGTTCAACAATCGAGGACTGTATACTTTCGTACAAATCTGACTTTATTCTTCACAATTCAACATTACACGTTCCGTTCTACGATCGATCTCAATCTAACTAAATTTTACAAAAACGCTGCATATATTAACTAAGGAAATCCACACCCAGATGCGTAATTCCGGCGTGATCACAATAATCAAATGGGGTTTAAGCTCTTCGCTCACGTTTAACATCGATTCGTGGGCACTAATCTTAACTAATTTCCTATTAAGCGTGGGTTTACTTGACAATTATGGTGCTAATCCTTATGTGCGGTTAAGCTAGTAATACCGGATTAAATACAACATTGATTAATTCTGATTATCTTATCCCACGTTATTTCCTGTTACAATCTAAATATCTCTTTTATCGGTAGCGAAATAATGGCTTACTTAATCAACTACTGAAGATTTAATGAAATAAGAAAATACAATCACAAGCATTCTAACGTTTCACGACAAAAATTAACCGACTACCGAATCATGAACCGACATTATAGATTTTTGTTTTCATAAAGAAGAGCATTTTGTATTTTTTCTAGCTTAGGAAGTACATGTAACCACATAAAATTTATGGCTTTAAATAGCCTGCGAGCAAGCTCTCCTATTTGGGTAAGCGAAGTGAGCCTCGCGAGACTCGCTTCACTCGCCCAAATGGGAGAGCTTGCTCGCAGGCTAGGCTTTAAACAGCAGCTGAATTTTAACCGACAACCGACAAGTGGACTATGGTGGCCGACAACTGCCATTCGTCAAAACGACATAAATTTGTTAATTTTAGATTGAACTTTAATTATTTTGAATTGAAAAGGAAGTGAAAGTAAAACTCAAAATTATTTTCTTTTTCATTGAACTGGAAATAGATTATTATTATTTATTATTATTATTATTATTTTCAAGTCAAAACAAAACATTTTTATTATGAAATGAAAATAAAAATAAAAATAAAAGTGAAATAAACTGCCATTCAAAACAAAAAATGTAACGTTAGTATGTTCATAGCTGGGAACTGCCGTTCAGAACAGAAAAAGTAAAATTAAGGACGGTGCCCACTAATGGAAAGTATTTTTTCCCAGATAATGACTATGTGAGACAAGTAGATCATATCAGGGGCTATTGAAATCCAAAAAGAAAACTGTGGGTAACCACGCATTTTTCAGAGATAACTGCGCTTCAATACGGAGAAAAACGCTGAATAGGCGTTTTTTAGAAAAATGATAAAAAGTTATTTTTTCCAAAAATTTCAGAGTGTACACGTGAACTGTCACAAATGCAATGATGATTGTAACAAGGTTTCAAAATAAGCAACAAATGATAACATAACGACTGCTCTTTATACGTCTTTTTTTTAATATCAGCTCAACTGGAAAGTTATCAGCAGTTGCCCCTCTCCACGCGTTTGCCTGAAAAATAGTGTAAACGACATTTTCCCTGAACCAAAAATTGACCGTTTGCTGAGTAGGGTTATTACTTTCATTTGGTAAGATAAAAAGTAGGGGTTACCACGCGTTTTTAAAAGTTAAATTGGTTGGTTTCGACCTTAACTTAATCGCTTTGGGGGTTATTTACAATTTTCCCCATCCCCTCCCCGATCAGTTTCACTATTGCTTCACTCAACGCGGCCGTACTCTGGGATATCCACAATGGCTGACAGTCAGAGAAAACAACAACACACGGAGGAGAGAAAAAACGGAAAGTGAAGCAGGACATTTCAAGGACTCTAAAGAAAACAAATTATACTATTTCATTTAACTGGAGCTTCTCCGTCTCAAACATTTAAAAAAAAGTTTTGGAGAAGAGCAATCTCCAAAGTATTTAAAGATTACTTCCAGCGCACATAGAGTAGTACGGCGAGCTCAAGATCCAAGGCTGGTGCTATAAACAAACTACTGTACTGTAGTGGAAAATAGTCGACAGGGACTCTAAGACAGGTACTTCTTCAATCGTTTGCTTACCTGTATATGTCCTCAAGATTTTTTGAACTGCAGATGTAATATGGATTGTAAACCTTCTATCGTTTTTTCATCATTTTACCGGGTACCTCGATCGAATATGTTATTAAACTTGCATACATTCAATGAGCTTATATCTGTGCTTTGCGCTATCTCTTTCGGGCTTTGCCACAGGTGTCATATGACATAAATGATTGGCATAGACTCAAATTCCATACATGAGCTCTCTTTTAAAAAAGCTGAATGGTGTGAAAGTAGTTGTACCGAATGCGTTTATGTACCCTCATATTATACACTAGGCTATAATGATCATTTTATATATTTCGTTTTGATTTTTTTTAATGTAGCATTCTGTGTCATGATCATTCACTATTTTTCGTTTCTAAATGTTAATTTTAGACTTAAAAGTGTCTGTTAAACCTAAGAAAGTCTTAGAATGGAAATACTTTATTTTACCTTCCATCTTTAGTTTGTAAACAGCCAAATGGCAGCAATGTCTGAATGTCCAGATTATGTGTGGCGTGAAATTGAACCTTAAGAAATACTATCTACACGACAAGCTGCCAATGAGTCAATAATTTCAATGCTAAGTAACGCCAAAATGTTTAAATAACAATGATAATAGTAAAAAACATATCAATTTTTTACCTTTTTTTCCACGATGAAAGTGTTTCCTTTGCGGTCCGCAACTATTTGTGAAGCTACGATCTGAGCAATCCCAACAATCTTTTGATAGCATTTTTCTTGTTTGTTCAACAAATAAAAGCCGCGGACTCTCAATAAAAGAGACACCTTTATGTACTCGAACGCTTTAAATCTATCTTCTGGTGAATAATTACATAAAATCGTACAAAATTAAAGAAATATTCGGGAAAGTGCGAGTGAAAGGTAAGCTTGCAGTTTCGGAGGACTTAGAGCATATTTCCCTCTGGTTTACTGATCCTTGCCTATTAAGGATTTTTTAATACCCAAGCTCTACGCGTGACATCTTGAAGCAATAACTTTTGATGTTTTAGAATTGACTTTTTTAATTTGTTTGACTATAAAATGTTCGGTCAGATCGATCATACGTAGAAATAGCAACATACAAGGTAAATAGAAATTATTTTTTATCTGTTGAAAAACGACGCATCTTTTCCAAAAGAAATAACCAGAACCTCCCAGACTTACAGGAGAGAAAACCAGTCCGCGTGTCCTGCGTGTTGCGCATTTCTTTCGCGTCGCGACTACCTTGGCATGCGCAGAAATGTGCGCAGTAACAATAGTGGGCACCGTCCTTATTATGTTCATGGCCGGGAACTGCCGTTCTTTGTGTCGTTACGCAAGCAGACGAGATCAAAGGCTCCTAGGAGCAACCTCATGGATGAATTGAATGGTAAACGAGCATGGGTACTAAGTGCAATTGCTCTTGAATTTCATGATTGAGTTTCGTTATTATTGACAACCGGATGTTGAAGATTATCACCTCTGTATTTATAGTAACTAGAAGGCCTGAGAAACATTCCATTTTAAAATTCATTTGTTTTTGACTGTGACTGTGACTTCTCCTAGTTTTTTTTATATTTCATGACTTTCTCTGTGTGTTGGTTAATTGAAAGATAATGTTTACATTTCTTTACCATTTGATTTTTGGCCCGTGTTTTTTGGCATACGGTATTTAGCATTTGTTTTTTGGCATCTACTGTCGGCATACATTGTCTGTTTTAAAAAGCATTTCGTCAGCATTTCTATGGCAACGTTTTGGCATCTCTATATAAGGGAGCTAGATTCTGTCCCGAAGCTGTACCTGTTCTGACCATAGAAATTCAAACTGGACACAGTCGAAGTATCCGATTGCATGTGCACCCGAATATTCTAGAAACTTGTTATCAGCGCAGCAAAGATCACTTTAAGCTTATTAAGTAAACGCTTTTTATTTGTAAAACTAGAATCACTTCGTGAATTTTACGGGGGCCACTTTTGTCTTGGCAACCCACGTGGAAGGGTCGTTGTCATCGACAAGTTTGTTGGGCGACATGAAAATCGTTTTTAGTTCAAATATTCTTTGGAGATGAAAACAAGGTTTGATGACTAATGTGAAAAGAGAAAATGTTAGGGAAACCCCCATTTTGAACAGTTGAGAGTTTTCGCATGTCATTAACGTATAAAATATCGCGTGCAAAGGTTATTTGAAAATATTGTGTTTTGTTGCTTCATAAGTCAAAGCAGTGATAGACTTCCCTCTAATGAGTTTTAATTGTTTGTCGGAAAATATTCGACGAAGTTTCCCGCAGCGATTGCGAATTGTAAGGTATTGAAACGCATGAACAAAGTTTGGCGACTTTTAATTTAGATTTTATGTTAATTCTTATCCGACAAAGCAAAGGCGCCCTTGACCGGCATAATTTTTTAAGAAAGCTGAGGCGTAATTTTATTGTCGATATTAGTAGACAGGTAGCCCAATCAGATAAGATATCAAAATTTTTTTATTCTTTTAAAAATTGTAGATTTTTGCCTTTATCACGGTAACGCACGCGTGACATTCCCAACTTTAGGAAAGTCACGCGTGCGTTACCTTAACATCTAATGCTTGTATACACTTTTTAATCATTTTTCACGGGAAAAAAAGTTTTTAGAGGAAAATATGCAAAGCGACAGTTATCTGATTAGGCTGGCTGTGATGAGTAGTGATGATTTCTTTGATGATAACATGTCATGTGATGAACTATAGGGACAATTCATATTCATTCACACTACGATTTGGGTAAGGCAGTGGTTGATACATAGTGGCATTCATCGATATGACCTATAGTAATTGTAGAGAAAGTATTTCTTTCCTGAACTGGGTAAACAGTAGCAAGTGGTGCAAAACCTTGATTAGATTCTACTATTTCTATAGTAACATTTAATGCATCTGCAACTGCTTGAATGATAAGTGCATCAGCCCATGCACCTTGAATACACATATTATTCAGATATCTAAGCCATGAACTTTCGGTATTGCTCTCAATAAATCTTTCTGGGTTGTCTCTCATAAATTGAACCCCAGCAGTACGTATACGCAAATGATGGTTGCTATTGCCATATAATTGATGTGATACAGATCTAAAGAAACAATCACCCGCACCGCCAACATCTATTGATTGTAAACCAAGTTCACCTAATCTTGACTGCATCAAATTCTCAGAGCAAATAGGAGAGGTCAACTGCCTTGTTGAGCTGTGATTTTGCATAAAACGTCTAATTATTACTTCATGATGATCAGTGTTGTAATGAGTAGGTCCTGGATTCTTCTCAACATCTTTACTTAGTTTGAAATTCACATAATTGGTCATATGACTCGCACAATTGCAAGAAAACAATGATAAATATCGATGTGCTTTACATTTTAGTTTCATTATCCTGTGATAATGCCTGCTAAAGAAAGACAACAAAAAAGCTTTCTTGGGTATAGCCATTTTATTTAAGTTAATTATCTTTGGATCGCGTTTGTTATTACATTTATACCGTGCATGATAAAGTTTTCTCACCTTATTAACATAGCGATGGAGTTTTGAAGACTTCGGTATATCAATCGTTGAAATCTTTTTGAAGACAAATTTCTTCAACATGCTATTCTTCTTGTTGAGACCTCTTAGAAATGGCAATGGAATTCTGCTCGGTTCACGAGGACGTCTAGATCGCCTTGTAGCATGTTTTTTAAGATGATATAAAGTTAGTTTTGATAAGTGTTCGCTTTGATTCTCGATAACTTTCACGATGGATGGTTCACTCAATGTAGATAGCTTTGATAAGTCGCTCTTATTCTCGATAAGTTTCACGATGGAAGGTTCACTCTTAAGTGATCGCTCGTAAATTTGTCTCTCCAAATATTTACTCTTAAATTTTCGCTCATAAACTAATGCATCGTAAAGGTTCGGGAACAAAAAGCTATAATCTTTTTCTTGAATGTCCTCCATGCCTCGTGCTTTCCAAAATGGCGGATAAGATTTCAATGAGCCAGCGAGTAACGAGCCAGCGATATATCTCAGTCAGCGATATATCCCTAACAATGTAACGTTGAAAAAACGGATCGTCTGCATTTTAAGACCGGTGCCAGCCTTCGGAGAAGGCTGGGCCCCGGTAATAATTTGCTTTCTCATGTGAACGTCAACGCCACTTTACAATTCGAGGACCGGTTTTTGCAGCTAAGGCTCTTTGGCTTATTCGCTTTTCGCTGAAGGAAATGTCATCGTCAGGCAGTTCGATAGCTCTTTCACACTCTGTCGATCGCCGCTTCTCCACATCAAGTAACATCGCGGAACAAATGTGCACAATTCGTTCAAATACACAGCAATGATCCACGCTCCATTATTTCAACGTTCTTTTAACAATTCCAAGTCCATTTCTTGCAGATGATATTGTCAGTGTTCCTTAGAATATTTCCATTTATACAAAACCCATCTTCGGCTGGCTACTCTTTTGTGTCGGGAAACAATGTACGCCTTACTAGTACCCTCTAGAATATGCCAAACATATGCATAAAAGGCACTTTGAACAAAAGCAATACTAAGTAGGGGAGGTAAGAGTAAAGTGTGTAATTTGACTTTAAAAGAATCGAGTAAGTGAGTAAGTGAGTGAGTGATCGAATGGCATTCGAGTGCCTCCAAAAGCCCATGGAATGACTATGTCATCCATGAGCTAACAAAGCTCTATTGCTTTAGCAAACCGTCTATTAAGGCAACGAGGGTTCTCTCCTACGGAGAGAGAACGTGGGAACGAGTTTAGCCTGTCAACACGTAACTAAACGAGGCGCTCATTGGTCGTAGCAGACTAAACCGCAAAACAATGGGAAACAAATGTATGACAGTTTAAAGCACATAAGAGCGGGGAGCATTGCGTGACCCCGGCCCGACCGGCTGCGAGGAAGACTGTCTCCCGCCAAAAGTCTCAGGTTTCTTTTTTTTTTTTTTTTTTTTTTTTTGGAATGGCAGGTCCCAGCCGTGAACATAATAATTTTACTTTTTCTGTTTTGAATGGCAGTTCCCGGCCGTGGATAAATTAGTTCTACCGTGCTTTTATTTCACTTTTATTTTTATTTTCATTTCATAATAAAAATGTTTTGTTTTGTTTTGAAAATTAACAAAATAAATCTATTTCCAGTTCAATGAAAAACAAAATAACTTGACGTTTTATACTTTCGCTTTATTTTCAATGCAAAATAAGTTCAATCTAAAATTAACAAATTTATGTCGTTTTGACGAATGGCAGTTGTCGGCCAGCATAGTGGACCCCCCTTCCCCTCCCCCCGCCCTATTTAGACCCTCTTAATCGAACTGACAATTCCTTATTCTTCAGCAGATTTTTTCCCCAAGGAACATCATCGAAGCAAGCGACATGTGAAGTTAGCTAATGATACGAGAGAAGCGAAAACAACAGCCGTCTTGGTTAAAGAAATTCACAATATTTTATCAGAGGGGAGGATCCGCCTTTGCAAATCAACAAATGACTCGTGTCAGTCAGGTCCACCAGGACCGAGGGGAGAGAAGGGAGACCGAGGACGAAAAGGGAAGAGAGGGTCACGTGGAAACAAGGGAGACAGAGGTATTATGGGATCACAGGGGAAAAGTGGACCCGTGGGACCAAAAGGTGATGCTGGACTAAAGGGGCAAAAAGGAGAGACAGGGATCGCTGGCATGACGGGAGCCAAAGGATATAGAGGCACTATGGGACCACCAGGAAAGAGTGGCAAACAAGGCATCATGGGACCTGTAGGGCCAAAAGGTGTCCCTGGACTCAAAGGGCAAAAAGGAGACACAGGGCCCTCGGGCATGCCGGGAGCCAAAGGAGATCGCGGTGTTATTGGATCACCAGGAAAAAGCGGCAGGCAAGGCATCATGGGACCTGTAGGACCAAAAGGTGTTCCTGGACTCAAAGGGCGAAAAGGAGACAAAGGATCCGCGGGCATGCCGGGAACCAAAGGAGAGCCTGGTCAAACGACGACTACTGTCGTGAGTGAGTGACAATATAGACTATCAATATCGACTTCCCCTTTTTTTTTCAACTATTCTTCTTTTTCAATACCACTTCCGCCATCAATAATTTGGTGTCATCCATGTGTGACCAAAATTCCACCCGTATAACTGTCTGGATTTACAAAAAGGTGCCTACAGAAATGTTAAGTGCGTTTTAACAATGTGACCCTTGAGGTGAATAAAAAGCAGTTGAAAGTCGCCAGGTAGGGCTTAAAACGGACAAATTAATCGCTGGCAACAGACGAAAAGTTGCTCTTGGCAAAAGCGACAGATTTTTTAACGAAACGAAATGAACAACATTTAAAAGCACAGGAATTATGGCCTTTCGGTCTCTCAAACTATGAGGCTAATAGCGAGATGTCCGACTAAAATATACCTAAGATCCACCTTTCTTGATCCCACAATCGTTTTTCTAAGACAAAATTACTTCAACTCAACACTCACAAAGCGTTTTTATGCTTGTACGCAATATTCGTATAACAAGAGCGCCACGACATACCTGGAATCTGTCTGTCAACAACTTCAGGAAATTACACATTATTAACCACGTTCGCGGCACTGATAAAACTATCCACAATCAACCAGGTACAATGTTTCTACACTAAATAGGGACGAAATCTCATCAAATTACTCTCTCTCTCTCTCTCAACAACTCTCGCTTTCCCCACATAAATCGTCATATGTAAACTGGCACAGTCGATTTATTCAAGATCCCGCGGAATGTAAACTAGCCGTTTGGAAGGGACACATAAAGGCCAGTCTTCAAAACAATTTTTAACTAAATCTCTGGCCTGGAAAGATATCAGCTTCAATTTTGCTCTCGCCGAAGAAATTTGACTCCCACAAACTACTTTTTGAGGCCAGAGACTCGTCACCGCCCACAACAAAGCTCGCAATGTGATACCTTTCCGTCTCAAGCCCGAGATCAGTGTTTCACCCGTTTGGCCAAAATGCGACGAAATGTGGCAACATATTGAACGAGGGCAGACTTTGCCAATCGTGAGACTTGTTCCTTCATAAGGCCTAATGATGCGTTCCGGAAAACTTTGCTGCAGGAGACCACAAACAAATCTAGAAAATAAACCGACCAGGAAAAACAACTTCTACCGCGCGCTGAGTTCAAATGTGATAGTGTCTTATGAGAAGGAGGGAATAATGGCAAATGATAGGTAGGGGAGAGGTGGGAAAGATGAAAACATCATATTTAGCACATGTTTTAGTTTTATTATTATTATTATTATTATTATTTTTATTTTTTTTTATCTACGGCAGCTTGTTAGGGGATTTTTGTACTGAAAATACCATTAAAAAAGAGAAAAGAATGGTCAAGTACTGAACAATCCTCAAATAGACTGTTGCTAAAAAAATCCTGCAGGGACCTTTTGCAAATCCAGACAGATATATATCTTTAAGCTTTTTTATAATTCGGAAAACGTTCAGTAACTGAAATCAAAGTATTCCTACTTCTGCTGACTATCCATATTGTTTTAATTCTCAAAAAGATATCAATGGATTTCAAAAGGCCCCTGGAAGAAAAACATTTGAAACTAGTTTTAACTATGGATCATTATTGGTCTTAACAACTATGGTTACAGAGGAAAACGCTTTTTCGTGTTCTTTAAGTTGAAAACCCGCTATGTAGTGGCTAGTGACGTTTAATTTGCTACTTGAGCTTTCTGAAATACTCTGAAACACTGCTGTACCATGATTAAGTCACCAACAATTGCTGGTTTTCAGTGTCACGCCATTCAAAATAGATCAAAATCAAAATCAGAACCGTCCAATAGATAAAGTCCAGAATCTGGGAAATGAAAGGAGGTACATATCAAAGACCCTCGCCAAGATTCAGGTCAGAAGAATATTTCGTATACGAGATATCCGAAGAAATGTTTTACCCAAATTTATAGAGATTTGTATGGAGACGCCATGCTGGTGCTCACCTGGATGAGCTCCAACATGGCGGACGGAAACCAACAGAAACATCTGTTACCGAGTTTTGCTACAAAAGCGTGAATTTATTCCTCGAGAAACTCATAAACATTAAGGTAATACTTTTTCTAATACATGGACTGTTTGAATAGCAAAATTTCCTGAAATAAGTCATTTTTTTAACCTACACGACAGCTCTCTTGGCCGTCATGTAAATATCGCGTCATGCAAAAACTTAGAAAATCAAGCGTCCTCTATCACAAAACCAAGAACCCTTTTGAAGCGAAAATTTGTATGAAAATTAGTTTTCAGCTGCTCTAATGCATCGTGAAAGTAAAATCTCGGTAGGATTGATAGTTTTTTAGTTTGAATTTTAGTGACGTCATGTGAAAACCAACAATAAGAGTTAGGGAAAATGACGAAACGCCACAATCTACTTCTTCAAAGAAACTGAATATTTATGGCCCCTTAAGACTCAGGCAAGTATCAAGTAAACGTACTTACTAAAAGGATAGCTAGGGTAAAAGAAAGGTTTATTTTTTTTCTCTTTTGTTATACAAAAAAAAAAGTTGAAGCCGTGACATTTCAACAAATGTTCGGGCTAATAATAACCATAACTCATTTGGGATAATCAGTGTTAATTTTAGATAAGAAATGAAAGTCTCCCCTAAAAAAAAACACTTTTTAAAGCGATGTACCTGTTCAACGCAGAATTCCTTATTTCTTCGTAATTTGAATACAAAAAGGCACGAATAAATCTTTCGGAACCGCTAAGATGGGTAAACAGAAAGTGACATTCTGTCTAGTTTTTCCCAACCGAAATGAAAGGAATACCTCCGAATTTGAAACCTTAACTTTGCACCATTCTTTATCTTTTCTGTCTGAGTCTTGCCAGGGATATGCAAATTTGACACCGATGTCAATTACGCACCTCGCTATTCAACATACACATACCATATTTCAAGTAATATTTATGCATGATTATCAACACAAATTTTCCGTTATTTTGTTTGAGACCACGAAAGTACAATAAAAAGTCCCATAGTTTTATGGTGGCACACATTTAATAGTTGACATCTTTTTCACGCGCTAGATCCCTAAATACTAGAACATTATCTTTTTGTCGAAGACTACTCTTTCTCGAGTGAAAATACACATTTTTAGCTTGTAGAAATTGTCTTTATCATTTCAGATCCAGATTGTTTAACATTATTAAAGTCAGGCCGTACTCAGAGTGGAGTGTACTCTGTGAACCCGGACGGTAAGGGATCCTTCAATGTATACTGTGACATGCGCACTGATGGTGGAGGATGGACTGTGTTCCAGAGAAGACAAGATGGCTCAGTAGACTTCTATCGCGGATGGAGCGATTACAAATCAGGCTTTGGTCAACTCACAGCTGAGTTCTGGTTAGGAAACGACAAGATCCACAGGCTGACGGCCGCTAGACCCTGTTCCTTGCGAGTAGAGCTCGAGGACTGGGACGGAGTAAGAGTGTATGCCAAATATGGCAAGTTTAACATTAGTGATGAGCAGGCGAAGTATCGACTTAAAGTAGGTTCATATTCAGGGACTGCGGCAGATTCGTTAACAGGTCATCACAATAACATAGCGTTTAGCACAAAAGATAGAGATAATGACAATCAGGGAAGTAACTGTGCTGTGAGATGTACTGGTGCCTGGTGGTACAACAGCTGCCAGCACTCCAATCTCAACGGAAGATACCTGGGCAAACAACATAACTGGGAAGGAATTCGCTGGTATCATTTTAGAAATGACCTTTCACTCAAATTCACTGAAATGAAACTGAGGCCGTCATCTTAAACAGACTAGCATTTATTTGATTTATTTTTTATTTGCCACACACACGATTACAATAATTACAAAAAAGTATACCAAAAAGAGAAATGTAGGAAGAAATGGCGAGGAGGCCTAAAGGAAACTATAGAGCTTATATTAATTAGGCCTCCTCAGTTACAATTTTTAGAAGATGGCACAAAAATTACGGCGACGGTACAAAATAATATCAGGTGGAAAATTAAACTAATAAGTGTTACAGAGTTTTACAAGTAATGTTGAATTTTAAAAAGCATTTTCGTAAGATTTCAGTTGGAATATACTAATAATTATTACAAATAAATGCCTTAAGTGCTCTTTTAAAGGAAGAAGGTGAGGAAGCGTTTATGATATTGGTGTTTAAGGTGTTGTAAAATCTAGGTCCTTGATAAAAAACGGAAAATTGTTTGGTTCGAGTACGACAGAAAGGCAGACGAAATTTACACGAGTTTCTTGTATTATACGAATGAATTTGATTTTGTAAGGTAAATTTACAATGAAATTTTAAAGGTAGAGTATGGTTTTGATAGGAGTACATGAATAAGCCTAGTTGTAGTAAGTATATATCATGAAATTTTAAGATACCAAGATTTTGAAAGACTGGACCAGTATGTGCATCGAAAGTGGTTTTAGCTACAGTTCTGATCACTCGTTTCTGTAAAATCTCAAGACGAATAAGGTTAGTTCTGTAGGTAGAGGCCCAAACTAAGTTACAATAAAAAAAGTATGGATAGACTAGAGAAAAATGTAGTGTTCGTAATGTTTTCGTAGATAAATAGAAACTGGATTTACGAATAATTCCTATACATTTAGAAACTTCATTGGCGACATGCGAGATTTCAGATTTCCAACCTAAATTTTCATCCATAATTACTCCCAAGAAAACTGTTTCTTTTACTTGATCAATTTTTTGGCTATTAATTAAAAGTTGAATAGTTTGATTTGTACGCTTTTGACATGGTTTAAATACAATGAATTTGATTTTTTTCAAGTTTAATGAAAGCCTGTTAGCTCTAAACCATAATGACAACTTATTTAGCTCAGCGTTCAGTATATTAGCCTGGCAGTCTTTATCCTTGTGAGACACAAAAACGTTTGTATCATCGGCAAATAATATCAGCTGTAATATTGTTGACGTGTTGATTATATCGTTGATGTAGAGCAGAAAAAACAAAGGCCCTAGTATTGAACCTTGGGGAACGCCACACATGATATTAGCACAAGACGAAACATAACCATTGTATTCTACAAATTGAAGTCTGTTAGAAAAATAGTTCTTAATCCATTTCAGAGCCAAGCCACGTACGCCAAGTTCAAGATTGGTAATGAGCAGGCTAATTATCGACTTGAAGTGGGTTTATATTCAGGGACGGCGGGAGATTCGTTAGAATGGCATAATAACATGGCGTTTAGCACTAAAGACAGAGATAATGACAGATCGGTACAAGAATTGCCACGACTCCAATCTAAACGGAAAATACCTAGGAAACACTAAAAGGAGTTAGAAAGGTGTCATGTGGTATCACTTCAGAGGACTCTCATCATCGCTAAAGTTCACTGAGATGAAACTAAGGCCGTCATCATAATGTTCTAGTTTCAACGGAAATCTTTTTGTCCTTGACACTGCACAATTTAGTGATATTGATTGTTATAAAGAACTTTGAATCTCATTTAACTTAGAAAAGTATCTATAAAGTTGAGCTACACTCAGTTATAATCAAAAGAAAAATACTCAAATTAGCAAAAGTATAAGATTTGCTATCTTTTATTAAGCATCAATTTTAAATAATAGGAACCCAACATTTTGTTGCAGGGGTACGTGATAAAAAGAAGTATTGTGAGTAATCTTCAAGGGATGACTCCAGATTTTCCCTACAGACCAGCAAAACATAAACGTGTTACGATAATGACTTGGTAGTAAGCTGTGAAAGAAAAAGCAATTAAAATAGTCAATCTATCCATTTATTATTTTTATCTACTTTAATTTAAAGCGTGGATAACCTCTAGCCACACTTGCAACGAATGAGGAGGGAAAATGTATGCTATAGTAATCCCATGAGCCACTGGTTTTAAACCAGACATCATTCCCAGGGCATTTGCAGCCGGTGGCTGTCAGGCAAAGGATAACGGTGAAGCTGCAGCTTTACTTTGAAGAAGCTGGATTTGTGGATGTTGCAGTAATCTTTATCATGATCGAAATGCCACGAATTCCTTCTAAGCCGTATTTTGTGGGGGACTGCAATCAACAGCAAGTAGGGTGGCATTCAAAGAAATAATTGACAGCTGAACAGTTAGTTACCAGTGAATCATGGTGCCTTGAGTCTTCCACCAGTTATCCCACCACCCGGCCGAAAAATCATAGAATACGAAAACTTGGTAGAGATAAAAGCGCCTTTTTATTCTTTTGGATGTAATTATAGGATCCTTATTTGTTTTTTGATGTATGAGTGTAATTAAGGCAATACTAACAATTGGACTTTTTGCCAATTTAGTTCGCTCTTTCTTTCCTGCCCTCTTTCTTTCTTTTGTTTCCTCCTTTCGCGAAATTAGCAGTGATTTTTCTCTCAAAATATCATTTGGTCACCAGTTTGGTTGTATATATCCCCGGCTGGTAGGATTGCCGCTCAAAATTCCCAAATCGAACTATCTTTACAAAACACCTATATATCCTTTCGGAGTTCGCTGCTTCCTAACTTCGTTACTTGAACAAAAAAGCTGAATGGGTTCAGAAATGTGAAATCTGATTACCCCGACTTGATCTGATCCCAAGCCAAGGGGGCCTAAAACCAAACTGTTTGCAAATATGGCAGTAAGAAACACTAAAAGGCAAGTGGTGAAGGTTTTCAGTCGCTAAGAAGTATCCGTTTTTGGGCGAGTCTATGTAATAAGTACACCCAACCGGCGGATGGACTATCGGGGATTAGTATAATTACATTGACGATTGTCGAAAATAGAGCGCAGTGATTTGCTAGGAGCTTCGCTTTATCCCGCTATAATCACCGCGCGGTGATTATAGCATTGAAGGCTAGCAGTTTTCAAAATGGCAGCCAGATTTTTTGATGTTTAGGGGTCGGAAATTGAACAATAATTTTATTTTCTCGAATAATCACCAATGTAATTATACTAAACCAATTAGTGGCCTCAGGCGACGTGAATATTGGCGAATAGGCACCTCGACTTCGTCTCGGTGACTATTCGCCGCGATATTCACGCAGCCTTCGGCGACTAATTGTTAAATGATACCTGCGCTGAGAGATTGTCTAAATAATCAACATTTTTAGAGGGCAAATATGAAATTTTGAGGACAATCTCTCAGCCAAGCCAAGGGCATTATCATCCGATATACCAGCAAGCCAGAAAGGATTTTATTTACTTCATAACCTTCCGATTAACTTTTTACATCTCCAACATGTTGTGCAGAAAGAAAAACAAGTGATGAGCGCGTGTGCGAATGACTCTAACAAGTTCATTGATTGGTTGAATTTTTTTATTGAAACTGTGATTGCACCAGCGCTTTACACGCTGTCATGTCAAACAAACTAAACCAGGCTAAATCAGTGCTTGTGAACATGGTAAGTAGTATACTAGCTATCATTCAAGATTTTTTTTTTTCAGGTTATACAGTAACAAACTGGAGCGCATGCACAGTCTTGTGGCCATTAAAAACAATCCTTTGGTTTTGCTGGGATCGACACACGATGGTCGGTTGCTAGGGCTTTTCCTCCCGCAACTTCGTAAATTCAATTTATGGCTCACAGAGGACTCTTTTATATTCCAAATGAAGCGAGACATTAAAACATCTTAATTAGAGAAAAGTTTTCTTTAAATTTTTACCATTTTAAAGGTATTTTTGACGTTTCTTGAAAGTATCACGTCATAAGAGACGTCTATTTTTAGTAACGACATTAAATACTTGCAAAGCAGTGTTCAAAACATTACAGACATTTTTGCTACACAAAAAGAATATGTATAGTGAAAACCCCATCTCAATCGGATAAAATGGCGTAAAGTTACAGCTAATAAAAGAAATCAAATTTTCCCCACATGACCACATATGGTCAAAATTAGGGGGGAGTTTAAACGCGAGAATAATGAATGTATTGTCACAGGATCAAGGAAAAAGTTGCATAAAATCAAAATTGTAGTTTTTTCTACTTACTTATTTTACTTATGTGCTGCTATGACGCGTTTTCGTCACGAAATACGTCATTGTGAAGTCAAAATGACGTATTTCGTGACGAAAAACGTGTCATAGCACCACATACCCTAAGTAGAAAAAACTACAATTTTGATTTTATGTAACTTTGTCCTTGGTCCTGTTCCAATACATTCAATGTTCTCGCGTTTAAAATAGCCCTAATTTTAACCATATATGGTCATTTGAAGGGAATTTGAATTTCTTTAATTAGCTGTAAATTTAGTCCTTCTTATCCGATTGAGATGGGGTTTTTACTAGAAATCATAGAATTCTATATAGAAAACTAATGTAAAATTTTTAGCATTTCATTCAAGAATTTTTGTCCTGATGCCAAATTTGGACATCATTTATGACGTCACAACAGAAGTCACATGGGATAAAAGAAAAACCAATAAACAGGTAATTAATCAAACTACTTCCCTGCCAAATTTCGTCACATTCGATGCATTCTACTTCTGTCTATGGCCTAAAACTGTCAGTTTTGAGAGGTATTTGGGAGGAAAAGCCCTAGCAACCGACCACCGTGACAGGGTCAGTGTAGACAAGCAAAAACAGCTCTTGGAAAATTAAATCAAATTTATCCGAATCTAGTGTGGACAGGGCCTTCACACTACAAGATTGTTCGAGAGTATAATCAAGCGAGCAGCACGCTTTTAGCTAATCATCACTATTAAATTAAATAAGAATGTCGCATGGATAATTCCTCATTTTAGTCTTAAGAGCGTGTCTCCGTAAAAACCGACCAGTGATTTCGGATCAAAAAATCGATTTCCCTTATATTCTGGGATATTAAAGTCTTTACCTAATTAGTTACAAAAATGCATTTTGTTTGACCGAAAATGCGAAATATAATTTTTTACGAATTTTTGAACTTTCGACCGATTGGCACCGTCGCCATAGCCTTTGAAACTGCAAAACTCGCCTACATTGCCGGCGCTACAGAAAACAAACAACTCGTTCAAGAAGCACGATTTTCTTTTTAATACACGGATACACCACTCTAGATGTCCTAGCCATATCACAGTTCCGAATTATTTATAAATTTTAACGGCAAGAATCTTTTTTCTTGCACGCGTTATCGGCCTTCCATCAAAACACGAAAATAGCTCAACTTTGAGGGCAGTTTAAAAAAGTGTGGCACCTGTCTGAACTTTCCTATCTGTATTAATACAAACTAGAAATGATAGTAAAACGTAAAAAGGAATAAAATTTTTGTGCTCTTTACGTTTTCGAACTTGCCTTGTCGCTTTGCTCGTGAAAGTCCAACTTCACTTGATGGTTTGATGGATCTAACCTTAGTTCTTTTTCATTTTAAGGTTATTTCTTTATCATTTGAAACTGTATTGACCGATGATTCCGCGTTTATACCTGTTTTGTTGCAATGTTATCTGGTTTGTAAAATGTCGTATCCGCGAGCGTGACTGGTTCGTGACACCCGACCTTGAGGTCTTTGCTAAAAATAGTTTTTCGTTAAGATCGACTCCTCAAGATATGGCAGTAAAATTTCTTGGGCAAATAAAACTAATTTGTTCGCAAATGAGACGCGATAAGACGCTAACAAAGCGATTTAGCCCGGTTATCTATTTGAAATGCTGTATGCGTAGTTGTATGCGTGACTTTGTATTTCATGCCCAGTCCTCGTGGACTGGACACCAACCCGGGCGGGGGTGGGGGGGGGGGGGGTACTTGGGTTGATGTTTGCTAGGTATGTGCCGCTGGCCTCGCAGAGCCCCCACTCCATTTTAGTCTATTTTTCGGCCAATTATAGACCCCGTCTTAGTCACATTTTGGAAAATGTAATTTTTGCGATCCCAACTTAGTCACTTTCTATTTATGCATCTACCTTGTCAATCCTTTAAAAAGCCGGGCCATGCAAGCTTATTGTTAAATTTAATAAACAACTTTCTGATCTTTTTAACCGAGAATCTTCCCATTTTGATTCCCTAGTTACCCCCAAAATTCGAAAATTTGCGACCCCATTCTAGTAACTCTATTAAAAATGCGACCCCATAATTGTCACTCCATTTGTGAAAATGCGACCCCATCCAGCGGCACATCCCCATTAGGCTCTTGTAAGGGAGTACCCCCCGGAACACCAAGCAGACAAGGGGTAGCAATTTCTTCATCAAAGTTTTCCTTCTCGGACTTGGGAAATTCTCCTTGAAGAGATTTTCGAGGTTCGAAATATTCAGTATGTACGTTGTGAAAAAGACAGGAAGATATAACGAACTACGTAAAATAAGAACTGATATTCGTGACAGGGCGGGTCTGTTCCTTTGTGTGAGATATAACTGATCATAAAATCTGGGCTGCAACTGGCTCGAAAGTGGCGCCCTTTAAGAAGTTGTCGATATCTTCTTCATTTAGGAGCAATGAAAAGCCAAAAAATGATCATAATTCCTACTCGGTCGGGTAGGCTTTCTACTGCGCTACATGTACTTTGCGTTTGCACTTGCTTTTGAGGGGCAAGTATTGGTACAATTGTTTATTGCGCGGCCTGCTATGGGAGAAGTCCCGAGGTCGATCTCCAAATGTGACCTCCAATCCTTTTTTCGTCTTTTTTCCTTTCCGTGTTACATATTAGCCTGAAGGCGGACAAGGGCTGTGAAACCGCGAGGAGATTGGAGCGGGAGCAATAATCGTTCGCGCGACAAAACCGCTATGCTACGCAGGCTAGGTTATATTTACAAAGAAGTTTTGGATTTTTGCTTTATGTTAAATTTGCGCGGAATATTTTTACAAACTTTTTCTTTTTTCTGCATCCAGATTTCTAGTATTCTTGAAAGTCAATTTAATATTAATAGACATTTCGCTTTTAGTAGAGTAGATGCACGTGACTCAGGAAACAACGCGAAAATTTGACAATAAAGAAAGAATCATTGACAACGGCATACTATGAGGCAGGTGGAATGAAGCAACAGACATGGAAAAAGAAATATGCATTGCTGAAGTAATAGCGCCAAACGCTGGGGATCAACGATTTAGATCATGCGCTCCATTGTCAGATCGAAACAACAAAAATCCTTCCAGTGCCTTGCTTGCTCTTCTACAGGCATAAAAATATGCGCTAACAAGAAACCTTAAGACCCAGGTTCTTAGTCTTAATGCTTACCGCTACCTGATGGAAAAGCTACAAAAGCTACATGAGCTCTTCGGATGCATAATTATGTGACAAATAAAGAGGGCAAGAGTTCACGTTTCGTGGCCACGGCCCAGTACGTTAGCCCTTGTGAATCATTTTATAGAGCTGTACACATTTTTATTAGCTTTATTGGGTTTTATTACCTATACATAATTACGTAGAAACATTTTAAAAAATCCTCGACGTGTTAGTCCAGTCCAATGATTTTCCGCGCAACAGTGGGGCCTGGAACGAACTTTAGTAGCGTCACCTCATTCTCCCTTGGTAGCGTTTTAGCGGATTCTCAATTTCCTTCTCTAAAATGTGTCGAGTCAATTTTTTCAATGCATCTACGTTAGACTAAAGAAGTAAATTTATCGATGTATGGCGATTCAAAGGCAATTACCGTAAATCCTCTATTAAGCCCCCCCTCTCAAATAAGCCCCCTCCCTCTAATAAGCCCCCCCTTTTCAGGGGAAGAAAGTTAATAAGCCCCCCCTCTCTATTAAGCCCCCCCTCCCCACCCCCAATTATTCTTCGCTAATAAATGATAGGCTGTATTAATCAATCACGACCGCAAAACTCCGTGTGGACTGATCCAGGATGGTTTATTACCAACTGGAAGTTCGGATTTCATTCTGATCCTCGGCTGCATGACTCAAAACTTCTTGTACTTGAGCTTTTCCACTTTGTATTCTAGTTCTTTTTGGAGAACTGATACCATCGTCGTTTCTAAATTAAATAAGCCCCCCCTCTCAAATAAGCCCCCCGTCTCTATTAAGCCCCCCCTCAAATGGGCTTGAAATAAATAAGCCCCCCGGGGGGCTTAATAGAGGATTTACGGTACATCTAAGGTCATCTAACAAACAGCGGAAAAAAATTTGAATGTCACGAAACAACCGTGTCACGCTCGCGGCCATCAACGAGTGCCATTACTTTTATCACAAACAAGACAAAAAATGCCGTTGGAGGACTAATGTTAAGAAAACCAATATTTGTATAGTAAAAGCGATTGCTTCAGGCACAATATATAGTTTCCTCCACAAACCAAGAAGGACATTACAAACAGCGAAGTTAAAGGAGAAGAATAACAAGGCAAGTGTTCGTTGATTATCTTGACTTCGAAATTTCTGGAAATTCAAACAGCGGTCAAGTTCCAAAACGTCAAGAGCACAAAAGTTTTATTCCTTTTTACGTTTTACTATCATTTCTAGTTTGTATTAATATAGATAGCAAGTTTCAAACAGGTGCCACACTTTTTTAAACTGCTCTCAAAGTTGAGCTATTTTCGTGTTTTGATGGAAGGCCGATAACGCGTGCAAGAAAAAAGATTCTTGCCGTTAAAATTTATAAATAATTCGGAACTGTGATATGGCTAGGACATCTAGAGTGGTGTATCCGTATATTAAAAAGAAAATCGGGCTTCTTGAACGAGTTGCTTGTTTCCTGTAGCAACGGCAATGTAGGCGATTTTTGCAGTTTCAAAGGCTATGGCGCCGGTGCCAATCGGTCGAAAATTCAAAAACTCGTAAAAAATTGTATTTCGCATTTTCGGTCAAACAAAATGCATTTTTGTAACTAATCAGGTAAAGACTTTAATATCCCAGAATATAAGGAAAATTAATTTTTTGATCCGAAATCACTGGTCGGTTTTTACGGAGACACGCTCTTAACTATCCGTAAGCTATATCGTAACTTTACCAATACATGAAATGACGGTTTCCAATAAGGAAGTACCGCGTCTATCTGTTTTCACGTGACGTCACGGCGGCCATATTGGTGTTCCAAACTGATTAAAAAAACGGCTTACTTAGGCCCCGTTTATTTGGAGACAATCGTCCCCGGTAGAAAGGTCACCCTTTCAGCCGAGTCAGCTGTAGCGAGCGTCTATATTGTATGCAATTATTATTTTTCCTCTACCACCGAAAATAATAATAATATGAGAACACTGATGATGGCTTTTTTAAAATGCAGTACACCAAACGTAAAATCGAAATGGATTGTTTTAAGAGCCATTGTCAGAGAAAACCGGGCGGTGCCAAAAGATTGGGGTCAGCCAATTTCCTTTATTTTTTCACCATTTAAAATCAACCTGATAAGATTAACTTTGGTGACATTAACAAGATTTCCCGGCGTTTCACTCGCGAGATTGACCACCCCCCCCCCCCCCCCCTAGTTTTTAGCCAAGGGAAGCCCTAAAAACCACCAAAAACAATGCCAATTTCTCGGGTCTAAAACAATTTTCCCTTAAGGAATTATTGCGTGGATTTGTTTCTGATGCTAAATCACCTAATAATAAACGTTTTGGGTGCTTAAAATCATATGTTTAGTTTAACAGTAATTTTTACCAAGGTTTGTAATCAGGGTATGTTGCGTGACTGTTACGGGAAAACGAATTTCGGCGATTTTCGAAGTACGTTTTCCTGAAAGTGCGGCTGTTTATTTTTTATTTAATCACAGATTTGAACAGTCTTTACCCTCCTAAATCAAAAACAAAAGTTTATTGATCGGCACAAGAAACTCTTTTCACGCGAATTTTGTTGGAAAATGTCAAAGATCGCTCTTACAGCTAACTGCTCGCTGAAGTTTAAATAGCGGAAATACTGAATTATAAGGGTACTAATCCATTTTACATGAGTATTTTATATTCCACTTACGTTTAAATAAAGCAAAAATAACTATAAAATACTATTGCTTTAACGTAAGGGTTATACAAGACTGCCATCATGCACGCAAAGGTCTCAATTACTTGGTGCTTCGATAATTATTGTCTGGCCTATACGAGTTAGCAAAGAGGAGGATGTATGTGCGGTCCTATCTAGTGATAAAATCATCACGAACTTTTGTATCACATGCAACAGAAAGTCTCAGAGTTTTAGGTTTGTATGCAAAGTTTGTTACATACCCTGCGAGGAGATGCTACATTTTTTGCTGTGTGAGCTGTCGTGCGAATAGTAGCCTCTGCCGACAACCGTTCAAATCCGTCCAGAAATCTGGAATATTTTGTTCCTGACCGGTTTCAAGCATTGCTTGAGTCTTGCTTAGCAGATCAGAGTTAACGCAATTTTTTATTCCCACGAAACTAGCGCCATTTGACGACAGAGGTGACAATTAATTTTGATTGCGATTGACGTGACGAATTTCGCGCATGCACGACAGAAAATTGAACGGTTGCCGGTAGAGGCTACTTTTTGCACGACAGCTCCCACAGCGAAAATGTAGCCTCTTCTCGCAGGGTATTTGTTACATCGATCACTACTGACTAAACCCAACAATGTATTTTATAAAATGCGAAAGAAGAATACGTAGTGCAAAATTCAGTTATTTCCGACAGGAGCACAACTTAGCGTAGGCTTCAAGTGGTTCAGTAAAAGTACGTTTTCTTGAGTTGCTACCATTTGTTTGCAGACTTAATGCTCTGCATACTTCCCTCAACTGTGCTAACTTCAGCGAACTGAGCTTTCCAGCACGCGAAAGTTCACAAACGTTTACTGCTTCTATTTTAATAGGGTGACTGATAGTTTGTTCAATGTCTCTGTAAACCTCCTGACGTATGGCTTGAATGTGGTCTTATGATTCAAGGGCTGTGAGGTCTTCGTCTCTTACTTCTTGTTCCTCTTCCTGGCTCTCTATTTCACCAGCTTGTCTTTGGCGTTGCAGCGCTGACATCCTTGCGAAAAAGTTTCTAATTTGTTGAGCGGTTCTCCATTCGTCTGGTTCGAATTGTAACTTTCCACTGCATCTCTAATACACTTCATCTCTCTAGCCACGTGAATTGGATCAGCCTTTTGCACCTCCCGCTACTCCTTGGTTAAATTTCTGAACAAGAAAGGCTTTTACCTTCTCTTCCATCTTGTTGGCCCGCTTAGCTGATTTAAGCGCCCACGCTTTATTACGGCGTTCTCTAGCACTGGAAGGCCCGGCTTGTTCAAATGCAATTCGCTGTCTATCTCCGCCAGCCACATGTATCTCTCTGACTCGGTCAGCCCACTTCTTTCGTACTGCATCGTACACAGACCCACAATCTAGATCTGACGCACGCACATGCTTCCCTGCGTCCATGTGAGCTTCCGCTTCCTCTTGAGTCTTGAACGTTAGCACGCATGTACTTTCACTGCATGAGAATATTTCTCGTCGTGGACTGTGAGCATGGCTAACTGAGCCAAGATTGTTGCTACGTGGACCCCACTCTTTTTGGACTTTCAACCCAGTTTCTTCCTGTGGTGCAACTTCAAGCTGACTGCATGATAAGAATCTGCCGGGTCCAACGCTGAATGCACGCCAAGCGCGTATTCCGTTTCCCTCAAACGAAAAGTTGTTAAGGAGGCTGATACCTGGTATCTTGTTGGCGGTAATTTCTTTATTAATGTCCACTTGGACAACTGCGGCCCTGACTCCTTTTACTCCTCCATGTGACTCTAGTGCTGTCTTCATGTCTTCCGCAGTGATGACATTGTGTTTTTCATTGAGCCATCGTCGTATGTGTGACTTCATAGGAGCGGTTTTTCGGCCACAGATGTCTTTTCCGGACTGTGGTTCCGAAAAGTCGTAACGCAGAATTGTCATGCCGGTTCGTTGATTAATGAACGGAAGACTGAGCAAAAGAGATCCACTATGGTAGCAACCTGCGTTATCGGATCTCAGGAAAACATTTTCAATCTCCGGTGATTCTTTCTTGATGGTATTTAAAAGATGCTCTATTATAGAGGCTACATCAAAGCTGTTCTGCGTGCACTTATCGAACAGATGGACAAAACATTCTACTTGGAATTTTTCAATATGCTTAGTGATCACAGCACTCACATGCCAGCTTCGTCCTCGTTTTCCGAAAAAATCACTCATTCGTTCCCGGTAACGTTGTGGGAGGTATTTCATTGCCCAATCCATAACGATTAAACATGAAGCTGAATCAACATGTACAAGAGCAAATTGCTTTCCTTCTTCTTGATTTACTGTGCGAAGCAAATTCGCCTTCCAGTCATGGATAGACGCCAAACAGAGTTTGTAGTCGTGGCTTAACCGCCATCTGTGCTCCTCCGGCATCTCAACACGGTTGATCTCGGATTCAATTTCCTTCAAAACTGCCTCTAATGATTCGCATTGCTCGCAGTCAGTTTCATGCTTGTGCTGACATATGCTATGCAGGTTGGAGTCGCTTGTGTCACCTAGGGCATGTGCAGTGCAGTGATCAGCACAAGTTTCTTCTCTACCAACATGGGACTTGAACTCAGTCTTAAGGTATCTCTTTGCTTCCTTGATGTTTTGTTCCGCATCATTTACCCAGGTAGCCTCCGATCCATGTTCCCCAAGCGTCTTAAGCACGTCAGTGACATTGTCTATGGCCTCCGTCCCTTCTGCTATGGTGTTGTCGAGTCCCTGCAAAGATGTTTGCATTGAGGCACCACACACCTCTATTATTCTGTAGAGTGAACGCTGTCCTGCTGGCTCAAAATTCTGCTCTTTGCAGTAAACTGAGTATTGCTCGATTATTCTCGACGGTATCATAGTCCTTATAACTGCCGGAATGATAATGCTTCCTCCCGTGTCGAGCTTTAGCACTTTTGTGCCAAATGCTACGTCTTGCAGGATCTCAGGTCTTGCGATGTAATCTATAAAATGATCAATTTGAACCGGTGAGATTCGGGAACGGAAAATTGGCTCTTGCGGAGCAGGCAGACCTTCACCAACTTTAGTAGCATGCTGTCGAGCTTCATCTATTCGCCATTTTGAAAGTGTTGGTATCATGTTCATCAACTGGGACCTGCTAAAATCATTGGCAAAGAGAGAGAGAGTATCTGTCGTTTTGTTTGCCACGACTCGACATGGTTATATGACTTGATCAGAACGTCGATTAGCCCAGATTTTGGGTCAGAACTTTCACGTCTAGTGGCACCAGCAGAATCCTTATCTACTAACCTTTCCTGCCGAAGAGTGGTCCATAATTCCTCTTCCTGTCCAGGGCTAAGGACCAAAAGTGATGTGCAGATGCTTTCTTTGGCCTTTCGCAGATAGTACTTTTGCTGTGTTGTCGATATATCATCCCGAGACGTATTCAAAGTTGCAGAATGGGTGAAATTCTTCCTCCAGATAAACTGCTTATGGTACTGTTCAGTACCTGTCTTCTTTGTTGCTGTTCCTCTACTTCGTCGGACCAGATTCTGATTTCTTCTTCTGGGATACTTTGTTGGGATGATTGTGATGATGATAAAACCATCTCTTGTTCTGCATTAGATGTTACCAGAGCGCCCTGATCTTCATTCTGCTGTGGCAGTTCAAATACATCTTCATCACCAGCCAGTTGAGACTGTCAGCGCAATAAAAGGGATATTAACTACATTTCCATAATTTTTCTGTTGCGTTGTTACCGAGAATGGAGCCACAGAAAAGGGAGTTACAGGACTCCTTAACCAGTAAAAACCAGTAAAAGTTGCAAACGGATTAAAACCTGAAACCGAATTTTGCTACCATGGCAACGTGACCTAACGACTTCTTCTCTCTATTGCATTCAAACTTTTCCAAGTACTAGGGCCTACCCCTCGTCCTTACATTAGAGAGATTTAGAATCACGACGAACAGCAAACGTCGATTTGCCGCTTCTCTTTTATTGTAGTTAACTAGTCATGGTATCTACACAAATAGAAGTTTCAACTGAAAGCGATCTATACAAAACTGATGTACTCACTATACCTTAGTCGCTTTATTTCGTTATAATTTTTTTAACAATTTGTTAGTGACAGATTTGTTACATAATAATATGTTAGAGCAAGCATTTATGAAAGTAAAAATGTTCTCCCCTACCTCCCCAAAATAAAAATCTTGGTGTCACGTTACACCCTTTCCCCTCCCCCATAAAGGCCACTCTCTACAACGCCCCCTCAAAAGGTGGCCGTTGTAGAGTGGTACTGGTCGTACTGAATCAGGCTTGCGTGTCGCTAAAAAACTTTAGGGTGGGGATAGCCAGTCCATCTAACTCCATCTATCTTCAAACTGAAAAAAGAGGCTACCTATCGCTTTTTCGTTCTCAGTTTTTCTAGCTAGCTTCTCAGCAAATGATATTTTTTTCTAAATCCACCCCCCCCCCCCCCCCCCGAGTTTTCTCATCCCCGATTCTTTCACGGTTTTTCGGTTATTCTTCCTTTGTTTTCTTTTACAGTCTTGGATAGGTTTTTAAATATTTAAACCTGTTGTTAAGTGTTTCAGATGTCTAGTCTAAATTGCCTGACTAAAGAAAGCAAAAACACAACCTGCTAATCGTCCCTTCCTCTTTCAGAGTCTCCTACGTGGCGTACTCTGTAATGCTCTGTGCGACACTTTACACAAATAGCTAATACAAATGAAATAGATAAAGATTAAAAATGTGACTCTTACTTCACCCATCCAAAATCGAATTTTATACATTGTTTCTGGGACAGCTAAAATTTAGACATTGAGTTTCAATCCTGTCATCAGTAAAAGTGAAAAAATACGAGCACTTAAAACATTTTAAGAAAATAGCGCGAGATGAATGATTACTTTTTATTTGAATTAATTTTCCTGTTCTAAAATTTCTAAAAAAACGTGTATAGTTGTATTTTATAGTTCCTGTTTATGTAGGCGTGTCACGCTGTAGCTTCTGTCACGACAACACTTGAAAAGACTTTTGGTGGCAAAAAAGGCTTCAGCCTGCGAAGCGCAGACTTATTTCCGTTCATCGCTTCTCTTCCTCTGCTATAGAGAAGCGACGATCAGAAATATGTCTGCGCTTCGCAGGCTAGCTTTCGTTCTGAATAAAAGTATCTTGCTTGCTCACCCTTGTTTAATTAACTGTTTCATGTTTGATTTATAGCACATCCAAGGAAATTTAGCCCCACCCTCCGCGCTTCTGTTTTCATATGCCGAGAGATATAGCGGCGCTTTAAAATTTGCAACTTGATGCCAGCGCTTTCACTACAATAGTCATACTCGATACGCCCAGTGCCTAGAGCCTTTCGTGATATTTATGGAAAACGTAATTTACAAGGTAAGATCGACAAAAGGATTTTAAAGTAATAAGAGACACTCACTGGATCACTGGACCCAACTGGGACGACAGCATTGTGTAAAGCAAAGATTTCCTTGGACACTGCGTAATTGACACGGCGTGGGTCCTTGACCTGCTTGCGTTGACCTTTGTGCGATGGATAGCAACATGTCAAACTTTTACGACCTCTCCAGTCGACTGTCAGGTCTCTTCTGTGTTTAGGACAGATTGTCATGGCTGCTACTCTGTCTTGAGATAAATCGAAGTGTCCAGCTCTGTTCAAGATGAGCTCCTTCTCAGTGTTTTCTATTCCTTCGTATCGCCATCCTCGGTTGCTATTCACACCAAGTCCAAGTAAGTGCGGTGTTATGTCTTCTTTACAAGCATCCAGCGGCAGAACATTTGTCCTAGATCCGTAAGAACTACAAGGTGACTCTTGTGAAGCGAACGAACAGTTCATATCTTAAAGCAAGTGTGGTCCAACGAAAGTAAGCTAATTCGGCGAGTGAAACCTGATAACCCAGCGGCGCGCGAGACATATGGATGTTGCTCGATCTCAAATTACGCAGCTTCAATTTTTCGTGTAAGTGGTTTATTAATTTCTTAATTTCATATTTTGTCAAACAAAAATTTTCCGGAAAATCCAAGTAAAAAATATTCTCCTGAAACATTATGTGACTGAAAATTCGTCGCACGAACAATTTAAAAATCGTCCATTCATTTCTTTATAATTAATTCTAATTTTACACCTGCTTTATAATTTGTATCATACGTGCACAACTGCAGGGGTTTCCGCTGTTCCAAAGTACGATTGGTTTCTTTTCATTGCAGTATCCTTTCCAAATTACTTTTTATACGGGTGATGAAGTTTTCAGCCGTCTAAAGTTACAATTTAAAGGCCATTACAAAAAGCAGGGTTACATGCTTTATGCAAAATGCCGCAGGATCACGTTCACGAAAATAGGCTTCCTGTGAAAAGAGTTTCTTGTGCCAATCAATACTTTTTTCTTTTAACTTAAAAGGGTATAGACTATTGTAAAATGGAATTATTTAACAAATAAACAGCCGCACTTTCAAGAAAATGGGCTTAGAAAATCGCCGAAATTCGCTGTCCTGTAACAGTCACGCAACATACCTGGATTAAAGCCATTGGGCAAAATTACCGTTACACTAAAAATTTGTTTTTATGCATTCAAAACGTTTATTTTAAGGTACTTTAGCTTCCGAAAAAAATCTGTGCACTAATTCCTTAGGGAAAAGTTGTTTTAGACCCGAGAAATTGGCATTGTTTTTGGTGGTTTTTAGGGCTTCCCTTGGCCAAAAACTAGGGGGGTGGTCAATCTCGGGAGTGTAACGCCGGGAAATCTTGTTGATGTCACCAAAGTTAATCTTATCAGCTTGGTTTTAAACTCTGAAAAAATAAAGGAAATCGGCTGACCCCAATCTTTTGGCATCGCCCGGTTTTCTCTGACAATGGCTCTTAATTGAAATGAAATGTTTTTAATTCGAATAGTTTTTTTTTAATTAAATGATTTTTTTTATCTAATCAAAACTAAGTGCAAACGAAAGGAATTGTAAATAGTGTTTTGACGGAACAGTTTTTTTTAAGTGAATTAATTGTAAATAGGATTTTAATAGCTAGCATTGAATACCAAACGTAACTAATTAAGAGCGAATGCACAGAAAAATAGAGCAAAATCGGAAAACCGTGGCCACCGCTCAAAACCTAACCTACCCTTATTTTCAGTCTGTAATAAGGTTTTGATGAGTTTATAACACTGCTGAGGTTTAAATTTCAAAATGCCGACGAGTTTGGGAATTATTTGAGATTTTCGATTTCAACGGTCTGCAGGCCTAAAATTAGCCGCCGAACTCGGGAAAATAGCCCAGTGAGAGAAATGAGCTGACTTTCATAAACGAGCGAATATATTGGCAATCCTCCACTTAAATCTCAAAAAACAGATATCTAACAATTTCTAAACAGCACATTTTTTAGATTTAGAGAATAAATTATCGACGAACGAGCACAATTTTGAAACGTAATTTGCATAATCCTTATAAATACAACAATTTACCTCTAAAACCAAAATCGAATTTTCTATATGGGGGAATTCTCCAAATCAGCCCAAATCCCTGTTACTACCCAATGAGATATAGTACTTCAACATGGCTGCGGCCGCACTTGGCAAGTTAACCGGGTTAGTTTTTGAAAAACCCGTTAAAAAATTCTTCGGAACGTAACCTGGTTAAAAGAGGTTAACCGGGTTAATTTTTATCACCGGCCGGACTCAATTTAGACTTTCACAAAGTTAGTCAATGTTGCGCGGTTTTGTTTTTTCACTCGCGTGGGTCCCTCATAACACTCGCCTCAGAGTGACTGACAAAATTTGACCCCGTATCACTGATACAAAGAGATTGACTTCTTAAAAGTTTTAACTCAATTTTGTTTATAAGAAAGAAAAGCTGAACTTGGGATTTTATGCCAAAAAAAGGAGTAATTTTCGAAACTGTTGTGCTTGCGTGCATGATAAAGCTCAAATTTGGAACATTCTCACGCGTAGGCGGAGATGATTGACTGATTGATAACGTTAACCTGCGTTAAACTACCTTGCGAGGTGGTTTAAAAAAACCTAACCTGGTTAAGAAAATCTATTGTTCTTGCTTAATTTGCATAACCCGGTTAAAACTCGGTTAAGACTGAAGACAACCCGGCCGAACTCGCTGATATTTTAAACCAGTTAACTTTAATTAATTAATTGGAAATAACTCGTTTAAGTCCCCTAGTGCGGCCGCAGCCATTTCTGAAAGTTGGTCTGGTGTTCTTGCGAACGCTTGTAAAATAGATTGATTATTTTGAGGTTATTTTGCCCCAAACAACCGCTAATTGACCCCAGGGTCAATTGACACGTGCATGTCACCTTAGTTTTATGCGTCGATTTGAGCTCGTTAAAAGGGAGAAACTAACAAGATTATTTTCATATGTACCTGTTTTGATGAAATGCATGCAATCTTCAAAAGGAGAGGCCGTTCAAAATGGGGCGCCAAATGTATTTTTATTATTTAGAGTGGTTATTTGTATATAACCAAAACAAGGCTAGTTATTTACAAATAACCACATTACGGTTTTATTATTTCTAAATAACCAAAATATAAAATTGGTTATTTACAAATAACCAAAACTGAAATTTGGTTATTTAGCGAATAACCAAAAATTAAAAAGTGGTTATTTCCAAATAACCAAAATGAAAATTGGTTATTTAATAAATAACCACAATGGTTAAATAACCAAAATGCGAAATTGGTTATTTATTAAATAACCAAAATGTGAAAGTGGTTATTTAATTAATATCATAGATGACGAATTACTCCTTAATTTTGGCGCGAAATTTCAGCGTTAATTTGTAATTTCACATGTGAAATTACAAAATTGCCATGGTAACCTCCCGTACGTCTCCGTTTCAAGATGGCGACGAAGTTTTAAAATGTCATGAATGAAGATGTCAGGGAATAAAAAGACGCTTTAGAAAACTTGAACACACGAAAGAGCACATCACAAAGGATTCTTAGAGGTATGTTGTTGAAAAGTTCCGAAAACTTGAGCCAAATTTCAGGTCTAAAGGTTTGAGAGAGTGGAGTTCACGATCGATCGATACGATCCAGGATAAACAAGTGAAAAATCCTCGATTGCTAACGTAATTCGTCACCCATGATATTAATAGGTAATCAAATGGTACACTCGTGAAATTAGGGAATAATTTCACTTGCGTTTTGTCCAAATCCTAATAATTATAAGGATTTGGACAAAACGCGCGTGAAATTATTCCCTATTTTCACTCGTCACCATTTGATTACACATGCAAATAACCAAAATACGAAATTGGTTATTTAATGAATAACCACAATTGGTTAAATAATCAAAATGCGAAATTAAATAACCAAAATGCGAAAGTGGTTATTTATTAAATAACCAAAATGCAAAAATGATTATTTACCTAATTTGGTCGCAGGAAGTGACCACATGACCCACTTTCCCGCTCATTTCCCATAATGACTTGCAAACCTCTATTTCCAACATGGCTTCTTCCAACGATGACACTGTACAAGCTGTTGTGTGCAACACAAATCCTCAACAACAGGTTCGTGTCAAGACAAATTTAGGAGGTTCCTGTTTTTAAACGTGTCTTTTTGGGCAGTAATTGAAAACTGACAAAGACGTACAGCCCTTTACAAGTGTTAATTTAAATAAGATATACAGTGATGTTTTGCCTTTTTGGATATGAGGCGCCAAGTGTATTTTTATTATTTAGAGTGGTTATTTGTATATAACCAAAACAATGTTGGTTATTTACAAATAACCACATTACAGTTTTATTATTTCTAAATGACCAAAATATAAAATTGGTTATTTACAAACAACCAAAACTGAAAATAACCAAAATGCAAGACTGGTTATTTATTAAATAACCAAAATGCGAAATTGGTTATTTATTAAATAACCAAAATGCGAAATTGGCTATTTATTATATAACCAAAATGCAGGCAAAATGGAAAATTGGTTATTAGTAAACAAACTGGACAATTTGTTATTTAGTAAATAAACAAACATGGACTATTAAAAATCCAAAAACGTGTAAAAATGGTTATTTAATACAGAAATGGTTATTTACCTAATTTGGTCATAGCAAGTGGCCACGTGGCCCATTTTCCCGCTCATTTCCCATAACGACGTGCAGACTTCTATTTCCAACATGGCTTCTTCCACTTCCTTGACTTTTCTCTTTTCTCTTTCATTTACCTTTTTCCACCCTCATTTTCCTTCATTTACTTTCATTTTCCTCCGTACACCTTCATTCGCTTTCATTAATCTTCATTCACTTTCATTTATTTTAATTTACCTTCATTCTAATTCATTTGCCTTCATTCACACTCATCCTTCGTCATTAATATTCATCTACCTACATAGACCTTCATTTACCTTTGCCTTCTTTCACCTTCATCTACCGTCATCTTCCTCCATTAGCCTTCATTCACCTTTATCTACTTCCGTTAGCCTTTATCCACGGTCATCTACATTCATTAGCCTTCTTTTATCTTCATACGCCTACATCTACCACCATTAGTCTTCATTTACCGTCAACTACTTCAGCTGGTTTTCATGATAGTTCAGAGATTATCCAACGAATTGTCGTGCCGTCACATTATTCATTTCTGACTAATTTGTTCCCTTGTCCTTTAGTCTTCAGACATTAAACATATTCAAAAATAATTTTGCATTTCCGTGAAACGTATCGTATTTTACACTGTTTTGTTATACAAGGGCTAGAGGGTCTTAACGAGGTACATATTTTCCCGACTAATCTCACATTTTGGCCATAAAATTTTGATACCTGATCCAAAATTGTTGCAAATCCTGATCCCTGATCCCGTGAAAATCTTTTGATCCCTGGATTCAATTCTGTACTTGCTAAAAACTGAATGAAATACCAAATAAAGTGCCTCCTTTCAATTTCTTTAACAATTTTATTGGTCATATCATTTGCTGACTGGAGAATTAAGATTGGCTCCCGTCTGTTCTTTCGAGTTATCATAATTTCTATAATAATTCGTTCCACTTTAGAGCTCCCATAATGATGTATTCTTTAATAAACCTTTCGCACGCAAGTAGGGAGGAAAGCTGTAGCGGCGAAGGCGACCCAACTTAGTGGGATCTGGGGGCATGCTCCCCCGGAAAATTGTTATATTTAGGGTCTCGGAAATCCTATTTCAGCGTTTTCCTCGGGATATTTTCAGTAAATTTATACGCAGGAAAATGCTACTTTCCTGCTCCTGAGGTCTCTTTGGGCAAAGATTGGCTTGACCAATGATCACAAGTACCTACAGAATTCCACAATATCAGGATGATTAGAGAATCCTGTCGCAATAGGCTTTGCGTTACGGGCAGCTATCTTGGATGAGCGTCAAAACTACTCAGGGACTATTTTTCTCGCTTCCACCCACACCACCCCCTGCACCCTGAAGTAGTTTTGACACTCATCCAAGATGGCAGCCCGTAACGCAAAGTGCTCTATCTCGACGATCTTACGGAAAAATAGGGACTGTGAACGGTCTGTAGTAGCATGTATCACATTTGGATCGGTCAGTAGCTATCGTCAAAGCAGCTCGGAGCCATTTATGCATTTAACCTCGCTATGTTTTTGGAAGAAGCCATGTTGGAAATAGAAGTCTGCAAGTCGTTATGGGAACTGAGTGGGAAAATGGGCCACGTGGCAACTTGCTCAGACCAAATAAGGTAAGTAACCATTTCTTTTTGCACAGTCTTGGATTTTTAATCGTCCATGTTTTATTTACTAAATAACCAACTGTCCAGTTTGTTTATAAATAACCAATCTTCCATTCTGCCTGCATTTTGGTTATTTGATAAATAACCAATTTCGCATTTTGGTTATTTAATAAATAACCAGTCTCGCATTTTGGTTATTTAATAAATAACCAATCTCGCATTTTGGTTATTTAATAAATAACCACTTTTTAATTTTTGGTTATTTGCTAAATAACCAAATTTCAGTTTTTGGTTATTTGTAAATAACCAATTTTATATTTTGGTTATTTAGAAATAATAAAACTGTAAAGTGATTATTTGTAAATAACCAGCCTTGTTTTGGTTATATACAAATAACCACTCTAAATAATAAAAATACATTTGGCGCCCCATATTTGGAAATATTGTTGGGATGTTTGCATTCGTTTAGAATGCTTACTACCCTTAGGAAAACGTCTTACGTCAACGATAGACTTCTTTAGCCATTACTAATAACGTTCCATGTTCAATCACATTGATTCTTGGGAGATCAGAGTGTGTGCATGTTCATATCTGTGTAAAATTATGTATTGAAAGAATCCGCTCCCTGTGGTAAAAGTATGTGGTGTGAAGAAAAGAAAATCAAAGTTAACAAGCTTTCCTGCCTCTCTTGAGCTTCCTCACAAAAGTCCCAGGAAACAACACAACATTCGATTTTTTGGCATCTCAGCCAAAGTGCTTTTCTCCAATCAAGGGTCAAGACCATGTTAACCCACAGGCAGCCCAGGCTCTATGGGAGTTTGTTATAATTGGAATTTTAAGAAAGAATGTATGAGAACAAGCAAAATTCATTCTAAATTCCTCTTTTTTTAAAACCATTTGCACTAAAGTGACTCACCTTTGTTTGTGTTGTGTGTTTTCTATTCAGTTCATTGTTAGAGCCATTCTAAAGCCATGTTGGTGAGTTTTAGATTTCAAGTTGTACTAGCCCAAAATCTAAAACTCGCCAACCATCAGTTCTGTGATGAGTCTGGTTATTGCTTATTATTAAGTGTTCTTTGTTATTATTTAGGGAATTGTTGGTCGTCCCCGAATATTACTATCTAAAGAAACAATTGAAGGGTACCTAAATATGGGTTATTCCGTGTCTCAAACTGCAGAAGTATGTGATGCATCACGATCAGCTTTGTATTCTAGAATGCAGCAGCTGGGTATTTCCTACAGAGACCGGTTTTCCAGTATTGACCAGGATGGTTTGGACAGTGTAGTAAGAGATATCAAAAATAAGCATCCAAACTGCAGAGAAGTGATGATTACTGGCCACCTAAGGGCTAGAGGAATAACCGTCCAACGAAACCGTGTATGCGAGTGCATTCACCGCGTTGATCCCCAAGGTGTTGATGATCGAAGATGCAGAAGAATTCGCCGCCGTGTTTATTCTGCACCATGCCGTTGGCGTTTTGTCATACACGTTGGTATAGATGGGTTTAGCAGACTGATTGTCTATTGTGAATGTAGTAACAACAATAGATCCCAGACTGTTATAACTTTGTTCCAACATGCAGTCAGTCAGTATGGAAGACCACTCAAAGTACGAACTGACAAAGGAAGAGAAAACGTCCGTGTTTGGGAAGAAATGGTTAATCAATCACCAGCAGGGGAGATGTCAGTCATCACAGGAAGTTCAGTTCACAACCAAAGAGTAGAGCGGTCTAATCGCGATTTAAACATTCATTGTGCTGATGGCATTAAGTCAGAGTTATATGAGTTAGAGCAGCAAGGTCTCCTGGATCCTTCAAATAACACGGATTTATTTTGCTTACATTATGTCTATGTTCCTAGAATAAATCAACTTCTGGAAGAGTTTGTCAATGCTCACAACCATCATTCTATTTCTACAGAGAATAACCTAACACCACTGCAACTTTTTAACAACAATCAGCACTTGCTTGGTCTTCACAGTATTACACCCCAACGGCAAGATTCTGGGGCTGGAAACCTCCCCACAAGGCAGACACTTGTTCAAGTACCTCCTATTTGCAGTCCACTAAGTGGTGATCGAATGTTATCAGAATCTCTGTCAAGACATAGATCCTCTCGTGAATACTTCAAGAATAGACCTCTACAAGCAGGTTATTGAGTATGTTGGAAATTCTTTGTTGCAAAACTAATGTAACAAATTATTACAACTACTGAAGCCTTAAGGAAACTATGCTGAAATTGTACTCCATGGATGTTACTCTTAACAATTTTTCTAACAAAGTACTATAATTACCATAAGTGACATTTTTGTTTACTAGTATTAATTCAGATTAAGGCATTGTGTTCAAAGTTTGAATTAATCCGTCTTGATTTTATTGTTCAATTTCATTTACCGGTAAGTAGAGATCCTTGCAAAAAAAAAATATAACCATTCTCTGAAGCGTTTATTTAGGTTATTTCAAATAAGAATTCTCTGAGGGTTTTTTTAGGCAGCTGATGCAACTGTTTACCAAACAATTTGATTCTAAAATAAATAATGGTTGTTAGTGCAATTGTCACCAATTGCAGAGCATTAAATAAAGCTTTGTGGAGGGTCAGTGCAAGGTGCAAGGGGGGAAGAGGGGTCCACCTCCCTTTCCAGTGTCTCTGGTCTGTAGAAAACAGATGGGATCTCCACTTCTATTCCTTCAATATGTGAACTTTACAGTTCCACAACATAAGCTTTTCAGCGCGGAGGCAACTGCAGTTAAAAATGTGTTGTATACTGGTAGTTTACACTCACCCTCTTTTAATAGATTTAGTTGAAATGCTTTTTATACCCTATCTCTGGAAATCCTCTGAGCATTATGTGTAGAGTATAACATGATGACTCAAACATTGCCATGTCTGCTATTAGTCCAAGACTCCAATATTGAAATTTAAAGCAACATTAAGGACAGTGCCCAAAACAGGAATTTATACACATTGACTGACCATCCATGCTACTTTAAAATTCCCTTGAAGTATATGTACGATCCATTTTAGTATTTAGACTCTACTGGGGACTATTTGCTGCATCTCGTCTCTAGGGTTAATTAAGTCCCTGCAGTGATGCTCTTCACATCCCTTATATTATAGTCTGATATCTAACTGGTTATCTATTTGGTCTAGGGGCCCAAATGGGTTTCACAATACCCTCTAAATCTGGTAAATAGGTAAGAATTAACAACTGATGAACAAAATTATGTACTTCACTTAAAATTAAAGCTGTCAAATGTCTTTTTATTTGGTTTTCAACCAACCAAGCCTCAAATTGCTAACTTATTAAAGATTGCAACTTTCTGAAATGCTAACAGTACAAAGGCATTATTTTCTTTAAGAAAAACAAAATAATTGCTGAACATCAAACTTTCACTGCTGGCATGGTCAGGAAAGAATTTCTAAGACAGTTCTCCAAGTTCATAACATGTATTTTTGGCATGCATAACTAACATTAACACATGATCAAAGATAGGTTGTAGAAATTGGTGCTTTTGGTAACTAAACTAACTTGTTTACACATTATCAAATGAGATAAACTGGGACACCATCAATGTCAATAAGGAGAAAAATTCGAAAAAATCTAAAAATGACAGTGACTTCACACAGTAACTGTAACCAACGAGTTAATATATGCATTAGATATATAGAATTAGCATTATAAACTATAAATTCAGAAGTTAATAGAAATGATGAATATCAGGGGGGTCTCCAAGATTTTAAGTTACTGACGGAACAATGTAATATCTATGTGGGAATTGATCAGCTACTTTTGGTAAGTTCTTTTAGTTCTACTTCTTTCTGTTTGCTATGAAAAAAGTTGCTGGGGGTTATGCTCATAGTAGCTAGGAGAATCCCCTTCCTATAGTCTTTAGTGACAGCCCTGCATAAAAAGATTTATTTAAAAAAATAAAATTAACATAACATTTTGTAACAGATCTCTATTAAACTTTAGACATAAGTCTGAGTACTGATCTAATGTACAAATGGCATGTTTTAATTTACTCATGAAATGCTTGTATGGAAAGCACTTCATGAAGTACAGGAAGATAAAGGGTACAAGAACATGTACTTGCCTTAGGAAATCTAGAAAGTATTCCTGATTTCTCATCAGGTTCATGCAGAAATGATATTTGACATGAAAGTCCCTGGGGGGGGGGGGGGGTAAATTTTTGCATCCTGATACAAAAAACAGGATATCTGACAGGGTTATTTCAGCTGACTCTTCCTCACAGTCTTGCATCAAGTCCTGCCAGTGAGATAGAACAAGGTTCTCAACTTCCCTTCTATTAGATCCTTCACATGCACGTGTGACAGAGAACATGTCATCAAAATCAGTGACAGTCAGTGTGTCATGCAGGCTTGAAACAGAAAGCTTCCCTCATCACTTGTGGGTAATGCAAAATTGAGTCCAATACCCCTAATGTACGAAGACCCTCCTTGAAACTGTCATACGCCGGTTGTGCTCTTCCCAAAACATACCAGTTGACAGTTTTCTGAACAAGGTTTTCAATATCACTAGTAGTTTTAATTACCTGAAATGTGCCAGCCATATCGAACAGTAAATCAAGTTTGGCATCATTAATAATATCTTCTGCCTCTTGTACATTTGAGGAATTCAGTAATTTTTCAAGAGATATTCTTAGATCATAGTCACAAACATCATTGACTGATGCATTCACATTTTGGACCCCTTTCACGATGCCATTATAGCACACATCTGAGAGGCATTTCAATGTAGGACCACCATGGACAAATGACAAAGCAAATATCTGCCCAGCTAAACGATACTCCCCATCCTCTAAACACTTTGCATTGAGAGATAAGAATTTAGGAAAAGCACCCCAAAAAAACAGATGGGAATTGAGCAACCTCTCGGTTACAAGTGTAAAGAATTCCCTGGCTGGACCCCCAAGGTCTATTGCCCCTTCTGAAATGCCCATGTCGTCTGTAAACTTTACAGAGATTCTGTTTTGGAGGTTAAATGACTTTCGATTGAGTGCCCTTTTGGCACCCTCCCATATATGATTTCTACTTATATTAAATTTCGATATTTCAGACTCTCTTATAACTGATGAAAGATTAGGAAGAATCTCCCTGAGTGTGATGTTTTCCTGGATGATTTGTGCTTCAATATTGGGTGGAACAGGCTTCTCATTTTCAATGATTATTTCCTCATCAGAACTAAATTCATCAAATATTAGACCTGCATACACTTCATCTGCTGACCTTCAAAAGTAACAAAAACGGTAGAAAAACAAGGGTTAATAGAAATAAAAATAATATGACTGTATTTATTTATTTGATAAGAACTTGTGTATTGTCAGATAGTACATGTACAATGCTGGTTCCTTCATAAAGGTGGTCTTCTATTGAGTTATTGTGACAGTTAATTGCAAAATTAAAAGTCTCTTTAAAAGAAAAAAATAGATTAAATTGAAACCATATTGGTGAATGCTGATCTAATAAATTTGGAAAATGTGAACGGCAGCTTGTGTTATTTTGGTGGCAAATGGTTGAAGCGAGAAAAGCTTGTAATACCTTCAACAAAATTCAAAAATGATTTAAAACACAATCATGGATACCCATCTACCATATTAAAGCAATTAAGACACTTCCTCAACGCAGAACATTTTTTAGATCCTATCAGAAAGCTCATATACATGAAGCTACCAACCTTACAATGATTAAGTTTGTGTAAATACCTATAATTCTCCATCAGTGTAGCAGCAGAAGTGACAGATGGCCCTGGAATTGACACAGCAAAAGGCCCAGTTACTGTCACAGGAGAAGGTCCATCTACTGACACAGCCGAAGGCCCAGGTACTGACACAGCAGAAGGCCCAGTAACCAAAACAGAAGAAGGCCTAGCTACCGACACAGCAGAAGCTCCAGCCAATGACACTGTTAAAGGTCCAGTCAATGGTGGTGATTTAGTGCTTGACTTATTTGATTTACATAAGCTCCGATCAAATGTGGGAACATCCAGCTTCAGAATATAAATTGAAATAAATGATACTGAATGTTACTATGGTCTCCATGGTTCTGTTAAAGCCAGATAGGGTAACAAATGTGGTGATAAATACTATTACACAAATATCGCTAACAAATGATAAATGAATAGCTGTGGTCACACTACAGACTTTTACCTGGGTAAAACCGATTTACCTAGGGCAATTTCATCAAAAATCTCCCGAGGTAAATTCATCTGGGGTTTTGTTTTACCTAGGTAAAAATTCTGGGAAGGTCACACTACTGATATCGGCTGCCAAGGTTTTCACGCACAATTGAATTTTTTGGAGCCTAAATTCAAGAAGGTAAGATGTGCAGGTATCTACCTGATCAACAAAGCAAGAATTGATAACAAAGCAAGAATTGAATGGCATTTATAATGGACAGTTTTTTTTAGCCGCAGTATTGGTGCCTTCAACAACACATAAACAAGTAAAGGCTGGATATGACTTACACTTCAGTTCATTGTTATGATCCCAGAATAGGTAATAGGAAGAGTCCAGTAAAATTTTGTGGGAAGAGTCAGGGAGACATTGCTTCATTGTTAAATGCACCAAGAGGCATGTTCAATCAAAAGACAGAAGCTGGGGGTACTTACAGGACACATAGAGAAAGACATTTACACAACCTAGTCAACCTCTGGATTTGGAAAATGGATTCAGGGAAGTCAAAACAATTCTTTTAATGAAGAAGATACTTAACCTAATTACCTCAAAATCATCAGTGTCACTATTTTCATTGTCACTTCCAACAATATGTCTAATCATCGATGATTCCTTCTTTGGACTTGGGACTGGAAAGTGTGTCATGATGTACAGTGCTCCGTGAGATGCTAATGAAAGTACTTCAGGGGCATTCCATTTGAATGACGTGGAGACGTTTGGCTGCTTTAGTTTTTTTGCTCCAGGTACAATGCTAAAATAATAACAAGTGGCAATTCATGCAGTTAATATTGATAATTGACTTAGTCATTTGTGGTAATAATTATTATTACTACAAATGACCAAGTTACTATAATTTTAAGTACCTTGTAGTCTACTTTACTTTACTGAAATGATGTTGTTAAAGCAAATTATTAACCACTTGATAGTCTCTCTGTTGTGGTGGAGTTGAATCTACAAAATGTTAGAAGTTTCACAACTGGTTCAAGTATACGCGGATATAATTATGTCATTCTTTACTGGACGTACCTTAAATACTGAAAGGGCATTTCCTCGTCGTCTTCCAAATTAAAAGCTTTCCTAAAAATACTGGAGATTTCACTTGCAACTGCTGCTTTGTCCCACATATTATTTAAGGCTCACTTTATGCATCAGTCAATTCCACCTGCGCCCAGCCCCCCCCCCCCCCCGGGCTAACACCCGAGAATTAGCCTTTTTTTTCTCATGGATGGCAAATTCCCGGGGGCGGGAGCACTTAAACTGTCAAATGCCCGGCGGTGGGGACGAAAGTAGAGGGCGAATGCCCCGCTCCCGGGATCGTTTTAATGCCAGTTTTTATTTTCGTACGCTGCAATAGATCGCAAAGTTTTTCTAGCAAAGAAATGAAGCGTGTTTTGAGGCCCAATTCCCGTTTTCTGAAATTCGAAGGTCGCAAAATGAGTTGAATGAGTTGGCAGCAGTTGCAAACCGATAATGAAAAACTATTCAGGCACCAAAACATCGCTAAAATTGTGGCCTGATGGCTTGATGTGAAATGCGTAAATATTTTCTGTAGTCCTTGATTTCATATTTGCAAGCCTTTAATATTTCCAATAGCCGGAATCTTATTAATTACCATATAGAATGAATCAAATGTGGCCTGTTGCGAAAAACGCCACAATTCATTCACGCTCTCGCTTTTTGCTTTGAAATTTGATGGCTTTTTAGATTACAGTACATATTGAAATTAAGAAAACATACCTTTAAAACGTCGACAAGTTTTACTAGTCCTTGCTGGACAAGCCAATCCGCCACAAACTGCTGATCTTTATCTCAGAAATTTTCCATGTCGACCACGTTTTAAAGTTAACCACGTGCGTGTCAAAAGCCCGGGGGTGCCCCTGGGGTTGGCCAATGCCCGGCCCCCGGGTCGCGCTAAATTAGCTAAAGCCCCTCCTCCGGGATTGACAAGGCTGGCAAATGCCCCGCGGTTGCCCGGGGGGGCTGGGCGCAGGTGGAATTGACTGATACATTACCAATCAGGCCTTACTCTGCCAACTGAGCCCTTCGCGTTCCTCGTGGAATGGCAAAGATGTCACCCTCCTCAAATGGAATACATACTACATCTTTGGTGACAACTTTTGACTTCCCTTGTGCCGATCTTGTTGAAGTAGCTCGTCTTCGCTTAGGCGCTGGGAAATACGATCGTGAATTTTCCACGTTCCTTTCACGGCTTTGCCTAACGGCTTGAAGAAAGGAGGTTGGCAACTGAACACTGGCTGCAGGTGATTGTTCCCCAGAAAATAGGGAATGATGTTCTTCCTAAAAACAATCGCATAACTGTAGCATAACCACGGGAGAAAACATCACAATCGACTAATGAAATAACAACAGTCAAGGGTAGGAAAACGTCTTCTAAAGAAACCCTGATAGTTATGTCAATATAAGGGCAAAACATCAAGTTTGTTCGCATGTCTTCCTTCGGACTTTTAAGAGTGTTTCAGGCGTGCAAGACCTTTTCAAGGACAGAAAACCATTATATTAGCCTTGCACATACCTGTTGCTGGGAATTCCTACAAAGAGCATTCTGCACTGCTGCAGAAATTCTTTCCACAATTTCATCGTCCTTGGAAGAAGCCATGTTGCAAATAGAAGTCCGCAAGTCATTATGGGAAATGAGCGGGAAAGTGGGTCATGTGGTCACTTCCTGCGACCAAATTAGGTAAATAACCATTTTTGCATTTTGGTTATTTAATAAATAACCACTCGCATTTTGGTTATTTAATTTCGCATTTTGATTATTTAACCAATTGTGGTTATTTATAAATAACCAATTTCGTATTTTGGTTATTTATTAAATAACCACTTTCGCATTTTGGTTTTTTAATAAATAACCAATTTCGCATTTTGGTTATTTAACAATTGTGGTTATCTATTAAATAACCAATTTCGTATTTTGGTTATTTATTAAATAACCAATTTCGCATTGTGGTTATTTAATAAATAACCAATCTCGCATTTTGGTTATTTGTTAAACAACCAATTTTCATTTTGGTTATTTGGAAATAACCACTTTTTAATTTTTGGTTATTTGCTAAATAACCAAATTTCAGTTTTGGTTATTAACTTTTGGTTATTTAGAAATAATAAAACCGTAATGTGGTTATTTGTAAATAACCAGCCTTGTTTTGGTTATATACAAATAACCACTCTAAATAATAAAAGTACATTTGGCGCCCCATAGTTCAATGGGTAATTTCTGTTCTTGAGATCTTGTAGATTGCAGCATGGCGTCTGCGAGTGGACCTGAGTCTAGGTCTGTTTTTCCGTGACTCCGAAATCAGAATAACATCAAGAAATGATTCTCCCTCGAATCTTCGTAAGTGAATCAGCTTTGCAGTGCCTTACCAAAGATAGAAAGTGGACCGAATACGAAAACATTCTAGCGCAATTTGGATCCTTTGTGGAACGCAGTGTATTGCTGAGCGAAAGGTGAGTAAACAAACCTGGGAAAGTACGTTACCTTTGATTGCGTGACCAGCCAGTAAACGATAGTCTCCAGCGAAAAATAGGATTCGCAAAAATCTTGCTGATGTATATTTAACAGTTTGTTACTATAAATTTACACCTGGTTTGTCTAAAAACTTTAAACAATGCATATCTGTCCAAGAGTATCGAAAGAGTATAAGAATGTTTCGAAAGATCCACCCCTAAATAACTGTGGGCTACTCCTTTTTCCCCATCACCGATGTGTACTTCTTCCCACTGTCTTTTGCATGAGGCCTGTTTGCCTTTAAACTGTTATCGACACATAAAACTGGTCGTTTAAGGTCTGGTTTAAGAACTTGATAGCCTGAATTTCACCCGATTACTTCGAGTCGTTATTACTCCCTCAGTAACGTCTGAATCGACCGGCCGTTAATGCCGTCCAGTGACGTCACTACTCCTTGATCTTTGCTTTAATTCATGCAAAAAGTAAAACACGGTTTTCAAGTGGCAAACCGAGACATATCGTTTGGAAATGTCTGCATGATACAGAATTGCTTTATTTTTTTCGATCGTAATTCATGTTTAACGTTCAAACTATCAACTGCATGCAGTACAACTCTGAACCGGTTGTACTGAATTCTATAATCAAACTCGGTCGCAATCACGCAATCATCAATGAAATAAACACACACACGGAACACTTAGTTCAAAAACACAATGATTTGCTTTAATTCTGAAAAGAAGCTATTTGGTCCTTAACAAAGAAAAAAAAACAAGGAAACAAGAAAGAAAAGCTAACAGAATCATTACACTTTACGGTAAAAATCGCAAGAAGGTCGAATTATAACATTCAGATCTCAGAAAACTTCACGTAAACAAAATCAACGGCCGCCAAAACCACAAAGCGGCTCTGAATGAAAAACCTACCGACTCTCCGCAATGATTCTTCATTCGCAGTTCAATTTAGCACTTCTGTTTCGAAGACAAGGGCAATTTTGCTGTTTAAGATAAAGATTAAGCTTATAGAAATGTTTGAACTACACGAAAGAATGCCAGGGATGCGATCCGCTGAATTTCAAGCGACAATCCCGCTAAAATTTTTCATAATTATACATAATTATGCGAATGTTTAGACAATCAACCAATCAAAATCACTACCCGGTTTTCGGGTAGTGAGTGACGTCACTGGACGGCATTAACGGCCCGTCGATTCAGACGTTGTTGAGAGGAGAAAACGACTCGAAGCAATCGGATGAATTTCAGGCTAAGAACTTGACTGACTTAAAAATACCGTCGCGAGCATGCGCTATTATTGTTGGACTTTGCAAGCTTTAAGCCCAAAATGGTGGTGCAATCTCGAGAAATTTGCCCGGGTCTAAGGCAGGGAACGGGTAGGATAATCTGCGCATGCTTGGCTTCTGTCGCAGGGGCAACCGTTAAGGCCAGGTACGCCACCCCCACCCGCGAGGATTGCATGGCATCCATCATTTGACTCTCTTTTTCCACATCATGACCTTCAATTATCATGAATTCTAATGCGGGCCTTGATCGTTGCCACCTTCCCAGAAGTCTAATCATCGCACCGTTATACCATGAGAATCTCTATTATTCCATAAATGCCCCATAGACTTTTCTAGTTCAGCTTCCGGTAAACAGATACCCCAAAGAAAAAATAGCTTTACAACGACTCTATACAGGCCAGAACTCCTGATATCAACAAAACTCACCCCCCCCCCCCCCCCGCCCCCCCTCAAAGAGAGAAAACTTTCGCTGAACTATTCACTTGACCCACCCCATCCCTTCGTTCAGAAAAACTACGAACTCAGTTCACTGGACAAAGTGCCTTTGTGAACATACCAAAGCTATAGCCGTTCAGGCCCGTTTCAAACGTCTTGCTACTGTGGTCTTTTCCTCGGCACAGAAACAACCAAAACAAAACGCGAGCAGCCAAAACCGCGAAGAGAATGGCAGTACAACGCTGAGAAACACAAGGGAAAAGCCTCTGCTAGCAGGGTACTGATTTCATTCCAAAAGGATTTAACAGAAGGGCAATCCCAAAAGAGGTCACACTTCCTACTTGTTATGTTATTGGCCATCCCACGCCAGTGGTCAGGTGGAGCAAAGCGTACAGTTAATTACCTCAAGGAAGAACACAAAATAACAACACTGCGCTAAGATTACTTTACATGTATGTCAGTGAAACTGACTCTAATACCTACCAGTGCTCAGCATCTAACATTTTAGGATCCGCTGCACGAGGAACAGAACTGTTTGTGGTCACGACTCCGAAATTTTTCACCAAACCTCCTACAAAGCTAGAAATCTTAACAGGTGACAACATGACCTTGCCTGCAGTGCTGCGGGCGATCCAAAACCAGCCATCCGCTGGACGAGGCAAGGAGGACAGATTCTCCTGGCGAGAAGTCACACCACACCGGATATTTACATATTCATGTATAATTAAAAATATCCGCCTTCGTTATTATTCTGTTTCTTTATAAACAAAATGACTTATAGTGACTCCCATCCAATAATCTCCTCCCTCTAGGACTAAGCTTTGAAACTTCACGTTCTCCATTAGGAGGGTGCATAAATTACTACCGACGGCGCCTTTTCCAGTGAAAATGCTGTAGTTTATAGAAAGTTTATTTATACTTTCAAATCGAGATTGTTTACCGCTGTTAGAATCAGGTCATACTAAGGGTGGAGTATATTCTGTGAACCCAGACGGCAAAGGATCCTTCCATGTATATTGTGACATGCGCATTGATGGTGGAGAGTGGACCGTGTTTCAGAGAAGACAGGATGACTCGGTGGATTTCTATCGGAGGAATGGAACGATTACAAATTAGGCTTTGGTCAGATGACGGCTGAGTTCTGGTTAGGAAACAAAAACGACAAGATACACAGACTGACGGCTGCTAGACCCAGTACTCTGTGAGTGGAGCTAGAGGACTGGAACGGAGTTAAGAGAATAGTACAGTGCGACCTTAATAACATGGCTTTTAGCACAAAAGACAGAGATAATGACATATACTCACTTAAGAACTGTGCTATCCAATGGACTGGTGCCTGGTGGTATAGAAGCTGTCAGTTCTCTAATTTAAATGGAAAATACCTGAGAAATAAAAAAGCCCCAAATGGAGTTTGATGGGCCACATTTCGTTACAATCTTTCGCTCAAATATGCTGAAATGAAAATGAGATCTTAAAAATAAATGCGATTTAAAATGTCATTACTCAAACGTCTCTAATTCCCCAAATACTGCTTGTGGTGATTGAGGAATGACATTGTGAACTGCTTTTTCAAAAAAAAAGCAGTTCAAAATGTCATTCCTCAATCACCACAAGCAGTATTTGGGAAAAAGATGTTTTTTTCCTTTGCGTCATGATAGCGGTGGAGAGGTAAGGTGTGGCGGGGTGAGAAATACACGTACAATATGCAATAAAAACGCAAAATAAAAAGGCTTCACAATATGATCAAACAGGTAAAAAAATCATCAAATAAACTAATCAATACCAGACAAATAACGCCCAAGAGCCATGACAGCCATGGTTTTGCTTAGTTTTCTGTCTCTAGACTGTGTTGTGTCTTGGGTTTGAAGTACACTTTGCAGTACACATTCAAGATTGACAAATTGCTTCACACAACTGCTTTATTCAATTGAACTAAATAGAGCTATTTTTAAAATGATTTATAAGGTATGCAATCGTGTAATTGTGGTTTAAGGTGTGTCAGCTAATTATTACAATCATCTCCAGTTATCTAACGGTTGCGTTATTGATACTAAAACACTACAGACTGGAAGTAATGTTGTGAGTACTGTACAGTACCGCAAGTGATCCCCGACCGCAAATGATCCCGAGACCGCAAGTGATCCCCAAAATGGACCGCAAATGATCCTCGACCGCAACTGATTCCCAAAGTCGACGGCAAATGATCCCGTGAAAAATTGAGGAATGGATTGGATTTTCGGGACTGATTACAAAAAAGGACTGATTATAAAAAGGAACCTTTTTCTTTTGCCTTCTAAAGAAAAAGGCATGGAGGACGCCAGATCTCAGGTGAATTTGTACAAGGCGTATTTATTTTGTCTTTTAACGCCTAGAAGCTCTACTTGTCTACTGAGGAATACAAAGCCGGGCACCCTTTACATAACAAGCGCTTAATTGACTTTACTGATCTTTTTGGAAGTGTCGAATTAATTTTCAGATATTTAATTGTGATTAATCTCTGAAGTGTTAATTCTACGTGATAAACAGCAAGAAATTTGTTTGTAACCCACGTGCTTGTTGCGAAACAAGACATGATTTAAAATAAACAAAAGTCAAAATGCCCCCGAACTTATCAATGTTCACAGAATTTGGTTTATTTCGAAATAGCAACTTCGTTACATCTTATGAACATGTTGCGAATAGTTATATTGACGCTTATATGTATATTCATTTGTTGTGCCTTTGCTGGAGACAGTTACCAGGAATCTAGACCTGGTAAAGAAAAACACAAAAGCGAGGTAAGCGGTAGTTATGTTTATTTTTACCAACCCAGCCAGAAAGAATGCCAACATTCGGATTACGGTAAGCACGTGGCTATGTATTCCATTTAACAAGTATTTGGAGACTGACGGGGCCATAGTAATACACAAAAAAATTGCTATTGTTATTATAACGGGAATAGTGTTCCTGAGCCTCAAGATTTTCTGCTCCCAGACTCTCTACTCGGGCTATCGTTCGCCCTCGGCGATCGCAGATCTTTCCAATGTCATCTCAAGATTAAGTTTGAAGACGCACCTAGCTTAGTAGGATGTGCACATGCGGTTGGCGTCTCATGTAAACAAGTTACTGGCCCCATTAATATTTCAACCAAACAAAACTTCTAAAAACTTATAAAAACAAACGCCAGTATAAATTTGGAAAGAAAAAATCCCTCCTTAATTCAGTTTTCAAAAGACTTGACGAATTGACGAATATTATATTTTCTCTTTGTTATCAGCCTCAACGAAAAAATGTTCCAATAGACGATGAAGTATACGATTCTTTGCTATCGGTCTTAAGTGGAGCTAGAAGGTTCCAGGATTAGCCTAAAACTGATGATCCAACTTTGAGACAACGGGTTTACAGAAATGGAAAAGTGGTTTTTACGAAATTAGAGAAGTACATGATCCCATGACAGGGAAAATTTGCCAACGAATTGTACACAAGGCCTCAAATTGTATTGTGGTAAAAAAATCGGAGGTGTCTAAAATCGTAGATTGTGCTTATCAAGAAACGAATGATCCATACATCTTACCAATATACCGGAATATCTCGAAGAATAATTCAAGCAAACCTGAATTCCAGGAAACAGAATCAGTGGGTCCGCCCTCTTTTCCAGAATAAAGCTCCTCTGAGACCAATTAAGGCCTCTAAAGCGCAGGAGATGCATCAGGTAGATCTGGTGAGCATGGCTAGCATGCCAGTAACGATAGATGGTGAAATATTCAAATACATTATGTCAGTGATAGGCATTTTTAGTTGGTTTGTGTTTTTACGTCCTCTTCAAACTATGGAGTCCGCTGAAGTGGCTGAACATCTTTTAGAAATTTACAATGATCGAGCACGGTCCCCTTGAAATTCTCCAGAGTGACCAAGGAACAGAGTTCAACGGTGTAGTTAAGTTGGTTTGTGAATCTCTCAATGTTCTTATTATCAAAAGCTCAGCTTACAGTCCGCAAACCCAGGGAAAAGATGAACGTTCCCATAGAACGTGGAAAGAGAAAGTTAAGTTTGACATTGTAAGTGGCGATGACTTAAACTGGGTAGAATATCTATCTGAATATCAAAAATTGTATAATGAATCTCCACACAGCTCACTGGGATTTCTTACACCATTTGAAGTGTACTTTGGCCGGCCCCCAAACAGACTTAAAAACAAACTTTTTCTTGATAAAGGAATGAATTTTGAAGTTCAAGACGAAAATGAGGAGGCATTTCCAAGGGTAGACGAAATTCTCAGAGAGAAAGACCTGCGTGAATTAGACAACGATAGATTTTTGTTGAGACAGAGGCTTTAAACGCTTCTAACAATGCGACGCAAAAAATTGTCAAGAGGGAGTTAAAGCGAAATCCTCCTTCACTGTATTTCATAGGAGAGACTGTTTTAGTTAGAATTCCCTCTTCAAAAAAAGCCGTCAAAGGGAAAAAGAAATCTTTGAAGTCTACCCACGAGGGGCGTGTCGTGGACATGACCATGCACTGCACAGGTACAAAATTCATACACAGATCCAGTCACCTTAAAAGGAAAAAAATTTGGTTCAAAGTTGACGACATTACGTCTCTTACAAAGGAGGGAGAAAATAAGAGACAAGAAAAAGCTAGAGAAAAGAGCTTTGGCAAAAAGCGAAAATGCCCTGTCGTAGGGTCTGATAAAGAAAGAAAATCTTCCAAGGCGACGAAGTGTATAATGGCTCTAATGTAACCTGTCCAAGCTAGTCTGTTGGATGCTAGTATAGATCAAATAATTTCCTCCAAAAAATTGAATGGGGATACGGTAAACTTATACTTTGACTTCTTAGGAGAGAAGCTGTTCTGTGAGAACAAACATCTTTGCCTGGAAAGCTCCTATTTTTATCCTTCTTTGCAGCGACAAGATAACAGAGGAACGTATAGCAAATATATCGGAAAAAAGTCACTTTGGGAGTACGAAAACTTAAAAGGCACTGGATTCTTGTTTTAATTAGTTTCGTTAATTTGGGCATTTACATATACGACTCCGCTTACTGTTCTCAAGACACCTACAAAACTGTTTTCGGGACCATAAAAAGCAAGTTATCAGGCAGGAGCTTCAACACTTAAAGTCAGAAGATAGCGCACTCTTCCAAGGGGAAAACTGGGATGAAGAAATACCTAATTGCCCAAAACAAAAAAACCAAGAGGACTGTAGTGTGTTACTTGCCTTTTTGCTAAACATCTGATTCTTTCAAACAACTTGGATGAAGTAGAGCGTGACGATACGGATCCGCGAGGCGAAATGACTAGTGATTTACTGGCCCTGGCAACACCTGGAAACAAAGTTGCTTATCTCCCTCTCCATAAAAATCTGCAATCATTCATCAGCAATGATCTCCATACCTCAATCTCCACCGAAGATCAGAAGGTTGCACTAGATCAAGAAGTTGCTAGTGCCTGATTAACTTATTGATAGCCTCCCACACCTAAGGACGGAAACTGCTTGTTTCACGCAATGAGTGACCAGCTTACTAGAGTGGGAAGACTCCCTCAAACACCATCAAAGCTTCGCTCAGATCTAGTGGGCTATCTTAAAAGTAATTCTACAACCCCGGATGGTGTTCACATTCGGGAAATTATCAACCATGGTGGTTGGGACACCTACCTGCGAAGAATGTCAAGGGATGGCGAGTGGGGCGATTGGATTGCTTTGTGGGGGCTGGTGAACATGCTTAACCTTCCTGTAGCTTTGGTGTCCAGCTTAGGGGAAGGAGGATTACAAATTATTAATCCAGCCACAAATGGAGATGAAGGAGGGGACATTACGATGTTATGGCCTTGCTTGGGCATGAAGCAGAAGTTCATTACCATAGCCTGGAAGCCCCTAACGACCCTGTTACGGAGATGAAAGCTAAATACAGAGAAGGAAAAGTCACTGAGGACATCTGCCCAAAGTGTGGGAAAAAGTTTGCGTGCTATTCCCAAGGAGTCTTTGCAGGGTTAAATGGCATGTTTGCAAGTATACTCCGACGACAGCGCCTTTTGCGATAATTTCGATATGTTAGAGGACTTCGATTTTATGCAATGAAGGACACGCTAATTCATAACTGCAGTCCATAACAGACATTGTATTACCTCAACAAACCTTTTAATATATAATTTCGTTTTGTTAGTGTCTAAAGCCCGAAAGAGTTTTTCCTAATCATATACAGACGTTCGCAGTTCGAACCTATGACAAGGAATGCCAAGAAATAAACGATCACATTCACTGTGATAAAAGTTATTATTGTCAAAAGTTGATAGTGAGTTTAGCCGATTAATTGATTATGAGAAAGTTCTTATCTATTTGGAAGTCTACTGTTTTAAGCTTAATTTTGAAATCGTAACTAAATAAGACACTGCGATGAGTTGCAGCTGTGTTTCTTTGTCATGATTTAATGAAGATTTAATAACCGTATGTTGAAAGTTTATTTTTTGTTTGCTTTTATTTGATCATGTTAACAAAGTCTTGAAAGAATTTTTTTATTTAGTTTTTATGTAATCATTCGCTTTTAATGTAACTTTTTGTAATAATAATAAAATTGAGACAATGATCCGCAAAGTTGAGTCCAAGCCATTCCTATTTTTCTTTCGGGATCATTTGCGGTCGACTTTGGGGATCACTTGCGGCCGAGGATCATTTGCAGTCCATTTTGGGGATCACTTGCGGTCTCGGGATCATTTGCGGTCGGGGATCACTTGCGGTGCTGTACAGTACTCATATTTGCCCCTACGTTCACTCGTAGTCTGGCCTAAATTTCTCCCTGGCATATAAAAGTATATATTACAAACAACCACAACACCCTAGTTACAGCGGCCAAACAAATGTCAAAACCGATTGGACTTTGGCTTCAACATTATAACAAGGAAGTAAAAGGATTAAATAGCTCTTAGACTAGCTTCTCTATTACATTCGTAGTATCAGGTAACGGGACCACGTACCGAATTCTCCGCTTATTCAAACTCTCATAGAAATGACTGCTCAAAAACAACGCTTTCCCTCTATTGCCACTACCATTTCTGCATTAAATATTATTTTGTACTGCGTTGGGTTTTTAAGAGTCGAATTGGAGCTGAACAATCAAAGCGAGAGATTGCAGGCGCTTGAAAACATCCCGGAGACAGAGCCGCCAACAAGCAATCAAAAAATCGCCAAGTTCATCAAGGTTGCTCTTGGTATGTACTTTCAACGTGTTCTAATACTGCTTTAAATTTCATGGCGTCTGAAATCCTTCTCCCCATCCTTTTTACGAGCATTTCAGGATACGTAATTATGCTCGGCAGTATCACCAGCAATGGAGTAAATTTGTCAAAGAATAAGACTTGTGTTCTGTTGTCAGAGAGGTTAACAAATTAAGTACTGTCATTCTCTTTGGAGAGGCCGTGTGACACGTGTAAAACTGTCTCCAAACAAGGTGCATTTATTTTCGCACAAATAAAGGGGACGAACTCTTTTTGCCTTAACTAAACCAGCATTTCAAAGAGAAGACTGCTCAAAGCCAACGCTTCTATTCTTTTGCGACCCAACAATCACATTTATTGAAATTTGTCTCATTATGTAATGATTTACGTACTAATTTGTTATCAAATCATGCAGATGACACTTGATTGACTGTAGTATGGTGGCCCATAAGAGAATTGGAAACATATTTAACAAGAGATAAATAAATATACATAAATATAAAAATGCAAAAAAATTATTAAAATAAAATTGAAAGATTGAAATTAAAGATTAAAAATCAAATAAAATTTGAATTAAAAAAAAAAACAAACAAACAAAATGAAAAGGTAAATAAATTTTAACCAAAAAAAAGTAAATTTCTATGAAATAATAATAAATAATAATAATAATAAAAATGAAATCGACGAAAAAAATAAGAAAAAAACATAATAAAATCTCTATGTAGAAATGCAAATTAATTTTTATTTTTGCTTTTATAACGCTGGGCTGAACTGAGGTCACAATAAATTTCTTTTCTCAAAATAAAATGTCGTGTAGTAATCAATGCATTGCATTATCATTATTATAAATTGTAACTTTATGTTAAAGCTTTTGCAATACTGTAACTACATAATTATAGTCGTGCAAATAAAGCTCATGTTGTTGTTGTTGTTGGTATCGTTTTATATTGCGTTGGTTTTTAAACAATTGAACAATCACGAGAAGAGATTCACAAGAATAATTTAAACAATATCGCGTTCTTTTTTACATTTTTCGTAATCAATTATCTTTAATAACACCAAAGAAAATTTCGTATGAGAGCCCGAGAAAATAAATGTCAAATATCACAAAATGACATCTTACACATGAAATTTTCAGAATTTTACCTGTGTTTTCACTATTCTTGTGAAATTTAACATTTATTTTCTGGGGCTTCTATGAGAAATAGTCTTTGGTGTTATCACAGATTACAAATTATATCTATAGCCCTTGAAAAATGTCCAAAAGAATGTGATATTGTTTGAACTATTCTGGTACAAGGTTTTTGTCCACTGAAAATTAAAATTACTCAATTTCATGATGGATTCCTTCTTAATCCGTCTATCTTTCATACAACAATAGGCTAATCATACATAAGGCGAGAAATGTTTCATTGCTTTAACTGTACAACGCTAAAATCCCCCGGGGGGAGGGTATTTTGGTTAATTTTTGCTGGGTATGTGCTTTTGGCCTCTCGGAACCCCTACACCATTTATAGTCTATTCTGTGGCCATTGGGAAAAGAGTAGTTTTCGCAATTCCAACATAATAACCTTCTGTTTACGCATCTACCTTATAAAGTATTGTAACTTGGTCACTCTGAAATGAACTGACACATTTTTTGACTATGAGATGTAAATCTCTCTACATACCTGAATTCCCTCACCCCCAAGTAACTCTAGTAACTACATTTTTTTTACCTCAAGTTCTCGATACACTTTCGACATTCTTGACACTAAAGGGAGGGGCAATTTTAAGGGTGGGGAGATCAACCAATATCATTGAAACTTTGAAGAACAGTTGAAGTGGCCAGCTTTCTTCGCCTGACCCCCTTCGTACGTTTAGGGAAAGTACCACGAACAAAGTTTCCGTTTCGGTTTATACGTTTAACTTTGATTCAACAAGTTTTGTTTCTTTGTGGACACCACACTAATTTCTTTATCTTCATTTTGGACGGTTACCCTCTCTTCCTTTTATCCGAAAGTCGTTTTCCATTAATCTTGCATTAATTAAAGTCGCGTTTATTTCCAATACCTTGATTTTATGGGGCTTTAATTTCCTATAAGGTAGCTATGCTCAATCTATGTATGCTACTTACCTTTTCATTAAGAGACGTTGTTTTGAGTTCCCATTTCGCTGATTCGCGTTCTATACACGCAACACAACTAAGCAAAGTTATGATTTTCTTGTTTTATTATCTTTTAAAAGACTTTGACTCCTATGAACATCGTAGAGGGAGGCGTCAAGCAAATTTGGTCAATACCACTAGGAAAGATACAGCCACAGTGGATGTGATGAGTAAAATCAACAAACTGCTAACAGAAGGGAGACTGCAGCTCTGTCAATCAAAGGGTGACATTTGTCAGTCAGGTCCCCCAGGCCCTCCTGGTCCACCTAGTCCGAGAGGAGAGAAAGGAGACCGAGGACGAAAAGGGAAGAGAGGAGCACACGGAAACAAAGGAGATAGAGGTGTTATAGGATCACCAGGTAAGAGCGGCAAGCAGGGAATCATGGGAACCGTAGGACCAAAAGGTGATGCTGGCCTCAAAGGGCAAAAGGCGACACAGGACCCCCTGGCATGCCGGGAACCAAAGGAGAGCCTGGTGAATCGATTTCAGCTCCTGTTATTGCAGTTTCACCAACAAACCTAACAGTAAACGAAAGTGAAACAGCTTCATTTCAGTGTTCAGTCAGCGGTATTCCTGAGCCTGCAGTAGTGTGGAGTAAAAGGGGTAACCTTTCCGAAGTAAGCAAATCAGCGGTTTCGAGAGGGAGATTGTTATTAAAGAATGTAAAAGCAAGACAGTCCGGAGAATACCAGTGCTCGGCAACAAACATCTTGGGACATGCGCAAACACTAGTGCAGCTTGTTGTAAATGGTGAGTCTTTTGTGAAATATTGAAGGCCTACCATTAAATTTTATTTAATTCCGGTGAGATTTCGGATGTGTTAATTGATTTTGGGTAAAAACGACAGTACCGGTATCAGGTTTCCTCTTGTGATAAAGTAAAAAATTTACTGGAGGGGGATTTCGTTAATTAATGTACACTTCCATCCCATTCCCTTTTTCGCGTTTTTAAATCGAGATTTTAAGGTTTTTTTTCTCATAATTTCCTCAAATCAAACAGTAAAGCTTTAGTAAATAGTGACAAACAGCCTGCTAAAGTAAACAGCGTTCGTAACACGACTTGCAGCATTAACTTGGGACACAAAACATAAAATGATAGGAGAGTAATTTTTCAGTTAGCTATTAGGAAATAAAAAATCCTGGTTTTCCCAAGAGGAGTCAAAACTGTAACTCCAGATGTAAGTCCAGATATTCTATTACTAAGCACCGACATCTCAGAAAACTTGAGAAAAGGTACGCGCTTTAGTGGTCCTTCTAAATTTGACCTTCAGAAATATTTCATTGTGTTTTGTTTGTGTGTGCACCTATTCAATTTTATTAGACTTTGGCACCTAATATTCTGAGTTATTAGTTGGCATTCAAAGCATTTTATCCTTGTTTTAAATTTTATTTTTTATGTTTGTTTGTTTGTTTGTTTTTTAAAACACATTAGAACACATTGAATGACGATGATGTGAACTGCGGAAATGCAAATTTAAATGATGATCGTCGCAGTGATAATTGCAATTTAAGCAGCCTCAAGTTAACACGAAAAAGATTTCGGAACTTCAACGATACTAAAAAAGGGTAAAATAAAAATCAAACTAAGGATAAAATTGGACGGCAACAATGACATGTTGATTTTGTTTTATTTCTGCAGTTCCTCCTCGAGTTTCTCTTCACCCAGGGCCTCATTACGCCATTGAAGGCAGCAATTTCACTTTTCCGACATGTCAAGTGACTGTTTATCCGACACCAGTGGTCATTTGGAGAAGGGTAACAGGGCAGTTACCACAGGAAAGGGTGAAATACAATAACAGTAATTTGCAACTTTTACATGCTAGAAAAATAGATTCTGACGTATATCTTTGTTCAGCAACAAACCTGCTTGGAAGTTTTGAAAAGAAAACACTAATGGTCATCGTTTCTCATCCTCGATTTACTGTTGAGCCACCTGTGAGCATATTTGCAGCGCTTGGAGACACCTTGACGCTTAATTGTAGCGCAACTGGTAACCCTCGACCAGTTATTAGGTGGAGAAAACAAGGAGGTCATCTGCCAGTTGGAAGGAACCAGCAAATTAATGGTGCGTTAGTGATTAAAGAATTAAAGAGAACGACACAGGTCATTATATTTGTACCGCAACCAGCGCAGGAGTGTTTAACGTGGAAACTGTGACGACCATTAAATTTTATCCAAGAGGTCAGTTTTAACTACAGTCTAATATATAGATTTAGCCAGGGCTAAAAGCGAAGCTCTCAATAATATTTATTATTTGTTCTAACAAAATACAAAATCATGTAATGCTGCGATGGCAACGCCAGAGGACGGTGAAAAAAAATAGGACTAATTAGCATAAAGCAACTTTACACGCGCGGCACACTTTTCTGTACTTTCTTAGCCGTTTTGCACGAATACAACGTGAAACTTCCAGAAACTTCCCAGTTACACGTTTCATATAGGGAATGTCGTGCGTGTTCTCGTCCCCTTTTTTTTTCACTGCCGCTCATTTTCACGTTGCATTGGTGGCCGCTAGCATTTCTCATTTTCTCACCGTCGCTACAAAATTTTTATATTTCTCTTCCAAAAAAACATATCTCCTTTGTGTTTTTGTCTCTCGCTCTAGACCTCTGTCGCAATTTTTCACTTTGAGCTTCGCTGGCCTGTTGCCTACTTTCTCTTTTTCTCTGTCTTTCTCTTGCTCTGTATTCCAAATTTGTGGACATGACACTAAATTAATCTTAGCTGATAGACAACACGGATAGAGAAACAATTTCCGCTTTCCGTTTTCGTCTTTATTGACTCTTTACTTGTCTCTTCTCTACAAGACGCGGGTGGCTATGCCATTTCTGGCCAAAATAGCCTCGAGTTCCATTTGGCTTGCCATAACTGTTGATGGAGTTATTTTACATTGTTATGCCTGTGGTGCGGAAGGAAGATCGGACGTATGGTCACGTGATTACCAAAATTTCTCGGATGGGTAGATAACCAAATTTTCTTACCCATGGTGCTCCGCTGCGCTTGCTTTGCGCGCGCGAGAGCTCCGCAAAAAGCTCCTCTACTGACATCTGATCATTTTGAATGACAGACAACTTAGGCCTCAAATCTGCGAATATAACTGAGGCACTGATGATCATTGTACTCGATTGGACTTTTCGCCTTTATCAGACTGTTTATTTGTAATTTAAGGATCTTTTAATAAAGTCTTCCCGAAATTCCGGTTGGGGTGCATACTGTCAGTCCTAAGTAAAGAGAAAGGTAGTGGATCCTGGGCAAAAGTAGAGAAAGGTTTTTGTATCTTAAAAATGTTATTTGATTAACGCTTTTCATTCTAATCTAGGTCAAGACTGTTTACTGCTGCTAAAGACAGGCCATACTAAGAGCGGATTGTACTTTGTGAACCCAGACGACAAAGGATTCTTCACTGTTTACTGTGACATGCGCACTGATGGAGGAGGATGGACTGTGTTCCAGAGAAGACAAGATGGCTCTGTAGACTTCTATCGCGGATGGAATGATTACAAATCAGGGTTTGGTCAGCTGACGGCTGAGTTCTGGTTAGGAAACGACAAGATTCACCGACTGACAGCCGCCAGACCCAGCACTCTACGAGTGGAACTTGAGGACTGGAACGGAGTAAGAGTGTATGCTAAATATGGCTAGTTTTACATTGGTAATGAGCAGGCGAAGTATCGACTTGATGTGGGTTCGTATTCAGGGACGGCGGGAGATTCGTTAGCTTTGCATAAGAATAAGGCGTTTACCACAAAAGACAGGGATAATGACATATGGAGCAGTGGTGAG